>CM060882.1:85870199-86470199 GCA_030762935.1 Hymenopus coronatus
GTATGTATGTATGTATGTATGTATGTATGTATGTATGTATGTATGTATGTATGTATGTATGTATGTATGTATGTATGTATGTATGTATGTATGTATGTATGTATGTATGTATGTATGTATGTATGTATGTATGTATGTATGTATGTATGTGACAGTGTCTTATAGGTACACAAAGGATGACAAAATAAAGTTAATTAAAATTTTCTAATAATAAGCGTCAAAAATCCCTCATCACTCAAAACTAAATTTTTCCCATTATGCAACTCGAAATTGCACCAATTATGACGGAAAATTCGTCAAGTTGGCAACCCTATTGTAGGATGCAGAAAGTACGAGTACAACGCATGTATAGGAGAAAATATGTGGGTATACACACAAGCTTCCAGTTATATATATGAACAATTTTAGACAAGACCGAGCAAGTGTGTGTATAACTGCAGCATGTATTGCTACAAAGAGACAAGGCATGCTTTACAGCACAACACAACCGTACAGTGTCATTGCAAAGCTTTGTCATACTGGTGGATGTACAAGGAAAAAACATAAGGGAAAACATGAAGGAATGTATACAATCCTCGACTGGCATCCTTAGTAGTCACGGTTTACCCTCAAGACAGGTCTATTGTCCTTCGGCTACCAAGTAACCAATTAACACCATCTTCATTTGCGAAGATGGGAAAGCAGTTTGTTCAGTACAATGTATCTTTGTATCTAAATGTTACTGCAGAAAAATACTTCTTTTTTTAATGGCATTTTTGTATGTTAAAATTTCCCTTATTTTCTCAGATAAATTATTTTTTGAGGAAATCACTAAAGCAATACAAACGCATCACAAAACATTTATAAAACATATTGTTACTTTCTCTACACATACTATGTACATTGTGTATACAGAAGCTTATGCGTCTATTTACTTCATGCTAATCGAGAAAAAATTAGCAGAAACAGTCTTACTATTTGCTTCCTTGTAAGTAGAATCAAAATCTGGTTGCTATGTGACTGAAGTTTCTTTTGAGAGAACGTAGGCTTTCACGGCCGGAGTCATTGTAACTAAGAAATGTTTCCGGGCTGTTTTGCCGTGGTCTGCTGGTGCTAGGAGTACTAGACATTTCGTCCTCAACTACGGTGGACATCTTCAGTGGCGCGGTCGAAGTTTTCTAGGAGAAGGTTCCTTTGTTTCTATGGACAGCGGTTGACGCATTCCTGTATGAGAAATGTAAGTTTTTTAAAGGTGAAACCAAAACAAAGAATATCTCAAAAACGATCAACTCCGCGAAAAAATTTATATTACATCAATTGTGTGTTTTAGAATGCTCTAAATTTGTTGTGTGGTAAGATTTTGTCCATCTCTTACGGTTTAGCAGTTACGCAAAATTCCGTAAAATTCATCCAGAACAAAGTAGTCTTCAGAGCTATTCCCAGAAAATTCAAGATATACATTTTATTTGCCAGGTAAATATCTTTAATATATTAATCAAAATCGTTGGAGTCATTTTTGAGAAAGTCAAAATTTCCAAAACAAAATCTATTTAAAGGGTAGTTTGGGGTGGGGGATTTTTTCTCAAAATATTCGTGTCGCATTTTTTTAAGTAAATAAACGTAAATACCAATTTTACCGACTTTTCGTTTTTGAGTTATCGTGTTCACAGACACACGGACACTCACATACGGACGTCTTTCTGAAAATGTTTTTTTTTTTTTGGATACAGGGGACTCTAAAACATATATTTCCGGTGAAATCTCGGTATGAATTTTTTGGTGGAGTGCAATACCACTTTTATACACTATGCACATAGTACGTGTAGAGAAAGTAAAATGGAATATTTTGACTATTTCACCTAAAATCTCAGTTCCAGTGCTCCTACGACAGTTGAGTTCAGCGCGAGTGTCTACCCGAGTTCGAAACCTCAACTCTTCAATCAGGGACCAATTAATCTCCGCGGGGATTTCCATTAGAAGAATACCTGGTGTCTAAAAAGCTCCCCTGGCATTAGGACATACCGGGACGGAAGTGGATACGCCACTTACGGGCATCAACCCCGGAGCAAAACTACCGATAACCTCTACCAACTACCGATAAAAATAAAAATAAAATAAAAATCTGTATACAAGCCCCGGTACCTAATTACTAAAACCGGGGCTACTATGCCAAATTCCTATAATTTATTTAATAATTAATTTCAATCTACATTGTTTACAGATTGTTAAGAAACAAAACATAAAACACCCAACACACAAAAATACATAAATACATAAAACATATAATTTCAACTACTTACATTACAAAAACAATTGAAAATATACCATAGCTACACCACAACACATAAAATATAAATAAAACCAAATAATAAAATAAAATAATTTAATAAAATAAAAATAAAATAAACCAACTAGCGATAACGGGCCGACAGAAATCTAGCAGTCGTTCTACTAGGTTAATACCAGCGGACAATTAGGTGGCTCACAACCCCGTCAAGGCGTTATGCCTAGACGTACCCAATCTTCCATGACACCACTGCCATGTCGAGTCCAACCCAATCCGAATAACTCCCTGATGGGAGGAGCTCAGATGTTCGGCCCGACTGCTTTTGGTCACGTCAAAAATACCACGGGTGATTAGGGTCCGCAGCGGCTGTACCAGATCAGCTGAAGAGATCGAAACCTTCCCGCCTACAGCTCAAAATATTATTACGGAAATACTTGTCAAAAAATTCATAATAATAGTCCATAATTTATTTTGACACAAACATCCAAAGGATTTTGTAGTTTCAAAGTCGGCATCTATATTATGCCAGCAATCTGCGCGATGTATGAAACGTTTATTATTATTATTATTATTATTATTATTATTATTATTATTATTATTATTATTATTAATCATAATGCTATTATTCAGACATATAGTTTTCCAAATAAGTTTGATATAAAAATACTGATCATTGAATTAAGAATATTAATTTTAACTTAAATTAAGATAGAAATTTAAATAATCCTAATATTACAACTATATTTCTAAAAGCTGCTACCAAGATCTCATCTGTGAAAAGCAATATAATACTGCTCTATATATTATGAAGGCTTGACGCCATCTTTTCGCTGTCATACGTAATTCACTCACCCGTAGAAAGGAAGGCGTTGGGTCAGCGATTAAAGCTCTTTATCTGAACACAAAGGCCCCTACATAGCACTCGGCGTGATATCGATTTCTGAAAGCAGTTTGATCAGTACAGGATATTAAAGTCGACTCCTGATGAATAGCCCATTGTGAGGCAGGTATTGTGTCCCTGACACCTTTTTCTTTCCTTAAAACCCGATAAACAAAGCTGAGAAAAATGAAAATCGGACGCCCTGGTAGGTTTTGGTTTTGCTTTGTAACAACTCGGTAAAGTAAGTTGCGAGTCTGTTTTGTTTTGGGTGTTTTTCCTTGGGGAAGCGCCGAGCTGGTGTTTACAAAGCTACGGAAATGAGAACATCTTCATTTGTTCCACAGTTATACTGATTATGAACAAAAGCTTACTCTGCGGCGACATCTGTGGCCACCAGCAGAAGGTATTTTGTAATGAAACTAAGAGAGGCGTCTACAACTAAAATTATGTTACACTTTTCCCTCAATCTTTAAATATAAAATACTTTTGTTAGAACTTTTTCTATCGTTGGAGAAAAATATATACTAATATATATTTCTACACTTAAAAATATTTTATCTTAGTTAACCCTTAAGGAGCTCCTATACAATAAGTAATTTTACTTTGCAGATGAGTATTTAAGTGACAAATATGTCTAACAATACCATAATTAATGTGTTATAAGTTGCATTTGTGCGTATTTATGTATATGTGTATTTTATAAACAAATTAATCTGCTGTGTACTTAGACTTGCACGAATTTATCAGATGAATTTTTAGTATTTAGCAATGACACAAAGTCTATAAAGCCAGATCCTATATTTTACACTTTAGTACATAACTGTAAATTTGGGCATTTTTGGATTATAAATACTATAACATATCTTAAGCATGTATTGTAAATTTTGACATGTCTGCACTTAGGAGTGTACATTATACAACAGTCATATTTTAGTCTTATACGATTACTAGCAGTAACTATTATGTCAATAATTACAAAACTATCATCTGACATTTTATCAGTGTTACATGATGACATGATATTTATGTACACATTTTTAACACTGATTTTTTATAATCTTTGTTTATATGTGCATGCAAATAAGAAAGTACATATGCTTTTATGGAGTACATTAAGTATAGTGATGTATAGACCTCAAAAGCCAAATGATGTGATTATATGTCTATTCTACTGTTTTTGTAATCCGTGTTTTTACCACCAAAGATTCATGCATTTTTTTCGAAGTATATAAACACAATTATACATGTATATGTCTTGATAAGTTCTATATTCAGTGGTTTACAGGACAAAACAAACCTACAGAATGCTTTCTAATCTGACTTAATCTAACCCTGCGAGAAGGTTATGTGTGCCACACATTATGGAGGTACGCAGTACGATTCCCTTGAACTGACTACTATGACTAGATTTTTAAGAGTTTAAACTGGTTAATACAAGAAGTTTCGTTTGACTATACATAGATTTCAAAAGGACACTGAATCTCAGCGTGAACGGTGTTGCTCAGATAATCTTAGTTATTTGTTTATTCTTCCAAAATACTTTACATCATAATAGACAATAACTGAGAAAATAAGGGATAAATATATCACTAATAGTATTTTTAGACAATTTAACGTTAGTGATTTTGAGGATAGAAGCAAGAAACTGAGAAACAATAGAGAGAATAACATCAGAATAATATCATGGTATTCAAGATAAAGTTAAACAAAATAAAATTCCTTTTCCTTTGCCTTAATGCGTAATACTAAATGAAATTTGTGTGTATATATATATATATATATATATATATATATATATATGAAACTGCAAGTTCTTCATCGTATTTACAGTACGTTTTTGAGAGTATACTGATAATATAATTACAACATGTAAAATATAATATAATATATAAGATACTTATAGCTATGGTAAATTACATATACTTCACATTAAAGAATAACTTCGGAATTGTCTGAATCATAAGTAAACGTAACTCCATGGCACGGCAGTCCACAAGGAACCTTGGTCTACCGCCCGGCCGATGCAGCCCCCATCTCAGCCCGAAGGTGTCATGAATAGGGTACAGTGCTGGAGGATGAGACGTGATCAGCGCCTCGAGTACCTCCTGGCCGGTTGATGTGGTCTTCTCGATCTGATGCCGCTACTTCTCAATCAAGCAGCTCCTCAATTGCTCCTCTCATGAGGCTGAGTGCACCCCGGACCAGGTCTTCCAGCGGGGGAAAATTTACCACGCTGGTACCGGGATTCGAATCCAAGTCTCCCGCTTGACAAGCAACCGCGCTACCACCGCGCTAAGGAGACGACCCGAGTCACAAAATGTCTTCTGAATAGGTAACTGCACTATGCCCCTTCACCTGAAGCCTAGAATAGGTTTTATAATAACGAACAAGGAGACACCGTTTATTTCAAGGATATGTGCTTACCAAGAATACCTACTGTGGTATAAAGAATGTGGGTACTACACACTAATACTTAGTGCACTGCCTAATCTCAAGACATTTTATTTTAGCGTTACATAAAAATGTGTCCAAAGGAGTTGAGAAGCTGCGACATCAAACTTTGGACTAATTAAAGTACAACCTATAATAGTGCTATGTTCCATCGGTTTCATTTCGAAACTTTCTGTATAAGTTTAAAGTTTTATTGAGTAAAATAAAACAAAAGCCCTTCCTTCCCCCACATAAAAATTTTTTGCCCAACATTCAAACTTTTAAGAACAAAACAAAACATTGGTTCCATTAGTAATACTTCTAGTATAGTTTATACTCATGGATTCCATGTTTTTCTCGTAGAGGCTTTATGCATATAGTAAGAACAGCATTGTTATTAGAAGTCATGTTTTTACTTTCTCTATATGTTACATGATACATAAATTGGACTCCGCGCAAACATTCGACGCCGAGGTTTCACTGGAAATACACGTTTTACGATGCCCAGTATCAAAAGAAAAAAAAAAAGCAGGTCCGCGCGCGCGCGTGTGCGTGTGTGTGTGTGTGTCTCCGTGTGTCCATAAACACGATAACTCAAAAATAAAAAGGTCGGTAAATTACTAAACTTCGTATATAAAATTAGTATACTCCAAGGCTGCAACACAAAAATTTTGAGAAAAATCTCTCCACCCCAAACTACTCTTTACATAAAACATTTCGAAAATTTTGATTTTCTCAAAACTGGATCTAACGATTTTCATCAAATAGCTTATATTGATGATATTTATATGAAAAATAAAACGTATATATATCATGCATTTTCTGAAAATAGCCTTTAAAGACCTCTCTATTCTGAACGAATTTTGCTGAATTTTGCATAACTGGTAAACCGTAAGAGATAGAAAAAAACTTACCGCACAAAAAATGTAGATCATGTTAAAACACACAATTTATATCACATGCGTTTTTCTTTCCTGGAGTTGACCAATTCTGATATATTCCTTGGTATTTGTTTCAGTTTTAAAAAACTTTAAACTTTTCTCATTCGGGCATTTTTAAACTTCTGGCCATGCAAAGAAATGGATCTCTACCACATGGTAACCAGCTTTTAAAACATGTGACTAGCGCTTGAGCGTAGCATATTTCCTTATTTCCTTTCTTCTTACTAGTAAGCGAGTAATAAAGACAATGCTAATGTTTATTTCGATTAGCACAATTAGATGGAAAAATAAGTTTGATAACAATAATATTACAGCCTTGTAGAGAAAGTGATGCTAATGGAACAGTTATTATTATTTATTGTTATTTATTATTATTAATTTTATTAAATGTAAGAAGTAGTGACTTCGTCAAAGTCTCCCTATAAACTCTTTTTAATCTGTAGCCAGTAAAAGGCGACTCTAAAATAGATAGAAAAAAAAAAACGCTGACCTTTAAGAGGGCTGACACTTGACATGTGCAATGTGACGTAACACTATCAATTGCTCAGGCCTGTTCACTGCTGGACCACTCTATTAACAGGGAAGGAGAAACAGAGGACTGAGATAAATGCAATCTGCCTGCAGGGATGTTTTCTCTGTCGCTTCACAGCACTGACAGCAATTTTAATGTATTTAGCCAACTAAAAATAATTTCTGACATTTTTAATTCGTGTGTTCCGAAACAAGAGAACATATCAGGGTTAACTGTAATACCTGCTTTAGGCACAACTGAAATATTGCTGGGAAACTTTTGACGTAAATTATTGCGCAAAAAAAAAAAAACAAATGACAAATTAAGCACATTTAGTTAGTGGTCTGATATTAAATTATACATCTCTTAATTACATTTACCAAGAACAAAGCCTAATGGCTTCTACAAATTCATAAAACTGAAAACTAAATTGGTGTTTATTGTAATAATTGGAGCTCAGTTTTTAGTTCCGAAGGGCACACAGTTAGGAACACACAGAGCAGTCACAGCACACGTTGATGTATAATCTGTTCCAAAAATTAGTTCATTACATCTATTGGCATTAAAACATCGTTCTTACAATAAAACAATTATTTCATAATACGATTAATAAATAAAACTACTTGTGCTTTTAAAACTGTAAGCATATAATTTGGTACAAAAAATTAGGACAATAATAAGCAAAATTTTGAAAAGCAATGAACATAAACCACTTGCTCTTCTCAGGTAACCGCATATGGACTTATAGTGGACAAAGCGGCGCAGGGGCAAGTATCTCGGTTTTTCCGGTTTCCCCCGTCATCGCACTCCACCGGTGCTCCATCTTAATTCCATGTATCATCAGTGTCATCACCTGCGGTGCCATTGTAGTAAAAGCGGGCGTAAAACAATAATAAAAACATCTGATGTGTTCCATGACTTTCTCTATCTCTGCAACAAATTATTGCTAAAAGTTTACTTCATGCTAATCGAGAAAAAATTAGCATAAATGGTCTTGTTGTTTGCTTTCATGTAAGTAGAAGGGAAATAAGGGATTACGATAGGCAAAAGTGATAAGTCAAAATCTGGCTGCTATGTGATTGAAGTTCCTTTGTATGGACAGGAGTTGAAAATTTCCTATGAGAAAAGTGTGGGTATTTTAAAGCTGAAACCAATAGCAAGGAATATCTAAAATAATATGTAACACAAAGTGTGTGTTTTAATGAGCTTTACATTTTCTATTAAGGAAGTTTTTGTCCCTTACGGTTTATGATTTATTCAAAATTACGTAAAACTCATCCAGTATAAATATGTTTTTAGAGGCTATTCCCAGAATATGTAACATATATCTACATTTTATTTGCCAAGTAAACTCTTTAATATACGATATTTTAATCAAAATCGTTAGAGCCATTTTTGAGAAATTAAACATTTTCGAAAATTTTTCAGGGAAAGCGTAGTTGGGCGTGGGGGGATTTTCTTCAAAATCTTCCTGTTCCATCTTTGAAAAATTCTGAATCTAAATACCAAGTTTGGTATTAAACGGACTTTAGCTATGCCGCCCACATACACAAACACACTTACATTGAGACACATACACACACGTATATATGCTTCTAATTTTTTTTGTTGGTTCAGGAGATCTCAAAGCATATATTTCCGGTGAAATCTCGGTATGAATTTTTGGGTGCAATACAATACCTTCTCTATACACTATGTACATAGTATGTGTAGAGAGAATAAAAATTGTACACCTTGAATTTTAAGGGAAGAGCCTCTAAAATCCTCTTCATTCTTGATTGATTTTACACAACTGGTAAATAGTAAGAGATAGACAAAAACTTACTACTCAAAATTGTTGATCTCGTTAAAACACCCAATTTAGATCATATACATTTTTTCGTTAGGTTGACCATTTTCCTTGTTATTGGTTTAAGTTTTAAAATAATTAAAACGTTTTTCATAAGAGAATTTTTCAATTCTGGCAGTGCAAGAAGCGATTTTTAATCCCATAACAGCAAGCTTTTAAAATATTTGACCATCGTTTTGGCCTAATTTACTCTCTTATTTCCCTTCTGCTTATAAGGTGGCAAGTAATAAGACCTTTTCTGCTAATGTCATCTCGATGACATGTAAATGTAAATAGCGTGTTATTTATGGGCGCTCTTTAACTGCTGTAGTTCTTAGCGTCCCATTCTAAATTGGGCGTGAAAAACCGCTCAATTTTGCTGAGAGGCCTCTCTTTACGTGCCGTACATCTACGACACGAGACCAACGGTTTACCTTATGAAGGATGCTAAGGATATTTACATCCGAAAAAAATCTATCGTACTCCACCGGGTTCAAACCCGAGACCTAAGTATATGAAGTTAGCCTGGTAACTATTGCACCACGGAGGGCGAATCGATTAACGCGAAGTAGATAGGAGTAGAGGGATGAATAAGCTTTTTAGAATAATTTCTTAGAAGGATGTAGAGAAGATTATGTGAATCGAAAACATCAGATTTTTCCAACATAACGCGTTTTAACTTCCAAATACCCAAATCTATAAAATGGTAAGCGCATGCTTATTAATAGGCACACTCAGCTTTAAACTTTATTTTCTGAGAAACTTTTTCAACATTTTTCCATTCTGAAAATGCTGCACACGATCCATTTTTTTTTTTTCGTTAAGTAGTTTTTAAAATGTTATGCTTCCTTTCAAAAGTACATTAAAGAAAATTGTCATATAACTAGTCGAAATAAAGCTCCAAATTTTGAGAAATACATGATCAAGTTTTGAAAGATGAAGATATTTGTGGAGTACGAAAGTGAATATTATTTCTACACTAATTAGAGCTGATATGAAAATGATATCATATCTGTTTGTAAATTAATTTATTGTAAAGCTGGAATTCGTTATGTGAATATTTTAACAATGCATCAGGAGGCTCAGTTTTATAAGAACAATCAATTCAGACAGTAAACATTATTATTTAAATAACCATGCTAGCTAAAATTTTAATACATGAAAAAATATGGCTGTTATTATAAATAAAACTGGTATTAATTTCAACAAAATATCGTTCATACTGTGGATTTTCTGAATTTCACAGATACATTCCATTAAGTAGATCCGCACCAAAACAAAATCCAGGCGGCCAGTTCACCGTCATGATGTAGCCCTCTGCCATTCGCGCCAGAAACGTGACCAGAATATTCTGTTAGCGGTTAAAGAGAAACTATTAAAGTTATAACACAGACGCTTTCTTTTTCTCCTGGGAGTAAAACTTTTCGCGTTTTAGCTTTTTCTTTACTTGTGCAAAAACACCTATGAACTCAGAATTTAATTTCGCCACTTCTTTTACAGAAAGCATTGTATATTTATTTCAAAACTTATAATAAACATTCAACACTATTGGATAGGTAGAGTCAGACTGAAAAATTCAACGCCATAGCCGGGTTTTGAACCACGGATCTCCCGATCTCTAGCCGGTTGCTCTGCCATTGAGCTACCATGGCAACATAACGACATAGCATTGAATTTCTCAACTGACTCGCATGTTTCTTGGTAAACCACAAGGTTATCTCAAATTATTTTGAGATGACAACCCCAATGGCCACTTACAATGTTGTAATTACTTTAAACCCAGGATTCATAGTGCACAAAGTAATATAAATGAAACATTTAGTACAGAATGTATTGTTAGCCACAGTAAATAAATAAATAAATAAATATAAACTTAATGTTTCTCTGGTTTAAGCATATCAGGGAGTGAAAGAAAAATTGCTCCTTATATTTAGTTTCATATTATCTCAGTTAAAGAGAACGGTTTCACTTGGAACATAACAGAAGCGTGCTAATAAAGTTATAATGCCTACACACAGTAAGTGCCGAAATATATTCCTGTTGAAGTCAAAAACTTTGTGTCATTCTGATTAGCGAACTAAATGTTTGATTTTTACAGGCTTAACAATTTTCTTTCTAAAATATACTGATTTTTAAAGCTCTACGTATGTGGTGTTTACTAATTATTTTAAATGTATTTAATACTGAAAATGTTTATTCAATATCTGAAATTTTGGTAAAAGTGACTTTCATAGGAGGAAGGGAAAACAACATCAATAGAAATTCTTCAATATTTTTGCTGAACTTCCTCATTTAAACCATATTTTTTTGATAGTGTTAAACGCCCGCTTTAACAAACGGTGGCACCGCAGGCAATGTCACTAAGGATCATGGAGTGAAGATGGAGCACCGGTGGAATGCAATCGCGAGGTAAACCGAAGAACCCGGAGAAAACCATCCCTACGCCACAAACTCACATGCGATCGCTTGGGATCGAACCCGGGCCGTGTAGGTGAGAGGCGAGTGGTCTAACCTCTCGGCCTCGGCGCGGTCCCCCTATTTCAATATTGTATACACAAATTCCAATGTGTTACATTCATATAATTTTTGTATAATCAATCGTCTATTAGTGGGTATTCTTAGGAAACCTTTTTCTATCTACTTCATTTTAATCAAGATAAACCTTTGCAGAAAGAGTTATAAGAGTTATAAGCAGGCCTAGAATTTAATATTCTTTACATGAACTGCGAGGACCAACTGAACAGCGAATGAATTAATAAAATGACACAGTAGTGAACAATCTGAAGCATTAATAAGAAATCATTGATGTACAAAATTTAGGTAAATATAAATTGGTGTTTTAGAGAGATTTACTTTTTTATGAGTTATATATGTATATGCTGTCTTTAACGTCAAAGGTAATTTTTGCGATTTTGGAATAGTTTGCCTCAGTTGCTTATCCATAATAGTATACACTCTTTAGCTATTGTGTATAATATTTGGGTTTCCTTTATAAACGTTACATTCAAACACACATACACACATTTACACACTTATTCTTGGCCCCGGATTCCAGAGACGTAGTAGTATAAGTCTGGCCGAAGAACATTTCCAATCCGTCACTCGGGAATCGAACCGGAGACCTCCGAAGTTGAAAATTAGATGCTAACTACCAGGCCACATAAATATGCGTATTACGTTTTCGTTATCAGTTAATGTTTAAATACCCGTTACACAATTTTGTACAAAATTCCTTCCCAATGAGAGATAGGTATTTTTAGAAAACTCATGAACAATAATCCATTTTTCATGTAAATATCTAACGCTATTTTAATCGAAATAACTTTGTACTATTGAAAAATATAACACTAAGAAAAATATTTCTTATAAAATGTTGTTTGAAAAGCCAGGATTTTCTCGAAAATATTCGTGCCGCATACCTGGAAAATTAATTACAGTTTGGTGGTTAAGCAACCTTTTAATGAGCTACCGTGTTCATAGAATTATAAGCAGACTGACTGATAGAGTCTCACACAGACGTTTTTCAAAACAATTTTTTTTGTTTTCTTGTTTATTTGTTTCAAGGGTCTCAAAGCCTGCATTTCCCTTTAAATCTTCATATGGAAATTTTAGGTGGAATGGAGTACCTTCTCTACCTAATATACATATGGTAGAGAATGTAATTATCAACTAAATGCATATGGCGTTATTTTAAATGCCATTGATAAATAATTTGAAACATTATTGCAAATTTTAACACCATTATGTATCTAATGATCGGCAGAACAGGTAAACTGGACATTATTTGTGCTTTCTGGTATTAAATAATAAAACTCTCCATTTATTGGCTGTTAAAATGTTTTCAACAGGAGTGATAAACTTTTTGAAGTAGTTGCATGTTTAAGGAAGTTGTTTTTTTCAACTGTGCGCTTTCACTAATATGTGTTGTTAAAATTATGAAAATTCTTTATTGGAGAAATAATAAAAAGCATACTTTTTTTTTTTGTTTGTTAAAATGCCTGTTGTCATATTTTTGTATAATTTAGAAAAGTATTTTTTTCTAATGGAAGATTATGGTAACTTGGGATGAAGAGAGGTGGCCGAGTGGCTAAACCAGTCGCCTCTCACCAAAGTGGCCCGGGTTCGATCCTTGGCGACCACATTTGGGATTTATGGTGGACAAAGCGGCACCGGTGAGGGTTTTCTCCGGGTTATCCGGTTTCCCCTGCCATCGCAATCCAGCGGTGCTCCATCTTCTACATATATGTATCATCTTTCTATACATCACCTGCTGTGGTAGTAAAAGCGGATGTTAAACACTTATCACAAAAAAAAAAAAAAAAGAGAGAGTGGTTTTTGTGAGTGTGAAAGTGTGTGTATGTGTGTCACAAACTGTATAAGAAACACTATTACTGGTACTATTATGCATAGTAGATAAATATACCCAGTAGATTTGAATTCAAGTGAGCCCAAGTGATTTAATAAATTATTTCCTAACTCCTAGGTGAACCATAGAGCATCGCTACGATGTTTCCATAATTGATTTAGGATTTCTAGTTCGTGAGTTCGCCGCTATGCACCGTGGTGGCGAGGGATAAGGCCGTCGCCCACAGATGGTACTGTAGGACGAAATCACGACTCACGAACGCGAAATGGTGTAAGTTTGCCAGGAACCTTGTTCTTTCAAGGGTTCTTTTACGTGCAAATTAACATTACACGGGATCACCTCCTTTACTTCTATTCCGAATGAAGCCATGCTTAGGATTTCTGCTTCCAAAAAATCCATCACCCTCCACCAGGTTTGAACCTACAACCTTGCTTTTAGAGGCTAGCATTGTAACCACTACACCACAGAGAGCGATTTTTTTTTACAATGACAATGTATTATTTTACCCATGTCCACAATATTTGCAAAAGGTGCAATTTTTATACAGAAAATTTGATTTGATGTCACTAAAGTTATTATGATCATATATATATATATATATATATATATATATATATATTATGGAGAAATAATGAAGAAGGAAATAAGTTTAATAAATAATTTCCGAACATTTAAAATAAAGAATAACCAAGAAGCACGTATTATATTTCTGCTAATGTGCAAGAAGCCCTTAGCTCAGCAAGTTGGATTTGAGAAAGCCTTTAGGCAAGTGACCTAGTATGGCTAATTAGGTTTCCGGAAACTCGCTCATTAATGTCAGGTTTAGTTCACTGGAATTATACGTCCAGAAATAGTAAAGGAGTTGAAAAACACACGCAGTCTATTTGTAAAAATCAGCAAGAGAAAAGAACATCTGGAAGTTAGCAGGCAAATAATGAAAGTTGTGTTAGAGATACGAATAAAATGCTTAAGATTTGGAAACATAGAACTTAGGAATCCTGGTGGGGAGTCAAGAATTAAATGGACATACGGTTAGTGAAACAGCGCATAATTTGAAAATTACTTACTATTGTGTCTTCTTCTTAGAACTTGTAATATGGTTGTCAACGATCGGTTACGCGTAAATACAGGTGCGGCTCATCAGTCGTTTAGTGATGGTCGCGAGGGGATTCGCTGCTTAGTTTTCAGCAAGTAACAGTAAATTAAGCTTTTTACCTTTACTACGGAAATAAGTTTTTTGTGCAAGGTAAAGGTAAACTATTTAATAGTCTGTAATTTCTTATATTTTATACTATGCAGTTATAAATCCAGCTTATATTTATGAACACTGTATTATTCATTTTGTAACAATCCGTTGCTCGTTCCAAGGAAAACAGCTATTACCTACATTAAATATTCTCATAATATTTTTGAATTATCACCACATTCAGGCATGTCCGAGAGAAATTCTAGCAGTTTTAGAGCAGCTACCCTGTATCAGGAAGACAATGATTACGCGAGTCAATTTACGATTGGAGCTCAAACATTGAGTCATACCAATGCGGGCTTCTCCATGCTTTAACTAGACTATATGGCTCCAAACTTCCGTAACCCAGTTGGTAGAACATTTCCTGGGGTTTATTGTGCTTGAATATCGCAACGTTTTCCTTCGCTTGTTTTAATGCACATATAAAATTGACTGCAAGATGCTGAATAAAGGTGACTATAGCCGAACAGTTTGAGGGAGTAAAAGAAGCAGACGGATTGTGGTTTTGATATCGGTGACTCACGCCTTCTGAAAGATTCATGAAAACTGATGCCTTAGGAAAATGTGGGGGTTAAAACCAATGTCAGGAAAATGACTCTACTTTCTCCGTCGTGGGGAGTGTTCTCTAGGGAGAACATCAAGCTTGCATTTCCTGGATCGCGGAAAAAGGAAAACCCGCCTAAAGGACAGATGTTCCAAGAGGGATTTGTCATTATAGTAGCTTAGCTCCATGTCTTTTATACCTCAGATGTTGAAAGAGTGATGGAACAGTGTCATATGTTATCGACAATCGAACGTATTACGATAGTGAAAAGTGACTATCGAATGCTTCAATCTTTTATTTGGTTTTAAAACAATTATTTTCATAAAATGCGTCAAGTACATAGATAAATTACTAAAGTAACCCGTTTTCATTCGGATTTAAAAGTACGATGTAATCGAATAAAATAAAAATCGCTTTAATGCTTTATTTTGCAGTGTTAAAGCATTAATTGCATACAGTTATTCTCTAATAATTAAAGCAATACCTAATTCCATGCATTTTGGATCACGAAAGTAAAGTTTCTCAATCAGACTAGCACATGTAACCCTGACATGGAACTCAGTAATTTTTAAATAAAGATATATAAAAACATATATTTACATTTTTAAGGTCTGCTGTTTTAGAATTATGTGCGGTATATAATATTTATTATTTCGTATCCATTTGGTTTATGTTTAAAATGAATATACAGCATTATTCGCTCGCAAATTGGCAGAGCTAGATACAATAAGTATTTATTATTTTGTATTTGCGGTACTAGGTCCTCAGTTTAGCTAAATTATATTTTGGGTTTAACTGGATGTAAACATCGCCAAAATTCTAACTCCATTTGGGTATGAGTTTCCCAATTTTAATACGCATACAGGTGAGAGCTTCAATAGCCTTTTGGCTTTTAACTAGCTTGGAAATACAGTAGTAACATTGTTATAACTTTAACGTTTGTCATGTAAAAATGTCATGAAATTAAGTTTTGGTTTTTATTTACTAGTACAACCTTGACACCTCCCACCGTTGAGTGATTGGAGTTTCCACCACAAAATGGCGACCTTTCCGGCAGCACTGCCAATTTTAATACACATAGAAACCACCCTTGTGACTAGTTATAGTCAATTGAATGGTTATATTTCTTGCTTGGTAGCTTGTATGTAGTATTCTTTAATGTAATGTTCAATAAATAAAGTAAAATACTAGATGTTTTGTTAATTTTTTTCACACAAGCCGTGTGTAGGACAAGAGTTGGAGTTTCAGACTGAAACATTTAACGCTATAGCTGGAGTTTGAAACTTGGATCTCCCAGTCTCTTGCCGGTTGCTCTAACTACTGAGCTAGCATGGCAAGCTGTCCAACACTATTGTTTTATACTTTCTGGAATGGATTGTATCGTATCTGCATTGGTTCATCGATGAAAGCGACTGGAAAAGTGGTTGGGTACTGTCGACTGTCAAGCAACTAATAGCATTGAAACACACATTTTTGTTGACTGCAAAATTGTTTTTAAATAAAGTCTTAAATTCATTGTTGCAAATATTCACACGACGTTTCGACGCGTACACAGTTTATGCAGCACTCCATTCATGGCTCGCGCTAACACCTACGACTCATACAGATCACAGTACTGTAATGCAAACTTTCCTCCTTTTATAGCTAGAAAATAACGTCACAGAATTTCCTGGAAGCGAAGTTTGGAGAAATATCGAGGAGAATCACGATTTCGCGAGAAGAGTTTCGCGTTTCGGAGGTTCCTGTTGCGTCACGCCACTGTTTCTGTGTTGTTTACGCATCCAACTGCATGACTCACATACCAGACGACGTTTCACAGTATAGTAATATTTTAAAACCGAATGAAAACTGAATACTTAGGTAATGAATGAGCGACAGCGACTATATAAGAAGTATTTATGTATTTATATAGTGTCATATATTTGGGAGACGTGTTCTTGACTTCAAAACAGTTTGAAAATCATTTATTGCAGACTTACAATGCAAAATCGAAAGTTACAAAAATTGCTGGAAGTGGCTTCCTCTTGCTTCGAGGCATGCAGTAAGTCCTGTCGTACTTCATTAGGATTTTCAAATGCCCAGTTATGATTGTAATAAAAATTGAAGAAGCGTCATCCGTGAATAAGATGCCATCAGCAGAGGTTATCTCTCAACAACAGAGTACGCTAGAGCATGGAACGCAGGCTTACTGCATGCATCAAAGCATGAGATAACCACTTCGAGCAATTTTTGGAAATTTTGACTTTGTGCTCACATTCAAAAGGTCGTGAGTTCGAATCTCGTTTAGGGTAAGTTACCCGGATAAGATTTTTTTTCGGGTTTTTTCCTTATCCTGAGAAGACGAATGTCGAGTAACTTTAAGCTCCGCGGACCCCGATATCATAAAGATACATTCTGTAGAAAAATTCGATAGTTTTCATCCGTTTTGTATTCATCACTACCTGTAAGAAGCCTGCTAAGAAAACAGTAACACACATTAGATGAAAAATGATTGTTTTATTTATTTATTTATTTATTTTTTGTAGCTTAACGTCCTTTAACCTAGTTGGTCATATCGGACGATGAATGGAATTGGTGAAATGATGCTCAAGTGTTCTCGGAGTCCACTCGACATTCGTCTTCTCAGGGGTAACTCACCCTTAGCGAGATTCAAACTTACGACCATTTGAATGTGAGGCAGATACGCTACCACCACACTACCCAGGCGGGCGAAAACGATTATTAATCCCAGTATTAATAATCTATTATTAATTTATCTTCCAGTATTAAATGCCATTGAATAATAACAATAATAGAAACCTCTGTGGCCGGTATATTGCTTTCTATTAATAATCACTTCAATTCTTTTGGAGAATGTACATGAGTAAAAATTACGAGCACAAGTGGTACTGAAAATCTACCAGAAAATATTGATTTCATACATTCAAATTACACTTTTCAATAAACTATGACTTATTTTCATGTGTACTTCACCTTAATCGTCACAAAAAATTACAGAAATGTTTGTATTACGTAGTTATTGTGCTTAATATGAGAATAGAAGAATGCATTAGGCTTAAACCAGTCAAATGTTTTAAAAGGTGGTCGCTTTGTACGATATTACTGTTCCCTTCTCTTTGTCTGACCAAAGTAAGAAAAGAATCTGGTGTATTCCATTCACATGACTTTCTCTAGCTGCTCTACAACACACTTCCTACAAAGATTACTCTTCTTTCTACTCCATGCTAGTGGAGATAATTATTAGCATTACTCAGTTCCTTATAAGTAGAAGGATACCATTGGAATACACTATGCTAAAGTGACTGTACAACGTTTTAAAAGCTGTCGCCTTGCGATTGTATTTGGCGTTCGGTTCTTTGTATGACCAGAAGTAAAGCAAAGGAAACTCGGACTGCTACTTGTTTGAGAAAAATAAAGTATTTTAAAACTGAAATCAATAACAAAGAATAGCTCTGAAAAGCTTAGCTCTAGAACAAATATGTAACGGAAATAAATCGTTTGTATTTACGATATATACATTTTTATGTACGAGTTTTTGTCTATCTCTTACAGTTTACCAAAAATGCAAAAATAATTGAAAATGAAGAGGACTTCAGAGGCTATTCCTATAACTTTTTATTTATTTATTTTATTTATTGTAAAATGTCATATTTTAATAAAAATAGTTAGTCAATTTTAGAAAATCAAACCTTTTCATAAATGCTGTATGTAAAGGTAGTTTGGGGTATGGATTTTTTTAAATCTTTGCGGCGCATCCTTAGATGATTCTGAATAAAAATCTCAAGTTATGACATTTAATAAAATTTACACATATACACACGAACCTGTTCTTCAAAATTATTTTTGGTTCAGGGCACACCAAAGCGCACACCCAGTGAAATCTCCATACTAGATTTTGGGCGGAATGCAATATCTTCTTACCTCTTATGTACAGAAGGTAAAAACATACACTTATAATAAAACCTTTTGACAATTAATAAATTAATAGACAAATTATGTAATGTGTATTATATATAATATATATTTTAAAAGTGATTCATTACATTTTTGACAAAAGCATTATATATTAAATAATTGTAATCAAATCAATGAAAATATTAATGTATGGTGATGTATGCAGTTCACCATAAGGGCTTCTTCACAAAGCAGAATAACGCTAATATAATGCAACGGGATGACCTGAGGTAAAACTATTCATAACGCAACCGTAGGCGTAACACATGAACTGGACACGATATTGAGTAACATTTAAAATGCATCCAGTATTTATATTAAACTGTGTTGGAACAATCAAACAACAAAAAAGCGTTCGGTGTGAGCATTTATAATGCTATGTAAGGCCAAATAGAACAGCATCATAATTGTTTAGCGCATATAAAATCTCGCTACAAAATCGTATGTTATTTATTAGGTGGTATAGTATGAGGAAAGAAATACAGAATTCTTCCCCTGCGCATTCAGGTGGTGTGGATGGCTCAGGTACGGTTTTCTGATGCCAAGATCGCGGTTTCAATCCGGCCCATGCCGATGGTTTTTAAGTATGCTTAAATCATTGTAAAAGAACTCCTGCGGGATGAAATTCCGGTACACCAGCGGTTCTGATATGATCCTGGCAATTGACAGTTTTGTTAACACACATATAGTTTACATTTTTGCGCATTCAACGGAAACTTAAAAGTTTGGAGTTAGCAGTATTTTGCGTTACATAAGCACGTTACATGAACGCCTCCACTTATAACCTGGGTGGAAAGTCCGTGTCAATACTGCGTCTGTGGTTAATTTTCATTGTGAATGGATCTTAACTTCAAGCGAAGGAGACAATCTTTGTAGAAGCCACGGTGTTAAAGCAATTCATAACTATTGACACGTTCCTCCACAAAAAACAAAGGATGCTGGAAATTTGCAAACGATGACTTTTGCATTTCAATGGATCGACTTCTTTGCTTCGGTAGAGACAATCCCGATCTAGAAAATCTAGAATCTAGAATCTAGAAAATTAGACATTTTCGAAATAAAAGAAAAGTGGTGTTGCATTCATTTTCTAAGTGATTTATGTGACTAATATCCTCATTTTCTGTGTGACCAGTCTTCTATTGCTTTATTCAAAATTTTTATGGGTAAGGATTTATCGACAATAGCGTAAAGTGGATACAATGGCATACACTGTCATTTCTACCACAGAAGTGTTATTTAATTATAGCCTTCATATACATTTATGACACGCATCATGATCAAGTGGGCGAAATGTGTTCAGAAAGTCCCAGTTTGATCCCCAGTGACCATCCACCCTGACCCATCCGTGATCGTGCTTTCCCCGGGGCAGCAGGCGAATGCTGAGGTAACTTATCCTCTAAAACCACATATTTTCTATCCATCATTTCCTGCACCTACCACCTCCCTGTACCTCCTTTAGGGTTGTGAGACCAGGTGTTCGGTAGGCTGCGGCTCGGCGGGTGCGTGCATACTGTAAAGGTTTCTTCCTGACGTCGTTGAGAGAGCTCCATCAGGACTACTCGGATGCTTTCGGTGCACCTCTAGAGGCTCAGAGCTTGTGGGTTGGGCCCGGATGGCGTCGGTTACGTTCTAACTAAACACGTTAGGGTCCATTGGCATCCAAATTCGGCCGCACTTTGGGTCTCTTCCCTCACCCCTTCCTCCCAGGGGTCATGTAAGTCGTAAAGAGCTCCAAATAGATACTAGAGTGCTCTGCTCTTGTGAGTGGGAACCCATTTCAGATTATCCTTATCGTTATTCATTTATGGCTAGTTCAGATGGTTTTAAGGTTTTTTGAATTAAAAACGTTTTTCCTTAAATTTTATATAAATTACGTGTGCCATGGACTAATAGTCTGCTCACCTAGGCGACCCCGTTCGATCCCATGGGAGCCATGTGGAATTTGTGAGGACGAAACGAATATGGGAGTGTTTTCTCCAGGTACTCAGAGTTCTCGGTATCCTGTCGTTCATCCCACCGATTGCTCCATAATCATCTTTTCTGTCATCCATTTCACCATCATTTCATATCATCTATTTCTTCACTTTCATACCAGGCATCGCTCTGATCACTCATCCTGGCTTCTCTCTTATATACATCCTGTGATCTTCATCAAAAGTAAGAGATTGGGGTGAGGCGAACATGTGCTCTGGGTCATTGGAAAGCATTGCACTTTGTAATGAGGATATTAAAACGCAACAACGGAAAATAGTTAAGTTTAGCGTACACATCTTTAGTTAGAGCAATATTAGAATCTACTGTTGCATGCTGGGATTTGTATCGAGTAAGGCAAAAAATTAACAAGAGAGAGAGCTATTTTTTGGAAAACTTAAGAAGGTGGAAAACGGGTAAGGCCAAGCGCAATTTTAGAGTCTCTAAAGGGGAATCTACATGGAAAGATATAACAGAGCTGTTATTAACTCCATTATACATATTGGGTGAAAAATTACCACCTCAAAAATAAGAAATAGGGAACAGAAAACTGACATACGTAAATTTTCTTTTGCAAATAGAAGATTGACGACTGGAACAAAATACCTGCAGAGTTACTGGAGACGTTACCTCAAAGTGTAAATAAAACTTCAAAAAGAGACTAAAGAAGAATGATTTACAGTAAAAATAGTAAATATATATTGTATTATTACTATAAGTCATTATATTATAAAGATTTTAAATGTGCTTATTTTTAGACTGCGCTAGTATACTAACTATGTTATATAAATATGCCATTGTATTAATAGTTAGACAATATAATATTATTGTTTTATTATTATTTGGACGTTATATTAATTATAATTGTTACATTGTGCTGTTACATGACAGCGCTGCCACCAGGCCGTGCCCTAAGCAGTGAAATAAAAGATTTATCATCATGTCTGACCCAAACGCTGGCTGGAGGGTGTAAGACCAGGAGGCTAAACAGTGGAAGAAGAAGAAGCAAAAAGGTTAGAAACCCGAGATGAAACTAATAAAATAAGTCAATAAAATGGAAACGTTGAATCCTTTCGTAAAAATTTGCTTCTAATAGAATAAAGGTAATCAACCTTGGCTAACACAAAAACAACACATTTATACACTTTTAATATGTCCACGAGCTGGATCACAAATGGGTGACATTTCGCGTATGTATGCAATTTGTAGACATGTCTTCCACATTAAAATTTCCTCTCTTGTAGCTTCTATTTCACTCCGGAAACATAACTCCCTCGATTAACAATCACGTTGAATACAAATCAGAGTTTTATGTTTTCGATCAGAATTCCTGCCGTATCTACTTAAAAAATCTTATGTGTTCCATTCACATGACTTTCTCTACATCTCTGCAACAAATTATTGTTAAAAAACTTATGCTTCCATTTATTTCATTCTAATCAAGGATAAATTAGCAGAAATAACCTTATTACTTGCTTGTTTGAAGTAGAAACGAAATAAGGAATTACTATAGGTTTAAGTGATAGTCTGGATACTATGTAACTGAAGTTTCATTGTTTGTATGGGCAGGAAGGAGTTGAAAAATTCCTGTATGAGAAAAATATGTTTTTCAAAACTGAAACTAAAAACAAGAAATATCTCTAAAACGATCAACTCCACGAAAAAAATGTATTAACATAAATTGTGTGTTTTAACATTTTCTACATTTTTATGTGGTAAGTTTTTGTCCATCTTTTACGGTTTAGCAGTCATGCAAAATTCCGTAAAATTCATCCAGAATAAAGTAGTCTTCTAAGGCTATTTCCAGAAAATTTGATATACATTTTATTTGACAGATATATATCTTTAATATACGATATTTTAATCAAAATCGTTTGAGCCATTTTTAAGAAAATCAAAATTTTGGGGTAGTTGGGGGTGGGGAGATTTTTTTATTTTTTTTTAAATATTCGAGTCGCATCCTTGGAAGATACCAAACCTAAATACCAAGTTTGGTATTTAACGGTATGTTCGTTTTGAGCTATGCTGTCCACAGACATACATACGCACACTCACCACACACACACACACACACACATGGACCTTTTTCCAAAAATACTTTTTCTGGATTCAAGGGGACCCAAAACATGTATTTGCAGTAATATCTCGGTATCGAAATTTTGGGTGTATTACGATACCTTCTCTAGACACTATGTACATAGTACGGTAGAGAAAATAAAAAGACAAAACAAATTAATTGCAAAACACCGTCGCAGACTCGAATCGTAAATGAAAAGTTTTAACGGACGCTGTAGGGGAAGCTCGCTGTTCTATTATTCTCACGTGGGTGGAAAATGGGATCTGTTGTTCCTAACGGAATCAAAAGGTATACAAACAACAATGGGAGGGTAACATGGTTTAATGGACAAGGAACAGAGCGCCCAGTAAAGCTAATGGCGTGTTAATGACTCGCTCGCCGCTGTAACCGATATTGGCTATGCTCACTACAGTTTCCATTACGCAGATTTGAAATAAAAAGTCTGTCAGTCGGGAACACACTTTATTTGACATGGAATGGCATAGCTATTGTTTCATTTGTATTTGAAATAATAATACCACAAATTAAGTAGAAATTAATCCCTAAGTGGGTTATTAATTGTATTAACTATTACTATTTCCCACCAAAGTGTTCCTGTAGTTGGTAAATACAGTGCTCGAAATGCAAATATATAAGTGCCGGTATACTTTCTTACGATAAAAGTAATTATACCTGTTGCATCATGTTGTTTATAGTCTGCAAAAGGTGATGCTTTGCCGGCCGCATCCAGCATGTATACATGCAGGCCATACCACCGGCAGAACACACATCTCGACACACCCTGCAACCTAGTCTCTCATTTTCTTTCAGTTCCTGAATCTACTGTACTCGGTTCAATATATAGAAAACATTTCTGAATTTAAATCAGTTGTTTGAGAAATACAAACGTTGCTAGTAGAACCATTATCCGCACTATCACTAACTACCATTAGTTTTTCTCTTTTTGATTATAAACTTGTCTAATGTATTCATGTTTCTTATGAGTTAAATTTTAAACTTATCATCTGTTGTGTTTCTCTGTCGTAACGGATTCACTTGAGATTATTTTCTATTGTTTAAGGTTGATTGTCGCCTAGCATGGCCACGCAATTTTGATATTTACCAACCGATTAAGACGTTTTGTTGATATTACTGCATTGTTGCTGGAGTAATATGCGTCTAATCTAAAATGGTGTGAATTGTAATTCGAATAACATAAACTGAGTATGATTTGGTGTACGACTCTTATTACTTTGTGTTTAATATAACT
Source organism: Hymenopus coronatus (assembly GCA_030762935.1). Classification (NCBI taxonomy): domain Eukaryota; kingdom Metazoa; phylum Arthropoda; class Insecta; order Mantodea; family Hymenopodidae; genus Hymenopus; species Hymenopus coronatus. The sequence continues at coordinate 85,894,463 of CM060882.1, forward strand.
TACGGAAAATAACATACCAGTGTGAATTCTCTCAAACAAAAAGTATCGGTATGAAGTTCGCTGATGCAGAAAAGTACCGGTATGGATACCGGCATATACCGGCTTATTTCGAACACTTGGGTATATCTCATTATTAAAGTATCATATTGAACCAACTCATAGATATCAGTGCATCAATACAAATGCATTTTATTCGTAACTAGTTTCGAAAACCATGTTTTCGACATCAATTGTACAAAATAAAAAAAAAAAGTTACGCTCATTCTTTCAGGATTTTGCCGAGTTGCAAGACTGGATTATTTTCTTTTATTACCCAAATTCCCTGTCTCTCCATTTTGCACTATCCTTCGCCCACGTTGGTGTCTTTTAGGAAGGGAAATGACGACGAGTGTTTCAGTGTAGCGTTGCAGGTTCTCTGAAGCTCTCACCATCTTTTGAACTTCGGGTGGTTGCAGGTAGAAGAATCCGTTGGATCTTACATGGGGTTGAGTCCCCGGGTTGCCTGTCAGACAGTCGGAGAGTCTCACTCTGGAAATTTTAAGGACCCTGTCATGACTGCTTTCGCTGGCCATCTGTGCTGCCGGTTCATGTTACAAAGTGGCTCAACGTTTTGTTTCCTTGTATAACATTCTTATTTAAAAATATTACATTCTATGAGTTCGATCATTCCATTTAAAAATCTGATGTGCACCATTCGTATGATTTTCACCACATCTCTGTAACCAATTATTGCAAAAAAATGTCTACTATGTGGTAATCAAGATAAACATAAAAAGAAATACTTTCTTTTAAGTACAATGAAATAATGGAATACACTAGCCCAAAACGATAGTCAAATCCTTTAAAATTTCATTTCGATGAATTCTGTTTCTCTGCATTGCCAGGAGTTGCAAATTCGCGTTTGTGAAAAGTTTTAAGCATTTTAAAACTGAAGTGAATAACAAGGAATATCTCAAAAATAGTCACCTTCATGTAAAAATATATGTTACATAAATTGTATGTATCAACGAGATGTACATATTTTGTGTAGTAAGTTTCTGTCATTCTCTTACGGTTTGCTAGTTATGCAAAACCCAGCAAAATTCATTCACAATATAGAGGTCTTCAGAAGATATTCCCAGAAAATTCAACATATACATTTTATTTGTCGCGTAAATATTTCTAACATACGGCATTTTAATCAAAATCGTTAGTCATTTTTTGAGAAAAATCAACATATTTGAAAAATTTTCCATGTAAAGGGTAGTTTGTGATGCGGAAAATGTTCTCAAAATCTTCGTGTCATATCCTTGGAAGATAATAAACTTATATACCAAGTTTGGTATTTTACTTTTCGGTTTTGAGTTACCTATTGTGTTCACAGACACACGGACACGCACAGACGAACCTTTTCTAAAAATGCTCTTTTTAGATGCAGGGGACCCTAAAACTTCTAATTTCGATTAAATCTAGGTTTCAAGCTTGAAATGCAATGCTTTCTCTGTACACACAGTACGTGTACAGATAGTAAAAATGAGTTAATTTTAGGTTAGGGTAGATAAGGTCTACACTTGCAACATGGAGTATTTCGGAAGCGGTTAATGCTGTAATTTAGTGTATTTTAATGAGCATTATATTTTTTCTTATGCCATGGTTTATTGTTATAAACAATTATACAACATGCAGCCAAACAATCGAAGTGTACAGGATATCCATAGGAAGTTCATTTTTATCTACATTAATATTTTAATACTTTGTGTTCTGTTACTGAACATGAAATAAATAAAGGGTAGTAGTGTGTGATGGAGGCATTTTCCTGAAAATATTCATTTGGTATCCTTGAAAAACAAATTAACTAAATATTAAGTTTTGATATTTTGAGGGAATGTTGTTCAACACTCAACGATTAACCCCTGGAACTTATTTCTAAGCATGCCCTTTTGGGTTCGATGGAATCGAGTGAAATCTTGATACGATTTTTTTTTTTTTTTTTTTTTTTGTTGAAGACGTTATTTCTTCCCATTTTCCCTTTTTGGAAGAGAAAGCAAAACATTCAGATGGGCTAAAACAACACATTTTCAGCTTTCTTTGTTTATGCTCTTATCCTTGAGCTACCATATACATTAGATACAAACCTCTCAATTACGAGAGTTATCCTAAATTTCACTTGCTGTACAGCTGTATCTATTTATTCTTTTGGCAGCACAAATGCGAAGTGTTCAGAATTTGGTATTTTAATATAAGAACTAAATATTTGTTTTTATTATATATGCTCCAGAGTTTTGTTGCTTCAAGCTAAATGATGGTTTTGAAAATTACATCGATATTTCGTAAACAGGTATAATTCCAGTCATTAATACAAATAGTTTCAGAAACGTCATTATTATTTTTAAAAAGTGATAATCTATTTTGCACAAGATTACATTTGAGTGCAGAAAAATTACACTTCCTTTATAGAGAGAGAGAGAAAGAGAGAGAAGCTGATGTACAGAAATTCATAAAGAAGTGCTGATTTAGGACGTAAAGCGAACTTTGCTAATCAAGTATGTGCTCTGTATGCGGATACAAAGTGTGAATTAAATTAGACTATAGCTTCACCGATCAAAATATTTATAGAATTTAGTATTCAACCTACAATGTAATCAAAATCTTACACACGGATTAAGTTTGAGTGCAGAATAATTAAAATCTACTTAGTTGCTTTGTAAGGAGAAAAACTGACCAAAACTAACGGTAAACTGCTGAGTTTGAATGCATAAAGGAATTACTTTAGAATGAATTAAATTTTCCAAAGTTTGCACACTTTTATAGTTTGAAAGCTTTTCAGAACCTCGGGTTACCAAGTAAATGAATAGTAAACAGTTTTTAAATATATATATATATATATATATATATATATATATATATATATTAGTGTTTTCATAAAAGTTGTGAATATTCTAAACAGAAAGCGCAGTTTGAACTTTTAAAAATCGTTTTAAGAAACTTAGTTTACTTTGATGAATTGCTATACACAACGTATATATATAAGTATATATATATAAACATTATTTTGTAGGTGAGTACGTGCGTGTACTCTTGCACAGTCGAGCCGAGTTAGAACACACTGTTTAAGAGAATGCGTTACATGGGTATTACATACATATATATATATATATATATATATATATATATATATATATATATATATATATATATAATACATATAAATTGCAAATTTAATTTCAGGGAAAATGAGCAAAGTATTTATGCAGAGGTGTTTTGCAGCGAGGCTTCTCTATCTTTATATTGCTCTTATGTAAAAATATTTCGGCTAGCCTACTTCCGAAGGTCCATTGTGTAATGCCTACTATTTTTAATCCTTCTTACAGAATTTATCTGATCTTTAAGTCTTAATTGGTTTAAAATATAGCTTTCTTAAAAATGGATCGATCTCTCCATTAAACTTCCCTTATAACTACTAAAATTTTATTCATGCATTTCAGTCTTTTCTATGACATACATCATATAAATGTTATAATATTCTATCAGATTTCCTTGGCCGTTGGCGCCAGCAGGTTTAAATGCCTGACTTTATTATTAGTTCAACGAGCCTCTTATCTCAAAGGGGAAGTGCGAAATTAAACATTCGACTGTATGCACATTGACTTCGTAAATAGAGTGGTGCACCAAAACATTTTGTATTTTTTTTTTCACTCGAGGTGGAAGTGACCAGCGGTCACAGAATTCGTTTTCTTTCTCAATTTATTCTGTGTAGGTCAGTTTTCATTTACTACTGTGAAAAGTATTAACAAACTGTTATTGAAATGGGAAGTTTTGCCATTAAAGCCCTATATGCTACCAAAATTGTTCAATTATTTAGGTTACCTAACAGCATAAATGTTGCAAATAGCGAGTTTTCGGGACGCAAGCAAATAAATATTTGAAGGATACAAGTTTCATTTTACTTGGGTGACCTCAAAACTATTGGCATTCACCCCTTCTTCTCATCGTTCTCTAGTCCTCGGCAAGAGGCGATGCGTGATAAACTCGCTGTCTAATATTAGCGTCATGCGCGAACAAACGACTGGCGGCAAAGGCCAAAAATATCTGAAGACCTGTATAATTATACTAGGAGTCTAAAAGATAAGTTAGTGCGCTGGAAGTCATCATACCGTATTTGAAATAAAGATATGTTTATAAGCTACAGCTGATTGTTTGAGATCAATTATGACATTGATTCCCCAGCAACCGGCAGAGGATGTATAGGTATAACCCTGCGAATACAACACACACGAAATGTTCTATTATTTGTGTTGGTTTATGGATGTGATCTCACTGGGACACTAGTAGGAACTTAGATTAGTCCACAAATGCAGCTTGCGTACTTTTCAACAAACCGCTGGCACAATGCCTCCTCTGTAAGCTAAGAGTTACGCTCCTCACAATTGTCTAACTCTACAATTAATTAACGGTACTGGTTTCCATAATGCCAATCTTCATTCGAACAGTAGATATAGGGTATACAATGGAGGGGGACACCTCCCGGATGACAACCTAAATCGATCTGTGGTTACGACTACTCCCAGGAAGAATGGATTAAGTGAAAAAGTAACCACAGGAGACTACAGTGGGCAGAAAGCGATAGAGATGCGCTGAAGTCCCTAATATTTCTTGGCTCGAAGACCCATACTGGAGGGGGCCGCGGCGTGGCCAAGTAGCTAGAACACTCACCTCCTACCAAGGGGAGCCGGGTTCGTCCCAGAGACGTATGTGGGATTTGTGGTGGTAAAGCGGCGCAGGGGCAGGATTTCTTCGAGTTCTCCGGTTTCCTCCGTTATCGTATTCCACCTTCCAATGTATCATCAGTGTCATCGCCTGCAGTGCCTATGAAGTAAAACCGGGCGTTAAACACTGTCTAAAAACTACTGGAGCCAGTAAATGATCGACCCGAGTGTCTGTCAGCCCTCTTATGGTCACGGGGAATATTCTTTTCTTGGAGGAAAGGGTCCATTTATCCGACACCGCCTAACGCCACAAAATCGGAAATCGTGCTGGGAGAGAAATCATCCCAGCATTAGTCCGCTGATGGGTGGTCAACGCGAATTGAACCCAGGACCTCAAGCAAGCCACACATGTTACTGTGCAGCCACTGTCTCGATTATTCTGACAATTGGTAATCCTCGCAAACGACCCGATTATACCATAACCTTTTTCACAGGTATCTTAAGGGAGACTTTTTGAGACAATAGCGCAAATAAAAGACGCTTGAAAGTTTCTTAGTGGCGTACAACAAAGCACTTGGGATGGAAAAGTGACTGTTCCTGATCGCTTCTGTGTTGTTTCCATCCTCCAATTGCTCTGCTTGGCTGCTGCAATGATGGGATGTCGCTGTTCCCAATCTGAAAGTGAGTTATCGAGGCAGCGCGCGACAATTCCAGAGTGACATAGAATATATGGATCCTATTTGTGTGTAAGTCAGAACCTCACCATTTGCTTTTTCAACTCCAGAGAATTGACTGCTCCAGCAAGGAGCGCAGTAAATAAGGAAAACAACTCCACTTCCACCGTTTTCTTCACTTTAGCGTAATATTGTGCATTTTTTGTACTCCTGCTCGCGTTGTTACACTGCACTGAGATATGAAGATAAACCCAATGTGCAGATATGCTCTGAAGCTGCACTACTAATTCAACACAATAATTTTATACTAACACATGGTGCATATGTGACATTTAATCAAATACTGTGAAAAAATAAAGCATTTTCGTATATTTTAGTATGTTTCATAAAAATATATGAATTTTAAACTTCATTTTTTCCTCTTGGCACACTTTAACTTTCAATTAACTAATGCTTTAAATTGGCGCATACTTGTTAATTCGCACTCCCAAATTTAATCTTTATTTTCTCATAAATCCTTTACCAACAGTTTCCCATACTCAAAATCTCCACATGATGTCATTTTCTACTATTTTTTTCAAATAAGTTGATGAAGGATATATTGGTTTGCTTGATGAGGGATAGATTAAGTAAAATTAAACAAAGGCCCTTTCTCCTGAATAAAAGAATTTTCACCCAAAATTCAACTACTGCCTTTCAAATGTACATTAAAGGCAACTGTCATATAATTTGTTTAAACAGCTGCAATTTTGAGAAATACATTTTTAAATATTGAAAAGGACAAGAGTTTTTGAGAGTGTGAAAGTAAAACAATAACTCTACAATTATAAGGGTTCATGTAAAAATGCTATATGATATAGATATGTTTGTAAGCACATTTCTTGATAAAGTTTAATTATTTCTGTGAATGTTTTTTTTTAAATGCATTATATGGTTCATTTTTTACGAAAGTCGATTAAATACCAAATCTTCCAAGGATGTGATATGAAGATTTTCAGGAAAAGTTCCATACTTCAAACTACCTGTTATATGCAACTTTTTTTGAAGCTATTGATTTTCTAAAATAATGCTTCTAACGATTTTGATTAAAATTCCGTATACTAAAAATGTTTACATGGCAAATGAAATGTATATCCTGAATTTCTTGGGACTCGCCTCTAAAGTCCTCTTCATTCTGAATAACTTTTCCTTAACTGGGACACAGCAACAGATACACAAAAACTTACTACAGAAAGCATGTAAATGTCATTAAAACACACAATTTGTGACATACACAAGTTTTTGTAGAGCTAACCATTTCAGATATATTCCCTGTTACTTATTTCAATTTTATAATGCTGAAATCCTCTTCCATGTCTTTTTTTTTTTTTTTTTTTTCCTGGTCTAGTGTATTCCTATTTCCCTTCTACTTATAAGGACTAATTGATATCACAATTTCTGGTAATGTTTATTTTGAGTAGCGTTATGTAGACAAAAAAAATAAACGGTTGTAAGAATAGTATGTTTGCAGAGCCGATAGAGAAAGTCATTTGAATGGAACACATCAGATTTTTACTAGAGCAATGCATTTAGATAATACATTTGTTATTTAAATAACCGTGCAATAGATTCAGATACATGCAAAAATATGACTTTTATTGTGTAGGTATAACTGGTATAAATTTTTCAATAGCATATCTTATCCTATGGATTTTTCAAATTTAAAAGATGTATCATCTTAAGAGATTTCTAATTTAAATTACAATTATATGTGTGCTATCCCTATTATTTATAGAACTGGTGATGAGGTTGCTTGGAAAACCAAAATTATCGTTTCAGTTCAAATACGTAGATTATTTGTATTAACGTCAGTGCAAAAATTTAAGATAAAGCATATAAAAATGGCTTTCAAAGTTTTAAAATTATTAATTGCCTTTGGGAATGGAATAATACTGACTAGCTTACTGTGAGAGTTAGATACTGTACCAAAATTCTGTAACAAAGTGGATTTCTACTACCCCCCCCCCCTTTCCTTTCATAATGCTGTAGAACAATTTTATTTCTCATCGCTTCGACGCTCGTATATACAGCTCTCGACGTATTCTTGTCTCTCTAATCCAAGGGTACTTTCCGAAATTACTGTTGAAACTGACCTCCTCCAACGAAGGGGTAGCTTCGTGGTGAGGCTAGATGTAGTTGCTGTGTAGGTCTTTACCACGGAAAAATCTGGGATGTTTGTCGCTTGATACGTAGATTTACGGTGTTAAAGAAGTAGCGCTATTGGGTATAGGCTTCTCAACGGTTTTCTGTTTTTCTCTTTTCTCTTCCAGCCCTGCTACCCTTCTTACATTAGTCCCACTTGTTCAGTAAGAAACTAAAAGTGCCGGTCCCCATGGCCGCGCTCGCCAAGGCGTCTCGCTTTGGTGATTCGAAGCGCAGGGGATCGTGGGTTCGAGTCCCGCCTTGGGCATGGATGTTATATGCTTGTGTACATGTGTACACAGACTCCGGAACTGTATTAAAAAAAAAAAAAAAAAAAAAAGAGGTCGGGAGGGGTGAGGGAGAGATTACCCATCTTGAACCAATATTTTTTTCGGAACTTCTCCGGGTCATAGTGGATTGGGGTTCATTTTCCCACAAAATTTCTTTCCATCATTTCCTGTTGCGACGGTATGGACTGGTTGCTTGCGCACTGTAGAGGTTTATTCCTGGAATCGCGGTATTGCCGCTCGGGACACACCTCAGGGTGTGTTCGGGCTAGAACCCCTTTGGGGAACCCCCTGGTAGCTCAGGGCTTGTGGGTTGGTCCCAGAGGTGTTCAATCAGACAACAAGGTTGCGCCGTCCATAAGTAATTTTCCAACTACTCACGAGTCGGCATCTGATTCTCATATAACATTATTTGTATTTGTTTACCAGTAACAGGGAACAATCGAATTCAAGTGACGACACAATGAACATGTTTTCACTGCCTACTTCCTCAATGAATACAGATAATTAGAACTAATTGTTGTACAAAAGCATGACTTTAGGTACCATCTTACAGTAACAGTACGAGATTCTTCACTCATAAATATGACTGTTTCTCCAGTCTTGCCAACCGCTTTCTCTCCTTTACGCCTGTTTACGACATATAGTGCAGCTGTCACTTCAGTTGGTGCTTCACGTGATTTATGGTTTGGTTTCTCATTCGAAACGAAATGATCCTTAGAATATAAACAAGCTCTCAGGAAGCAGTATAGGTCTGAGTACTGAATGATTAAATATATGTGTTTATCCCGTTGATCAAAGACAAGCTATTAAATAAACGGCAGTTGTAGCTTTCCCATAAACATTATAATATGCTAGTTCATACAAAAAACTACAATATAGCAGGAGGTGATATTCATTAATTTGTTATTTAATATCCTTTGTTTTTATCTTGTTTGTTATTTAGTCTAACAAAACATTCTATACGGGTGTAGCCTTATGGGGAGTCTAAATGGAATTTTCATTTTTTTTTTTTTCTATTTTCATGTTTTAATTGCCTATGGAAGTTTCAACTATCCTGTTTATTTTGGTATAACTTTCATGGGGTGCATTAATTGGAAATAGTTTTAAAATATTGTTGTTAATAATCCTGCGTAGCAGCTTTTTAGAACATTTTGGTACACTCACTTGGTAAAATATCAATAACTTTGTAAATATTAGTCTTAGAGAAGAGATTTTTTATTTTGTTCGGAATCTTATACTTTAGCTATTGGTAACATTGACTTCCCGCTCATATTGCCTACATGCGAGAGTTTCGAAGTACTGCAAAGTTGAGTTTCGAAATTTGGGTTAAATTTTTTTAAAGTTACGTTTTAAAGCAATTTCTGAAGAAGTAAAATGTTCTATTTAAATGCCCCATTATCTCAGAAACTAATTTAAACTAAGGGCTGACATTTTTACCATTGATTTTTATGTATATGGATTAGTTAAATTTTTAAATTTAAATATCATCATTTTTCAATACAATTTTTGAAGCTTTGTTTAAAAAAATCATAATTTTACTTTTAATAAACAAAAGTACTCTGTTTTTCATCAATCAACTGCAAAGGTATAGTTGAATATACTTTGAAAAATTTAGGTCATTATCTTAAATAGTTGTTGAGATAAGGGTGAAATTTTAGCATTAGCAACATAGGCCATTCCGGCTCCCCTTAAGGAGATCCGACTACTATAAATGTTTGAATAACTATACTCTAGAATAATGTTGGCACTATAAATTTGCCGTATATACTATAATAATTTTCTAATTTTTCAGTCCAATTCCTTGGGTGTTTCTTGAGAAGATATTTTTCTATCTTTTTTATGGCCTACAAGAAAATTATCTTGTCATGTAGTATTCAAAACTTGACAAGCAAAAACTGACGTCAAAAATTCATCAATATCAGCTCAAAATCATCGCATTGTGTGCGAATAAAACATTCATTAGTGTTATTTTTCTTCTTCCAAAGACCTTTTACGAGGCTTAATAAATTGATCCCTCTATCTTCTATTGTCGTCCAATATTTCTTCATCCATAGGGTTGATAAAGAAAACTTTCCGTAGATATCTCAAAGACGGTATCCTTAAACCATAGTCTTTTCATTCCTCTTGATATGTTTTCTCCTCAGGTTGTGCACTTATATCAGTACTCCTCATTCGGTCTAATTCTGTTACTCCCAACAGTGGTCGTAGAAATCTCATTTGATCTGCTTTTTCTCTGGATCTCAGGACCAAAGTTTTCAAACGTACTTTAGTTCTGGTTTTGACACAGTGATATAGTCTTTGTTTCACTTATTTTTTCATTCTTTTGCAGAAGTGTCCGTTTATACATCCATTTAATTTGTTATAGGTTTATTTATTTTCTTCAATATCTGCTTTTGCATTCCAAATTGATATTTTCTTGCCTAAGTATTCAAAGGTTGATACTTGCTCGAAAATACCTTCGTGTGTAACTGCTTTAATTTATTTTTATTCTCTTTCTACCATTGCCATTGCTTTCGTTTCTTTCGAGAAGTTTTCATATTATATTTTTTTCCTATTGTATTTAAATATTTGACTCTTTTTGTAATTATATTACATTTTTAGTGCTTGATTATCTACCAATACTATGGTGTCTATGTTAGCATTCTTCAAAACCAACCCTTCAATTATGTTATTTAAATGTAGATCAAACAATATTGATAATAATCCGTACCATTGTTTAGTCCGTTATTATCATACACTCTTTACATGCATTAGCTAGATAGCAAATTACATTGTGCCTCTGCTGTCAAGGGACCGCGCTTCTAGCCCCTCACCCAGAATTCCCGGGTTCTTTCTCGGCTGGGACGGCGAAATTTTTCTTTCACTAGAACCATTCCCTATCTTCCGCAGAGTTTGGAAATAGTTATGTGAAAACTAATGTGTGTGTGCGTGTGTTTAATAGTGTAATACTGAAAAAATAACGTTAATAAACCCTACATATCAGGAGGAAAACACCAGGAATTGCTTCTAAAATAAGCCCCGAGATGACCATTGAAGTTAGAGCTGGCTACAGGAATCATACAATAAAATAAATTCAAAGTATAATGTTTACATCGCTAGCAGTTTATAGCCTTAAATTGTATTTATTGCTATTTTAAGACAAACTTGAGTAAAGTCATAGGTAACAGTATGCACCTTAGGTATCAATTTAACGAGCATTAAAAAGACAAGAGGGGACAATACTTAAGAATAGAGAGCTGATTTTGAGCCATAAAAGTGTACTTATGTGACACTCTAATAATAATAATAATAATAATAATAATAATAATAATAATAATAAAGCGCCTTCCCTCATAAAAATCCTAACATTTATTCTGTTCAGTATCTTCAGTTTTTAGACTTTTCGAACATTTTCACTAGATTTGATCCCTGGCGATCACTCACTTTGACATTTGGCTTTTTCGTGGTTTCTCCGGGTGGGCAGGCGAGTACTCAGTGGTGGCCAGGCGGCGGTTTTCGGTGGATTGCGGTTGGGCGATGGTTGCCATGGGTTCTTCCCTGGCTCCTTAGGGTGTTTCCGTCAGGCGCCCCTTCGAGGTACCACGGAGGCTTGTGGCTTATAAGTGACGTCTCCTGATGGCACAAAATGCATTCGATCTGAGTACGTTAGGAACCCTGCCCATGTTTGCGCCCGTCGTCAACCGGATTTAGTCTTATGTAACCGTATTAGAAATCTTCCTTACTAATCATTGTTTACTCGTACAGAATCCCCTAAAAAGGATGACTTATAAATCCATCAGTTGATTTCTAAAAACGCTTAATAGCATTTTGTCCATTAAAATGGTCCGGAAATAGGCTAATCGACTAAACATATAGGTTAAACCTATAGAACTTTCGTATTTTGAAGAGAATACGTTTACTCTCCCGTTACTTTACACAAACATTTACAGTAAATTATTTCCTTAAAATCGATCAAATCACTTCCAAAACATGCTTTAATAAATATGGTTATGCTTTTTTTCATAAGTATTTTTGAAGAGCATTTATGTCTCGTTATTCCCTTGAATAATTACTGTGATAATTATTAGGGGGCAGAAATAAATCCATCAAATGGAGAAGAGCCGGCTATTGCACACAACTTTACTAAAGAGGCTTTGCTTTTATTTTATTTTATTTTAACGCAGAATTATACGATATACAACGGAGGTTGATACCTTATACACTGCGCCCTGCGTAATATCTATTGTATCTAGTACACTCCAGGATGAAGGGATGAAAGAAGCACAGGAGGCTACAACCAAAGGCTGACAGATCACAGAGACGCTCGGATGTCCCTGATAGCTTCTGGTTGGGAAACCTGCTCCAATACTAAGGTCTATCCTGGAAGGGCTTGACTTGACTGTCATAGTGATGGAATTTGGCCTTAAGACTGCATCTTAAGGGCTGGTTGTATAATCTCTCATCACTATTGTTTTAATTAAATATCCCTGTTCTTTTAAAGGGAAGCAGTTTGTTAACCAAGTTTTCTTTAGTAAAATCATCAATTACACTCGCAAACCTAAAAGTTAATATCTTTCCCTAGCTGGGGCATTGCAATTGGTTGTTATATGATAGACAGTTTCATCCTCATAGTTATGTAGTCTGCATACGCTCCTCTCTAAGAATTCGCATTCTATGTTGGTGCTTCCGTAACCTACAATGTCTCCTCATGAGCCTAGTTATCAGGTGGGTTTAAGATCTACTGAGATGAAGTACATCTTCAGTAACTGATGAGGATATCTAGTCGACATTTCCTTACAGTACTTCCATTCCTCTGTTAGAACCCACCACAGTTGCTGGTTACGATTACTCCACTCAGCAATGGCTCTTCTCAAGGAAAATGATGAACGACCCGTCAACCAAGCAGCCCTCTAGTGTCCATGGGGCTTATAACTTCCTGCCTGCATAAACATCTGCAACATCTTGTCGCCCTCCGTGGTGTAATGGTTACCATGTTAACTTCATATACCCCGAGATCGCGGGTTCAAACCTGGCGGAGGAAGATGTCCTTTTGGGCATAAAAATTCTTAGCATGGCTTTCTTCGAAAGGGAAGTAAAGCCGTTGGTCCCGTGTCGTAGATTTACGGCACGTAAAAGAACCTCAAGCCTGAAAAACAAGCCTCTGAACAAAGTTAAGCGGTGTTTCACGCCCAGTATTGAATGGGACGCTGAGAACCATAGCAGTTAAAGAGCGTCCATAAATAAAACATCTTTGCGGCACCGTCACACACCACGAAACAAAGAAGTACATTTGAAACTGGGAAGGAAATGGAATGAAAGGGAAATATGGCAGATAAGAAACCATCCCAGTATCGCCCACCGCCCAGGCAAAACCATGAAAAAGCCAAAATCAAATTAGGCGGTCGGTGGGAATTGGAATAGAGACCTCTCGAATGCGATTCTTGCATGTTGCTGCGGAACTAACTCATTGCTATTTTCAATACATTTATTTTCGGATAAATTTCATAATTGTGATTTTGAATGGGACATAGTAATTAATAGAAGTTACAGCTGAGTGAGTATAGATGGACGTGTCAGCACAAAGCGATAATAAAAGGAACAATCTCTGCAAGGTATTTATAAGTGGAAAAGACCGCAGTGAACAAGACACAATGGGACATCTTCATTTAGTGGTAATCTACGGCGCCTCAGTTCTGGTTTAATGTTTATCTAGAGGTTTGATCCCGTCGCTGAACATAAAACTTGGTCAGCTATCGCCGACACACACACACACCAGCATAACGTTTATAGTGGGACAGCTAACCCAATAACTCACAAGGGAGGAAACCGTGTCCCTAATTACGTGACGAGAGCATTGTGCGAGCAGTAATGAATTGGAGGTGTTGACACGAAAACTGGATGATATTGTTTCACCTTACTGACCAGGTCATGACATTTCAATCCCTCAGCTGTTTAAAGTTGATACTGATTTCCATATTCCCCTTAAAATGGTATCTGTGAAGCTATAAGTAAGTATATAAATATAGATATAATGCAAACCAATGTTTAAAAAGATAATTTTAATCCAATTTTGGGCTATATCTTGATTATTTCCAATTCACTGCTTAGATTTGTCATTTTAATTCGCCTATTTATATGAGAATATATGCCACACTTGATACATTACTATTAAGATTCGCGTTTTGAGATCACACAATATGAAGGAACTTAATTATTAAAATTAATGCTTTTTCGTTTTGTCTCCTCTTTCGTGTACCCTGGAGTGGGTCTGAATTAGTGCCAGTAAAATACTTTAAAAATAAGTATTACATACCTCCTTGATGTTCGGTGATGCGCCGGCTGTGCTCATCAATGTACAACACATTAATTAGACTCTCACTGACGGGAGGAAGAATGACGGGAGGTTATGTCACACTGGGTAGACTCACAAACAAAGTACTTCACTTATATTCCTCATAATTGATGCTGTTTATTTATTCTTGTAGATTTAGTATATATGCTTATAACTGGTGCTGTTTCTTCTGCATACGAAGTTCCTCATTGCCACGGTCGTTAATAGTTATCGCTTACTTCACTATTACGTGATATAAGACTTGCACATCAACTAATGTGGTAACTGCATTTCTTCGCATTTAATATAACGAACGTCACTTCACTGAGAAACAACACTAAAAAATGGAAACATATGTACATACAGCATCCCTTTTTTTCGTGGGCTCACTGCTTTTATGCCCAAAATATCCAAGCTTCGTGCTCATTTTTAATTGGTTACTAAGTAGCGCGAAAATATAGTTATCACGTGGTTAGCTTTGGTAGTTCATTGTATTTTTCTTATGTGTTTGCTCTTTATAATAGAAGAGTCCCGAACTACGAGCTTTTAGGAGGAAAAAAAAAACCCTGTCTCTTTAGAAACTCCCTGTTACTTAGACCTTTAATGTACCAATCCTTGCTCTTACAAAAGCATTTGTATATCTGGATTGACAAAAGAAGTGACCTTGGCAGATACAATAACAACTTCTTATCCTCATGTTTTTCTGTTCTGCGATCTGCCCAGTCTCGGCTACTGAAGCAAATATCTTTCCTATACTAAACCTGTGCCAATTAATAATCAAAATAATAAAATTTAAATATAAATGCTAATATACTGTTGCAGTTTATAATCGGCTTACCCTTCCGATATTTAGGCCTGACACCTCCCTTACAGGCGGATACCTAGGGTTCAGAAGCCTGTCGGGGGGCCAATGGCACGAAACCATAGATTGGAGAACCTGGAACGATTGGTCGGTCTGTAGCAAGGTATGAGCTTGAGGAAGCAGACGATGTGAAGTGCAAGCGATATGAATGACAGAAAAACTGATGATGCAGCAATTTGTGAAATGAGTGGCGGGGAAAACCGGAGGAGAAAACCGGCCCGGAGGCCGCTTCGAGTACCAAAAATCCCACATGCGGGGGCTTGGAATCAAACGGCGTGCGGCACCACACTCGACCACAACGCCACCTCAAAATGAATATAAAAATTAATGTTTGTATACTATGAATTATATAAATATATAACTTAATGTTTGTTTTGTTGTACGCTTTAGAACCGATCTAATATATTTGTTCAGCTAAAAGTAAATATTCTAGAAATTATAATTATATGAAAGAAAACTATGTTTTTTTGTTTTTTTTTTAAATCTAGACTCCAGAAGAAACACCGTTAAACATACTGTGTAATTTTATTTCCTTCAGTTTCCTTGTTATGAAGTTTTTCTGACATATTATTTATAAAAATGTTTTAATTCTTATCATTTTAAAACAGTTGCCCCTTTCTCAAGCTTTTATGCGTGTAGCTTTGTCCAAGATCTGTACTTACGAGAAAATAAATGTATTATATGATAATATGATTAACATTTTAATTATGTATATAAACTTGGAGTGCAAAACGAATATTTTCAGGAGATACTTTGCCCAGAACATGTTTTACTTACAATGCTTGTCTCATAAATGATTTTTAATGACTTCGATTAAAACTATAAATATCCGAAATACTCATGTGACAAATATAATTCATTTTTGGATATATCTAGAACAACCAACCAAAAACTCCTAGGTCATTTTATAAAACTTGGAAATTAAAACTTACTAAAGGAAAGAGAGCATTCATTTATGGCTAACATATTTATGAACTTATTAACTGCTGTCCAAAACACTTGTTGCTGCTTTGTTGTTTTTTTCTTTCCTTTATTTTCTCTGAAAGTTTAGGGAGCACATTTTGACCTGTAAAGCACTTTTATTCGTTGTAATAATGATATGGTTTTATAAACCGTGATATTACCTATAGCACATTTTCTTACATAATTATCTTCATTAGTATACAAATATTATGTTATACTAATGTAAACGTATAGTGCAGATAAGATTCGCGTAGTATTTCCCGAGCCATAATTTCATACTTTACCTACGATTGTTTATCAGATAATGTGCCTGCTTTACATTGATCCGGGGGACCGGAGGTTACTTTTCTTTGACTTGAATTAAAGTTACATGTTTTATCCCCAGTGACCATCCATCTGACCACCTGGCGACCCATGGGTTTCCTCAGGGTATACAGGGGAAGGAAAATCGAAATAGTTTCTCATTACCCTGATTTCCCTTCCCTAAATTCCCCTTCATTCGTTTCCCTCTCATCTTTCAGGTTTACTTCCAAATCCTGTTGTATGACAATGTGGGCAGATAAATGTAAATAATAATGTCGTGTTATTTATGGACGCTCTTTAACTACTGTGATTCTCAGCGTCCCATTCTAAATTGGGCGTGAAAGACCACTTAATTTTGCTCAGAGGCCTCTCTATCAGGCTTGAGGTTCTTTTACGTGTCGTAAATCTACGAGACGGGACCAATGGCTTTACTTCCCTTCCGAAGGAAGCCATGCTAAGGATTTTTGAGCCTGCGACCATGGATATATGAAGTCAGCATAGTAACTATTACACCACGGAGGGTGACAGTGCGGGCAGATGGCGAGGACTCACGCTCAATGGAAAGATTGCTCCCCATATACATTAGGTGGCTGCCACTAGTCGCTTGCACTACTTATTTGCAGTCCGCCAATTAGGACAGGTCATCCAGCTTGGTAACGTTAGGGACTTCCCCGCGACTTTGGTGACCTGTCTGACTGTGGTTTCTAGTTTTCTAGGATACCTTCTCTTCATTCCAACTCTTTAGGGAGTGGTAGTCACAATAGTTCTGCATATGTTGCAGTGCGCGAGGTGTTCCCTCCGTTATCATCCCTTTACTTTTTACATTTGTAGCGTTACAGTTCTTTAGGTTCCTGGTCTATCAATCCTGTTGCCAACCTTTAAGTTTAAATATGTTTACATTCGCTGTATGAAACTAAATATAACATATTGATTTTTTTCTAGTAAATATTTTCATATAAACATGGTCATTCTATGTCCATGTTTATTTATAATGTATATAACTTATGGTATTACAGCAGTACAATGTAACATATTAATGCATAATATGCATGTCTATAATATTTGTACGCAAACTTGTAGTTTGCAGATATAGTCGTTTGACTTTAAGCTCTTATATCATGATCATACGTTTTTAATGGAATGGATAGCAATATACACATTGAGAGATTTTGGGGTAAATTTCCTACTTAATTTGTTAAGCAACATTTATACGAAGAGAAGCCCCTGTCTGCATCAGCAAGTATAAGCTCCAATTCATCTGCAAATGACTGAATTATGAGTGCAGCACCGTACATGCTTTAGCTAAAATAATTATCTTATCAGTAATTTAACACATATTTGAAAATAAAGCAAAAACAGAAAGAATAGCCAAGTTTCATCGTTAGCGGACAGTGAGTATACCACCACCACCTCTGTCTCTGACACCATCACTTCCCCCTAGCGCTGTTAACTTGCAATCCCTCAAACATTTCGCCGTCTGCTCTTTCTAGCTATGGCAAAATGGCTTGGCAGATGACAGTACTATGCTGCTTCGCTAGCATAGGATGGGAACGTTTACAAAAAATACTGATATATAGGGCTGATGCTGTTTTCAAAAGGTATAATTATAATAGCAGCAGATTTTAAAGTTGTACTAAGTATATAGAAATTAAGTTAACCCACAATATTATTATTATTTTAAAGTGAAAATTCATGGTTATGAAGGATAAGCTCAAAAATATTCAACCGACGTTGATAATATTGTGCCTTCATTTAATGCCAAGGACACAACCGCCTTATATGCATATCGGCCATATATTCGATATTGTGCCACTGCGCAGAAGCAACGCAGGACATGTCAAGGGTACGTTTTCGGTGAGCTATCTCAATCGTTGCAATTTCTTCGTGTAGTAGTGCTTCAACAATACGTGTGATGTGTGTGATTGGCCTTGGAATGATATTTTCTTGTTAATCCACGGAAATGCCTGCCGACAAATTCACGCTTGAATGGTGTATTTTTATGTGCAATACATACGTGAAAGCTGAAAAATGCAGACAGGTATGTAGAAAAATTCAGCAGAAGTTTTTGGCTATTGAGTACCTGGTAGAGACACCGCCAGATGTTTGGTCAATCAATTTAAAACAACGGGATCTCTAAAAGCTAAACCAAAGAAGCAAAAAAGGCATGTTCTATCGGAGGAAAAGGTTGAAGAAAGTGATGCTGCATTTGAACGCTCACCGTAAAAGTCTATCAGCCGTGTTGCACAGCAAGTGGATCACAAAATATTAAAAAGTTATTAAAGTATTAAAACTGAAACCTTACCATGTGAGTATCGTGGAGAAATTATGAAAATTACGGAAGAAGAACTTGTGCGTGTGAATAGTCTGACTTCGCACAGATAGACCCCACGTTCAATTAACAGTCAGGTTAGTTCTCGTTACATATATGCTGCTAACACTCCTGTATAAGTAACGCGGGCGATGTGTGACTGTGTGCGGAGCACGCATTCGTACGGCCTTGCCATAAAATGAAGGTACTGTGTTTTTAGCATCAAACTCTTTCTGTCATGTATGTACTATAACGTTTTTCAAGCATTAACTTTCTAAATTGGTGACGAATTACTGAGGGTTATATTTACGTCATTCACTTTTCAGTGCTGGTTGTTAAGTATAAATAAATATCTGAGAATACTTTAAAACCCTTAATCCGAAAATGATAAGTATGAATGTTTTTGAGCTGAAAGAGTTAAATAGGGTGGTTTAACAATTTTAAACATATGTTACTGGAGGGAGGGAGAGTTGTGGGTTCTGCTCATATCACCAAATTTCTCTTAATTTCATAGAATATTTTCTCAGGGAATATGCTTGGTATGATTTAGAAGAAAAAAAAATAATACATTTGGGTTTTAACATCTGGAAAAAAGGTAAGCAATGACATATATTTCTTAATGTAAACTTTGTTTGATCTATTTAGATAAATGTTTTAAACGTATACTATTGACTTATACCATACATATAAACTCTCAAAAAACTACCCGTCTGATATTTACACCAGGTGTTAAAATCTTCTCTATAAAATATTCTATACAATTACATATATTGTAGGAACTCACAAAAATCACAGGTCGCTTTACAACTTTCCAAATATACTGCAACCGTTGGTTTCAATCCAATAGTACTTTGGATGTTTAAAAGCTAATTTTAGCCTTAGTTTACTGATCCTTGTATATAAAACTGCGTTATTTCGCCAACACACCTCTCTTACACATCCCTCTTACGCATATCTCTTACGTGAAAATCGGCGCTGTTTAACAAAATGAATAAAAATATCCAATACGAACATTTGAAAGTGTGAAAATAGCAAGCTACACAGAACTATAAAACACGGTATACATTTTTATTTTATTCTATTAGAATATATTCCAGTGACGTCGGGTAAGACTGTAAATATTTATATTTCTCCACGATGTCTGTTATTTTAATGTAATATTTCTTACACATAATTGAGCAAAATTAAAAAGACAAAGCAAACTTATTCTAAAGCTTTACTGTGTGATAAACATACAATTTTTGTCATAAATGGAGAGAAAAACTTTGTAAGTATTAAATTTACAAAAACATATTTCCATCCAATTTTCAATGTTCCCCTATAGCTGTGTTCTATTTCAACTACCAGAAATCCATTTCTTTACATTCCTTCAGAGTATGAGCTATATATAACATTTTGAAACCATATAATAAAAATATGTTGTGTTTCATTCACATGACTTTCTCTACATCTCTGCAAAAAATATTATTAAAAAGCATATGCTTAAGTTTACTTCATGTTAATCGACAAAAAACTAGCAGAAATAGTGGTATTACTCCTTCCTTGTAAGTAGAAACGAAATAAGGGAATACCATAGGTTAAAGTCATAGTCAAAATCTTGTTGCTATGTGACTGATGTTCCTTTGTTTGTATGGACAGGAGTTGGCAAATTTCTGTACGAGAAAAGTATAAGTTTTTCAAAGCTGAAACCAATAACAAGGAATATCTCAAAAACGACCAACTCCACGAAAAAATGTATACTACATACATTGTGTTTTTTAACGTGTTTTACAGTTTTGAGCAATAAGTTTTTCTCCATCTCTTACGGTTTAGCAGTTATGCAAAATTGAGTAAAATGAATCCAGAATAAAGTACTCTTCAGACGCTATTCCCAGAAATTTCAGGATATACATTTTATTTTTCAGGTAAATATCTTTAATATAAGATATTTTAATCAAAATCGTTAGAGCCATTTTTGAGAAAATCAACATTTCGGAAAAAGTTCCATGTAAAGGTTAGTTGGGGGTGGGGGTTACATTCTTTGAAGATACCAAACCTAAATAAACCGTAATGCCTACCTCTGTAGCGTAGTGGTAGCGTGTCTGTCTTAAATACAAGAGGTCCCGAGTTGGAATCTTGGTTAGGGTGACTTATCCGGATAAAGTTTCCTTTCCAAGGAAATGCTCTTAACATTATGGTCTCCAGGCTTATTTGAGCATCACCTCGCCCATTTAATGTATCCACTGTCCTATATTACTTAATACGTTATAACTTCAAATAAATAACATACAAATTAAAGCAGTTGAAACTAACAAACATCCAATACAGCACTTGGAACAGTTTAAAGTTACTTATTCCTCACTCCCACTCTATTTTCACTTAGCCATTCAGTTTTTAAAGAATATAAAGCAGCCATCATAAATAGGAATTGATTATGTGCAAAAAGGAACATTTTATTTCTGTTGTGAAGTTTAATAACTACTTCGTGAAATTTGACTTTTGTACACTTCTAAGATGCTTTATTAATTTTTTCTATCCAATTAAAAGTTTGAATTGTCTTAGAATTTCACATTGGAAGTTTCTAAGCCCCTTCAGTTCAGGCAAAAAACGTTCCGATAAACTTATTTATATCCTTATTTCACAGTGAACCCAAAATGGAATTTATACAAGTAGCATATTCTGAGAATATTCTGCAGAAATAATGTAACAATGGAAGAAGAAAAGATGTATGAATGAATTCGAAGCTACAGGGTAACTCTTCGAGCATGGTCTCAGCTAACTGATAAACAACTGCCCCCAATAATGAACGAAAATATGTAGATCAGTTTGTATGGTAGCCCATAGATTCTTGTACATATATGATAAATTAAAAGATTTAGACAGATTTAATCTGGAACTGGATTACATCTCAATAGAAAAGTAAATAGATGAGAATATGCGTAATAAAACAGACACAAAATTATATTCTACTCTTTAACAAGGTAACAGCCATAATCAATATTGACTGTTTGCGCTTTTGTAATTTATGATGAAACTCAGAATTAGCAGACTGTCAATTCTAACTCTTACAGTGTGCACCATTTTGCAAGTAGAATTACTTACACTTAAGAAAGCAGCTGAAGAGTATACGTATATTTTGTGATTCTCAAGCAGCACTTTCAGCTATTGAAGATAAATACAATATAAATATTGCAGTTGATATTACTACGACCGTCTTAGAATATAACGAACATGTATGTCTAGAATGGATTCGAGGCTACACAGGGAATGAATGTACCGAGAGGGCAGATATGTTTGTAAAACCAGCAGCACTTTCAGACAGACTATTCTTTTGCCGGATAGCCTATAACATTCATAAAAACTAATTTTAAAGAGCAGATGTATAATGGAATATACTGTGAACAAGGAGTAACAGCCCGCCTGGTGGTAGCGTGACTGCCTCACGTTCAAAAGGTCGTGAGTTCGAATCTCGCTTAGGGTGAGTTACCCGGATTCGGGGTTTTCCCTTAACCTGAGAAGACGAATGTCGAGTAACTTTAAGCTCCATGGACCTCAATATCATTTGAGCATCATTTCACAAGTTTCATGCATCGTTGGATATGACCAATCAAAGAACGTTAAGCTAAAAAAAAAGTAACAATGGAAGCTCACAAAATCAGTGTTTTTCCAACAATTGAAGATAGACTAAAGTTAAACATTATGAACTTTCTTTCCAAATAATCCAATTTATGATTGGAGGAGGAAAATTCAAATCACACTTTAAACATTTTAAAATAATTAATTCAGTTGAAGTATTATGTTCCTATCTAAACTGTTGTCAAAAGCTCACACATTTATCTTTTGAGTGTCCAAAATATGGCATAAAGAGATTTAATTTAGAACAACTTCTGCCAAATGTCTTTCACACCATTTACAACCCAGGTAGTCAAAATAAAATGTTGCTGTCATAAGTTTAATAGTTTATTAGTAATATTTTTAAAAAAAAATTCATGTAATTGAGATCTTTATATTTACTTATTTAATAATGTATATATGAATGCTGAATATTTGTTATGATGCTTCAAACCTGTAAACTCTAGCATGGTTTTGTAAATTAGGGCGGAAGATTTTAGAGAATAAATAAATAGATAGGTAAATAAATAAAGAATGAGAAGCTAGAGGAGATTACTGAATAATTATGTTTAGCAAGGATCATATCAAAGAATAAAGGATCACATGAATACCATAAAAGTCAGGATTAGAAAAGCAAGATTTGCCTGTGCATAATAATTCTCCCTGTGGAAATCCAAACAGATCTTTCTAAAACTTATTTAATTTATGGGTGTGATATATGGAGAAACTACAGTACTTAGTACCAACTGAAAATTGTTATAGGAATATGGTGCTCAAGGATCTTATCAAACAAGGACTTGTGGAGAATTGAGGAAGAGGTTAAATAATGTAGGAAATGGAAAGGACCAATCAGAACAGGTAGGTTAATAATCACATGGCGTAGACAGTTAGAATATAAAATGGATAATACTATTAGTAGTAGCAGCAGCGCATAATCATAAGAATAGACTCAATACCAAAATGTTGGCACTTTTGATAAAGTCTAATTTTAATACATTTCATAGAAAAAAATCCACCGACATTATAAAGTCAAGATCCAATTTTTATTTATCCTTTAACGATTTAAATGCCAAAACGCGGCATATAAATGATATGCCAAGTGCGTAATCTCCTTCGCTTATTATTCTTTCCCAATATGTTTACCAGTTTTAAATGCCTCATATGGTGAGATTATTGCTAAGTTATTTAAGTTATCTATATGTGTTATTTGAAGCGGTTTGAACATACTAAAACGATTGTTTAATATAGTTCATCATTTTCAGAAGATTAATGTTAGAAATACCATTAATTTTATACAAAAAATTGTCAACTACAAAGAAGTGTAACTGCCAGTGAAATATCATGCCATACTTAAAATCTTAAACTCTTTTAAGGTTCATCACTTTGTGAATTTCACATATCATGTGACTTTCGTTCTTTTAAAAATATTTCTTTGAAGCTTAGCTACGTTGGATCGTCCCATTTATACTTAAAACCGGTATATATTTTACATATCCAAATAATGTCTATTTTTAATAGTATTTCCCTCAAGTTGTGTCGTCTTCCGTGGCTTAGGGTAACAAGCTGCCTCTGGTTTCCATGGTCGCAGGTTCAAACCCGGCGGAGGGCTATGGATTTTTTCGAGCGTAAAACTCCTTAGTATGGTTCCTGCGAATGGGAAGTAAAGCCATTGATCCCGTGTCGTAGATTTACAGCACGTAAAAGAACCTCAGGATTGATAAAGAGACTTCTGATCATTAAGCGGTCTTTCACGCCCAATATGGGTTGCTGGGAACCACAGCTAAAGAGCGTCCATAAATAATAAACAAACAAACAAAAAATTAAAACTCCTCGATTCGCAATATGAAATTGTTTAGCAGTCGTTGCTCACGGGTTCACATTGTAGTCAGTATTGTGTTCCTACTAAACCTTAAAAGAAGAGTGCCATTGGAAACAAAGGGTAACATAATCACATTGGTGCAAACCTGCGATGGAAGCAAAAAAGGAAGGCAGTTCATCATTTCCAATTGTGGAAAATTGCATTACGATAAATACAGGGACTATAGGAAGAAGTGTATTATCCCTGGAACATTAAATGCAATCCGCTGCCGACTGCAATTTATCAAGAGGATATGCGGTACATTGACGGTTCTGCGGAAAATAAAGTAAAATGTTTTGTGAGCTGGAACAATAAATTTTAGAGAGACATGCTTCTTACAACATACCCTGAGGATGATACGATTCCGCCGTTTTCAATACATAGTTTATTATTTCACTCATAATACCCCATATTTTATAAGAGAACTTCACGAATAAAATATACATAAATAATTTGATATTGATAATTCTATCACTGTTTCTAAAATAAACAAATATTCACCCTCAATAAAATGCTTCATCACATTAAAAAAATTAATTTCCTGTTTCATTGATTCGTAAAGTAACCGTAATAATAATGATGATGAAGATAATAATAATAATAATAATAATAATAATAATAATAATAATAATAATAATAATAATAAAAAAGTACTGTAAGGTATGCACTAGAGATTATTCTGGCTTCAGATTAATTCGTCCATACTTCAGGGTTTTCCTTTACCTCGGTGTCTCGATGGTTTATATTTTAAAGCAATTTTACCTACATTTTATTTGCTTTTCTAATACAAGGTGGTTCACCTGGCCCTTATTCTCTGGTTTTATGCAACAGCCTAACCTGTAAATATCGTTCCCGAGACCGTCTTCTGCATACCAACATTTTAGACTTTGTGGCTGTAAGCTATAGCTCGGTTCAGGTTCGAATCTTACCAGAACATAGACAAATTTCCCCCGGCTATCTTTCTTGCTGATTTTGACACAAAGATTGATGGAATATCGGAATGTTTTTTAACTTCTTATTTGTGTATTTTTTTGTTGTTCTCTTTATTTATGTTTATATTAACTTAATCAGTCCAGTTACAGGAAATACAAACGAAAATGAATATTCTGAGACATATTCATCTAGTTTCTTTTAAATATACAGGCATTAATACAATGTTTTAAAGCTAACATAGGTATTTCAGATAATACTACAGAACCAGACCCATTTTTAGGGATTCTCTAAAACGAAAAATGCGCAAAATAACTAGGCTGACAATCAAAAACTGTGCCAAATACATAGATATTCACCAATACTTTCAGTTGAAAAGAAAATTTGGTTTAATCCCCATTACTTAACCAACTTCTCGATAACCACTAGATATAGCGTTTCCGACGTAAAGCGTATTGATGACACTTTTCATTTACCGCAGCAGCTGTTCGAAATGAGAGCCTTCTTCGCTGATACACAGCTGTGCGCTATGTTGCAATGACAACCTGGCACGTAGCATAATCTGGGGTGTGACGGACACTCAAGCCTCCCTAACTAATTGATAAAGATGATTAATTAAGATTATGACCTCATAGGAAGTAATGAAGTGGCGTAAAATCCGGAGATCTAGCAGGCCACAAGTAAGGTCCTCGCCTACCTATCCATATTTGAAGACGTGTGCCGTGAAGATAATTTACAACTATTCTGGACTGGTGCGGTGGAGCACCTTCCTGCTGAAACCACATTCATAAGGTTTTATTTAATGGTACATGCTTCAACAATGGAGGGAGGGCAATCGTTTTGGAGGAAGTGAAGGTAGTGTTCTCCCGTAAGATGACCTTCGAAAAAGCGTGCCCCGATTAGATGATCACCCCAAATGCCACACCATATATTAATTCCCCACTGATCTTGAAAATCTGTCTGTCTTACCCAATGAGGGTTATTGACACTCCAGTAGGGCATGTTGTGGCAATTCACAGTGCCATTGCTATGAAACCGCGATTCATTTGAACATAGAACTTTGGATAAAAAGTCTGCATCAAGATTCAAACTGCGTAATAACCACTGGTAGAAATTTACTTGAGCTTAAAGTCATGACCATGGAGATACTCGAATAGCTGCAAGCAGTAAGGGTGAAATGTAGTGTTATACAGTTTGCACATAATTGATTACCTACTGATATTTGTGTCCTGTGCCAGTGCCCGCGTGCTAATGTGGGGATTATTTAAGGAGCGTCTAAAATCATATCTTCATTATGCCTAGAGGTAACAGATGCCGCTCCAACAGGACTTGTTCTTTTAAATGCTCCTGTTATACGTAA
This sequence comes from Hymenopus coronatus, assembly GCA_030762935.1. Classification (NCBI taxonomy): domain Eukaryota; kingdom Metazoa; phylum Arthropoda; class Insecta; order Mantodea; family Hymenopodidae; genus Hymenopus; species Hymenopus coronatus. The sequence goes on from CM060882.1 coordinate 85,920,778, forward strand.
ACGTCGTTCAACTTTCTGAAAAGTATTGAGTGTAGGTTTTCGTCTTTCTGGAAATCGATTTCCATACAGGCGTTTAGCCAGGAATACAAGGCGAGTTCACGACCGACTGAGTCTGCTTATCTAATGGGCTATGAGGTTCATAGGAAATAACCTTAGCTGTAGGTATAGCATATAGCTACATATTTACTTCGTGCATTTTTATCTGATGGGCACGTATAGAACTAAAGTGTCTTCCGGCAGTATTCCGTAACACATCGAGTGTTCCAGCTTCCAACATTTTGTAGAGAATATTCTCTAATTACGAAGAGCAAACCATAACATGTTAGGTGTTCTATTATTATGAAATTGTTTTTATTATCTTTATACGTTTTGAAAGTTTCCTTTATTATTTAAAGTTTTAGTGAAGTTTCTTTTTCAAAATAATTAGAAAGAAAATTAAGGATCGAAGACATAAAATGAATTGTCGTTTTTTTTCTTCATTTGAATATATTTTGTTTACACCTAACATTATTAGAATGACAAACACTGAACTAACTTTGCAACTCGATGGATAATATATAAAGAAGAATAAAAGTGCACGCAAACTGTGAAACACGAACCGCTGACACGCTGGAAATGATGAGGGAACATGAAAATAAACAGTTGAGCTACAATCATTGGGCCCGCTTGTTGCGTTAAAACTTGTAGGTATAGTATCACACATGTCTCCCTCTCCGCTTCTGATCGCTCTATAACTGTTGCGGACTTCTTTTTGTAGCTTAAGCCGTCAATTCAACCTTCATTCTTTAAAATTTAAGTTGCAGAAAGTGTGACAGTTATACTATTAATATAACATGTACTGTAACAGGAGTTATTACGCGCATGTTTTTGGAACGGACGTAACTATTGCTACTAAGGTCTGTTTTCCGATGAAGAGGCAGGCTAGATTTGCATGGATACCAAATGGCCGACAAGCACGGTAATTTCGACCTTATTACTCTCAGAGTATGAAGTGTAACCTATCTCCAAAAATAGTAAGGAACAGGCGAACCACCTTGTATATTTTCTCAAAAAGTTTGTCCATATATTTTCTTTTATGTCTACATTTCTTTGTATTATTCATTATGTATTTTACCCAGTTCTTCGTGCAATGTCAAAGTGTGTTACATAAACCTGCATTAATCATAATACAACAAGCATAATACCAAAACGAATGATCTTTATATTTAAGTAATTTAGGATAATATATGACAGGTATAGCTGCATGATATTAGAATAAATAGCACTAAGGTAGAAAATTTAAGGCTACCGTTTTTCTCGAGACAATTTGTTGTCTAATGCTCAATATATTTGATCTTTCACCCAGCAGAAAGGATAATATGGATTATTCCAAATTAAAGATCTAATTAATAAATAAGAATGTTATAGATTTATGTATATTTAGATATATTTAAGTGAGAAATTCTCTATGGCGAGAAATGTTATCATTGCCGGCTTCAAACAGATAGTAGTTCTTTTTCGCATAATGTGATTAGCCGAGTATTTATGCCAATTGATGGCTCAATATGTAAATATTACTCACTATACATGATCACGCTATTTTTCGTGAGAAAGCAATAAATAAGGCAATATAAAATTTTATTTATTTTACACCTTGCGTTGCACAAATCTAAATCATTTTCAATATTTTTACTGAAATGACAAACCTCCATTAGTGGCTACGTTCAAAGCCTAATAATTTAATTTTTTCCTGAAAGATTTTCTAAATGTCAGTCTTTACAAGCGGCTAACTGTGAGACTATACTTTGAAAATTCCTGCAAAAAGCAAGCTATCATAATATTGATGCTTAAATTACACGTGATGTCTTTCTAATATGACATCATTTATACATTTTAATTTTGTCTTATTTACTCCTGGGAGACGAAATCAAAAATTGTATTAAATACTGATCACTTATCTTATTTTACAGTACTTTAAAAACTCATTTACAAACGAGCATTTCAGTATTTCGTTAAATAATTATTAAATACTAAAATGATACATTGGTCAAGATTGCTCAAGCCATCGCGGATGCCAGAAACCCTTCCATATTCCTTCGTTTCGTTTCTTAATGGCCGTACCACCCCTCCGCCGTAATTGTAGGACTGACCCCCCTAGGACTTACAAGCCAATGCCTAGAGGTCAGAATCCTGTCGAAGAGCCTACGGCACGATACTACAGAACGAAGAACCTGTTAGGAAGGGTCAGCCCGTAGCCTGGCATGAACATGAGGAAGTGAATGATATGAAATGTAAGCGAAATTGATGAATGGAAAGGTGATCATGGAGCAATTGGAGGAAGGAGTGGCAGGGGAAACCGGAGGACCAGGAGAAAACCCGCCCAGACGCCGCTTCGTCCACAACGAATCCCACATGCGGCCTCTTGGGACCGAACCCGTACAGCCTAAATGGAAGTGGAGTGCCGTCTCCATATTCCTAATGTTCAACAGCTGACAAGTTTTCTTAAACATGAGAGAGTGGTGGTTGTAACACAAACGAGCTACAAATGCCATCTTCAGTATTGTTTGGAAACTATTAGAATTAGCAACCGGTAACGAGAGCTTGAAATGATGACTTTGAAGTGACGATTGTCAGAGCTAATTTTATTTAAGTAAAAGTAGAGCTAGTAACGAAAATACACCGTTCGCCTCCCACCTAGGCGGCCCGGGATCCATCCCAAGCGCCCACTTGTGGGTTTTGTGTTGTCTGGGCGGGTTTTTCTCCGGGTGCTCGGTTGGTGGAATGAGAAGCGGGGAAAACCGGGTCCTCAATTATTCCTGCCATTCATTCCACCAATTGCTCCAACATCACTTTCCTATCAACGATTTCGCTTTCATATCATATCATGCACTTCCTCCTGCTCATGCTGGCTACGGGGCGAGCACACGTTCCAGGGTCTCCATTCTATGGATTCATGTCGTTGGCTCCCCGACAGGCTTCTGATCCCCAGACATCCGCTTGTAAGTCCTATGGTGGTGTTATTCTAAAATAAGGGGAGGGTAAGCCGACTACGAAAAAAAGAATAGTTTATTATTATTATTATTATTATTATTATTGAGGATGCAACACATCGATTTAAACTTGAGTGAAATTGGCCCACCCACGGACAGAAGCCATATAGAAGTAAGACTTTCTCTTGCAAAAGCTGAAAGTTAATTTCGGTACAATGGAATGTTCAAACAAGATAGATCTTACAGTTGTTTTAAAACAAGAAATGTGAACTGTTAAATAAATCGACTAATCTTGCAACTATTTATAAAACGTCATAATTCTGGTTTAAAGCATCTAAGATCTACTATTAATTTAGCCTTATTACAGTTATATTTTGATTCGGTTCTAAGCCAAGTTAGTGTCATGCAGATTATTTGAACATTATTTGATTTTTTTATGAATTGCAGTGCTTGTGTACTTTGTTTAGTAAAAATAAAAAGCAGTATATGCATGGTAAAGCCATACTTCTGTTTTCATAACGATTTTCACATATTTTTCATTAAATTGTTTATATTCCCAACCATTATCACTTCCTCTAGACGTGATTATTAGTTTTAGTCAAGTTCTTAGATGTGTTAAACGTTATTCGTCTATATCATGCCTGTTTCAGGTGATTGAATTAATATGCTTAAAGCAATGTATACCTAATGATAACACTTAATAATATTTCGTTGTGATATAGAAAGAAATAGATGTAGTTCTTTAGGACGAACAAAATCATAGCGTGTCTTGCGTCTTTTGTGGTACAATGGTTTATCACTGAATATTTGTTTATTAGGTAACAAATATGTTGTACACATTTTAAGTCCCTCAAGCTTTTAAAATGTATACGCCCTCACGGCATTAAAGGATGTATCAAAGTAAACTATGTTTTATATATTTAATTTATTCCATTTTATTGAACAAAACCAAATATGCAATTTCTTTTTTTTTTCGTCTTCTTCTTTTTATTCATCTTCCCTATTACATCACCATTTTGAATTAAGGGGTTAGCCTCGGATCCATCTTTGAATTCCACTCTTTCTTCTGCCAGTTGTATCGCTGTTACTTTTCTTCCCCTAGGTCATATCTCCATGAACTGACTTATCATCTGGTGCGCATCTGTCCTTTTAACATATCCAAGCCAGTGCAGTTGCTTATCGTCCAACCTCTGTTCTTTTCTTATTAGTTCATGTGCAGTCTTATCTATACGAGACTTCCTTACTATCCTTTCTGAACACTTCATTTGCATTGCGTTAACCATGTTTATTATCACTTTTTATGTCCAGCTTTCGTTTCCATATAAATATTGGTCTAATAACTGCCTCATACACTCTTGTTTTGGTCTTCCTATCTAATTCCTCCTTCCCAAAGAGAGTGCATGCTTTGGTTGGCCTTCTGAACCGTTTTTTGGATTTCTTCGTGTATCCTGCCTGTCAGGTGCATTACATTGCCCAGATTTTCATGGATCTCTGTATTAATTACTGTCTATCGCTGTCTGAAATTCTGTTCTGGATATTGCCATGACCTTATTCTTCTTTTGATTTATGGTTATCCCTCTTTCTTTTAACGTTTCTCCTAATTATGTTATTGACTGTGGTAACTTCTGTTCCGTATCTTGTCGCCTCGTTTGTCACCAAGTTTACTCTCTTTATACATACGTATCATCTCTGTTGCCCTCGGCTTTACTAACTTTTGTTCCAATGATCGTATCTGCAGATAAACACATAGATAATTAGATGAGTTCACCATACTTGATGAAGGATCTGTTTTTAAGAAGATACATACCTGGTTGCTAATGACGTTTTCTACCTCAGCTTTGCTGTACTGGATTCGGCAGAGCAATTATTCTAGAGGTGGTGACAGGAAAAGTATATAGATAGTCCTACTTGGTTAAATAATAATAAAAAAAAAAGAAATAGGATCCTTGTTCACTCTAGCGGTTATTTACGAATGTTATATACTCTTCTAACACCAAGTACTCATGGTGAAGTCACTCCGACAAAATAGTTAATTCATATAATTAAATTATTAATACATTTAAACTCCAAGAAACTTAAATAAGACATTGTAGAATGTTGAGTAATACACTGCCTCACACTGTTACATTCACACGCACTTACAAATTAAAGCACTTGAAGTTCATTACGACGAGGAGCGTGGATTTCGCCTCTGAAGAGCATAACTCACTGTTTAGGTTCTCAGTTTGTGACAGCCTAAATGTACATCTGAAAGAAATGTCTTCCTTGACGCTTATTGGCTGACAGCGCTAAACGTTACACCCCAAGTCATCAAGTCACGGAAGTCTATTGTGCTGATACCATGTGGCAAGCTAATTCAAAGAAGAATTCCCTCTTTTCTGAATATTAGGGAATTTTCCAAAGTTCACTCTTAGGTCTCTGATGCACTCAAGCAACATAAAGAAATCCTGAAGGTTTACAAATATAACAGATATTCTATCGCGCTTTTGTGATATTCTATCGCGCAATTTTTTGCACAAGTTAACACAGCTAACATTACAAGTTAACAGATAAATGAGAAATAATACTGAATGTTGCTTGTATAAAATATGCAATAAAATTAATTTAAGTATTGTAGAGTTTGTAGAACTATTTTATAACCAGACAGATGCTTTTGTTATGCAGAGGCGTCAAAGAATTACTGTCTCAATCTACAATCAGCATTATATCGTCTACATAGGCATCGCTTGATATATTGGTCACATTACCACTACCGCTATATCGTCTACATAGGCATCGCTTGATATATTGGTCACATTACCACTACCGATTTATCGTCTTTCTTTTACACGCATTTTATTACTTCGTCCATGAATATTATAAATAACAAAGGACAAAGGCTTTTTCCTTATTTTACTCTTTTTAACATTCATTTAATTTCAAATATTATCACGATTGGTATCGCTATAACTGTAGTTTTATATTTTATGTTTCTAAAAACACCAGGATTTCCTTTAACTTCATAAAAGCGACCTTTAGAAAAGGCTTTAGCCAAATGTTTCATAAATACTGTCACTGAATTTCCTTTCAACGAGTTTTCAAAAGTATTATGTTTGTTATTTTACAAAGTGCCAATTTTGCTGGTAGTGGTTTATCTCCATTGTGTTTAGTTTTAATTATAATTTCAACAGGAGCTTTAACATATCTTCCTCATTTTCAAAATGAAGCTGCTTTTCTTAATATTGAATATATTGTTCTACCATGGGAATTATTCTTAATGCAATACCTACAAATTTCAGGTTCCCCGTCGTCCATAGGTTACAGTAATTTACTATAATACCCTTGGTTCATTAAATGTTATTGTTATAAGAGTTTGGGAACGTTCCACAAGGCAAGTGCACATGCTGGAAGTCCCAAATCCATCTTGTAACATGCACTATGTTACTGAGGACATTCCAGATTGCAGACTGCATTTAAACATAATTTACAGCAGCATCAACGGCGATGCAGTGTCAAAACTTTGAAAACGTTTTTTAGAAAGTCTTATGCTATGTTCTTATGACTTCCTCTACCCGCCGTCGGTAAGGTAGCTTATTGATTTCTCCAGCACGTATATACTGTGTACATAGTGGATAAAGAAGGTATTGTATTCCACCCAAATATTCGATACCGAGATTTCACCGAAAATACATGCTTTGAGGTCCCTGAGTACGAAAAAAGCATGTTTAGAAACAGGTCCGAGTGTATGTCTATGTGTAGCTCTGTGTATACCTCAAAAACTCAGTTTTAGACTGCCTAGATTTTCACAAACGGGACCATACAAAGCGAACCAAACCTCAATTATTGTTTCACATAGTGACCAGCTTTTAAAACATTTTTTTTTTTTTTTTTTTTTTTTTTGCGCTTTAGCCTAATGTACTCACTTATTTCCCTTCTGCTTACAAGGAAGCAAGTTATAAGACAAATTCTACTAATGTTTGTTTCGCTTAGCATGATTAGATAAAAGAATAATCTTTTGTAAGAAACGTTTGTTTGTTGAACAGTAAGAGAAAGTCCTGTGAATGGAACACATTTTTGTTATACATTTTATACATTCGTTATACATTTCAGTGTACTAATGCAAGGGTTCAGTACAAAACAAGAAACACTTGCGAAGACATGCAGTGTTAGCAAAAGAAAAATTACATGAAATTGGTGATAATCTTGGATGTTAGCCACGAAAATCAGAAGGAAGTGAAAATAGAAGTGAAATACGGATCTCTATGGTGACCGAGTTAAATTGTGTTAATTTAAATATATTTACTCGGTATAATGGTCATTTGGCTACGGAAGAACATTTATACCATTTACTATAAAATTGATTTGTTACTTTTGTTTATAGATTTGCAGGAATACAGGTTTAAGAAGCAAACACAAAGTGCATCATCAGACTCCTACATTCCATAGTTTTCTGAATATTCTCCCTCTAAGCAAATCATGGTCGTTATTTACTCCTACGATCTTTTGGAGGCGAATTTATAATTATCTTAGTTCATCTATCCAGCGATATATTAATATTTTATTCGAATTTCTGGGGCAATCTAGATACACGCTAAAAGAACAACGAGCTACTCACGACTCACAGGGGGTGTTAGGTATAATAGGCAGAACTTGTGGGGATTGAAGAAAAGCTATTATCACGGCTGAAATCAGTGTAGTAAATGAAGTGACAAAACGCTAGTATTAGCTATCTGATCCTCCTCTAACCAGCTCCTAGCTTTTGTTGACTATATGCCAGGACTCTGACTTAGATGTGTCGAGTTGAAACATCCTGTTATAGGCGATCTGTAACTTTTATTTTGTTCTTGCTCGTCTCATTCCTAACTCTTTGCAAGTGCTTCGTAAGCATCCTCGAAGGCCACTAATGCTTTTTGGTTTTAGTCGATCCTTTTGTCTTTCAAGTAATGTCTATCCTACTGTGCCATATTCTAAAATGCTTCCAACGATAGGATTTAGATTTAATGTTCATGTTGCATAAGAATAATAACAAGAATAGATATAGTTTGCTGCAGTTCGGAAACGCTCCTGTCTCTAATTAAGTTTTCTCCTCAACAGCAGCTGTTCTAATAGCTGTTCTTAAAGAACACGCAGAACTGCTGGGATCTTATTTAAGCACAGCTAATTAAGATGTACTATTGTTCCAGAGACGAGAGTTCGCAGTGGTATGCATAGCGGAAATTAATGAAATTCTCCTTTATACCCCAATAACTGCTTTATCAACTGTCGAGAGAAAATACGCAGTCAAGTAGAAGGTGAGATGCTTTCTAGAATTATGGTTATTCGCGAAACAACCAACAATCTTAGTTTGGAGAAACATAAGCATATAATTTATAATAAAACCAGAAGTTTAAAGTTTATTACTCGCCGTTAAAAAAAGTTGAAACTATTTACTTTATAATTTCTTGTAGATGGATGTAGATGGTGTTTTATCCAAAATTTCGAGTTGATGTTTCACCAAAAATATTTATGTTGAAATTAAGGTATAATATGTTAGGTATATGTGTGAGATTGACAGAGAGAGCGAAGAAGAACAAACTAAACAATTTCAAATTAAAGTCCAGTAGTTTTTAAAGATACAGTACGAGGATTTCTACAGTATCACAAAACAGTTCTCCACATGGAATATTTCGTTTATTTTCCCAAAAGTATCATTAAAACATCGTGAGGTTAATATATTTGCATGACGATTAAAATCTATATTTTTAGTTTTATGTGAAGTCTCATTTACTTCTATTCAGCCGCACATAATTTGGGAACTATAAGATATTAACAAAATCTTAGTGCAGAAGAAAATGTTTATCGAGTGTAATTAAACATATATGGGTAACATATATATTTACATTGGCCACTTTAGAAATATTTTCTATTATTGGTGTAATTTTTGGTATTCAAAACAATGCATCCTCCGTTTATTTTATAGACCATGCAAAAAATGGAATGAAATGGCGTTTTATTTATAGACGCTGTTTAACTACTGTAGTTCTCAGCGACTCATTCTGTATTGGGCGTGAAAGAATGCTTAATTTTGCTCAGATCAGGTTTGATGTTCTTTTACGTGCCGTAAATCTACGACACGAGTTCAATGGCTTTACTTCCTTTGCGAAGGAAGCCATGCTAAGGATTTTTACGCCCGAAAAAAAAAAATTTTGCGATCTTGGTATATAATATTAGAATGGTAACCATCACACCTTGGAGGGCGACAGTAAACGCAAAGGATATCCAAATCAAGGCTTGCATATTCAACTGTGGATTACCTAAAGGTCGTGCACCAATTTTTGACGAATGACATTTTTAAGTGAGAGAGTAGATGCGAGTCGCTTACTCACCTTTACTGTGTATTCTCAAAACGTAATCTTAAGGAAGCAGAGCTGTTTATTATTGTAACATAAACTATTTGCTGCCCTGTTTATCAAAGGTAGGCTAGCTCACTGTCTCTTCGCTAAAGCTCATTCGTCTAGAAGGAACGAGCAGCCTGTATCAGAGTTACTGCATGTACTTGCCTGCTGAAAACATGTGAACATTTAGCTTGATTAATAACACATAATTATACCTCTTAATGTTCAAAATATACCCAGAGAATAAGTTAGTTTATGGGGATTCTATACGAATTCGTATTGTGTATGTTTTTAAGGATTCTGTATCAACTCATAATTATTTATATTCTATTTAGCCAAAATCCATCCATGGGATACGTCAAAGTGTTGGTTTTGGGGGATTCTGTAGTATATATAGCTATTAATGTCCAGCGATAAACGAATTAAATATTTTCCCTTGTATGGATTTTACACATATGTGTGAAGCAGTTTCAAAATGTAGGTACATTACTGAATGTATAACAATGAGATGTACAGTTTAATGGAAATACTATTATATTTTGTTAAATATGCTGATGTGAGCTATCTTAGTGACCTTGCTGATATTAACGCTGTTATCAAATCCGTTAAGCATATTTAAAAATCCCAAGCAAGTATTTGGTCTCGGAGCAATAAAGCTTATGGGGACTGCAAGAAGTAAAACCTCTGCCAATTCATTCCTGTACGAATAGGCTTTTCTTAGTTACACTTATGACATGTTCAATTCGTTGCTGTTTGTGTGCTTTTTTTGTGAACTGTATATATGTTCATTGCAATATCTCCAGGTTTTCAAGCTATAAATTGTTTGGTTAATTATTTTAATGGTAAACAAAAATAGTTCACACGATTAAAATGATACTGATAAAAATAGGTATCTCTTTTTACTAACAAATATTTAGATGCACATTTTAATTTAGTTTTAGTTTATGGAAAATTGTGTTATTCTATTTAATATTCCTCCAATATTAAACGAGAAAACAAAACTCAGTCCAAACATTTTATGCTCTAGGGTTGTTCTGCAAATTTGAAGAAAATTAAACAATAATTGCATCATGTGGAACATTTTTGAAATGTATAAAAAATTCTTTGAAATTTTAAAGGTATATCTGCACATACGCACAGGCGCATCGTGTAAATTATTTATAATGACCAGTAATAGACAGAAAAAATACATAATGAAAGAAGTTATTTGTTAATACTCAACCTATAAACAAAAATTGTTTTTTCAAGGATTTGTACCCTTAAGTGGCTGAGTCTGTGAGCACACGGCAATTAATTTTTTACTGAACGTCTAAGTCCAATATCCGATCGTATATATTGTGTGCTCGAGGAAACTGGGAACTTTGAGATCATCCAGACTTTGAGGTTGGCCTGTGGTTTCTTTAACTGCTTCAACTGCCTTCTAATTTCCAGATACAACTACGTGATACAATGCGCTAGTAGTACAAGTTTCTAAGAAATGTTCTCCTACCATATAACAGCAAAATAATGCACCCAGTTGTTTAGCTTCCTGAAGAGATATGGTTGCATAAAGATGACATTGGTGAAAAATATTGGAAACTTCTTGTTCCTCATAGGTTTTTTCATGGTCCTCATATAATTCAAGTTTCCTGAGATAAAAACAAATGTCACTGTGATATCTGTAGAACCAATAATTCTCATGTAAATTAGCATTATATATGTACATATAATTGGTTTTCTCCTTAGCGCGGTGCTAACGCGGCTGCTTGGCAAGCGGGAGACCTGGGTTCCATTCCCGGTACCCACTGGGAAACCTGGCCCGGGGTGCACTCATCCTTGTGAGGTCCCCGAGAGGCCAATTGAGGAGCTACTTGATTGAGAAGTAGCGGCTCCAGATCGAGAAGACTGCATTAACCGGCCGGGAGGGACGCCTCAACCTCCACCACTCACCCCATTCATGACGCCTTTGTTCCGAGATGGAGGATGCAGCGTCTGGTCGGTATGCCAAGATACCCTGTGGACTATAATGCCATGGAGTTACACTTATTACAGAGAAAAGTGGCAATGTTTTGGTGTCCGTCCTATTGTTTCTTCCAGCTTTTTCATGCGTCTTCAGAATCTTCATAATTCAAGTTTCCTGAGTTAGCAAATATCAATGTCTTATCCATAACATCAATAGCTCTGAAGAAAAATCAACATAAATATTCGATGAATCAACATACATAGAGAAAATTAACAAAATGTTGAATATCCTATTGTTTCTTCAATTTCTTCAATATTTTTATGTAATTCAAATCTCCTATATTAAAAGAAATTCAATATTATATGCATAACATCAATACTTCTCAAAGAAATTACATATATGTTCAACAAATGTACACGCACATTAAATACTGACTGCTGATGATACTAAAGTAATAGAGTCAATCATCATTCATCATACTTGTCCTAAGCAAATCTATGCTGTGCTTTCTATATACGATATTTGAGATCTTACAGCTGCTGTCCAACAAATTCCACTTTTTGAGGCTGGATGATACGAGCTTGCTTTTGATTTACGTATTATTTCTTGATTGGAAAATAATGAAGCTTGTGTGAATTGTTAACATACAGTCACTGTTTTCAGACATGATCGATCACAAGCTTCACTGGCGATGAACTTTCTTTTTTTATCACTAATAGGTTGTTCAGGAATGGTAAGTTTTAGCCAATGTGGACAGGAGTACTGGATGGTGGAATATCTGAATACTGCAGTATCTGAATAATGCAGTAAATCCCAATTGTTTAAATGTTTAAAGTGTGACAAATCAAACATGCAGAAGTAACAAACATCATGGTGGTTTACTCGCCTATTAGAAATCCAAAGTAAACATTTTAAACAATGTAATGTTTGGTGCCAGGAGTTATCTTGTGCTTTTTCTGCTTTGAATACGAAATATTTGAAGACATAGAAGAAATAATCCGGAGTATATTCCAATCGAGCTGTTATCATTTTGAGAAAACTAAACGTACTTGATATCAACGTAAAATAAATAAATAAATAAAAAGAATAAAAAAAATAAGAAACAGAATCCGAACACTTAATATATATTGAGAGGAACATTTTATTGTTGCCCAGTGTAGTGTAATAATAACTATGTTCACTCTAGCCATATAGAATAAAGTGTAATCATTGCTACCACGAATTTTGAGACTGCCAGTTTACATAGGCATGAATTTTGATAATGCCCCAACTTTCGTAAAACATGTAACAAAAACTTCAGCTGATTTACTGTATTTATCCACAACGATAAATGACTGAGGTTCAAAAGTATATGGATTTACACAAATTTTAAGGCATAAAAATGTTTGCAGACACAAATATTGTGGCAGAGAAAGTATTTTAGCAGCATTTTATGCGCTATTTTAAGAATTAAAACGAATACTGTTATTATGACTACGGTAGCATTGAATGTATACAATTCAGAGACACAAAACTGAAGCAATGAACGATATAATCAACGTGAAATGAAGGGATAGTTCAGATAGCACCCTATGTAAAAGGTTTACCTGGGTAGATGCAGAAAGAATAGATAAACCAGCACAGCATAATGTGTTGCTCTTTGTAGTGAAGGGGTAGCATGTATGCCTCACATTCATCCCTAACTTTAGTGTTAAACTTAATAGAAGCCTTAAGATTTTGCTGCGAGTCATTTTGCTGTCTTATCGTAAGGTGCATGTTTGACATCCCTGAGCTACACTATTCAGATCCTTTTCTTTTCTTTCTTCAGCATTTTATTACTTCCGCCGTTCTAGTTTCCAAGACATGTCCTGCTTTTTTTTTTTTCGCCTTTTTATTTTCTCGCCTGAGTTCTATTTCTCTTCGATTTTTATTCATCTCAGATTCACGATCAACTAGTAGTGTCATAAAATCTAGGAATGTCGTACTTCCCCAGCTGGGAACTAAAGTGGATATCACTCTCTAAATACACGAAGCATGTACACATGCTGTAAACGACAGACTGTGACAATGGGGATCAGTGGACTGTTCAGAGAAAAGCATAATGGCGACCCGTGCTTCAAGTAAAATCTTTGAGAACGTGACTTTAAAAACCCTTTTAAGTTCGTCAGTGTTGATGCAAGACGAATAACTTAGAAATAAAATGTTTACTTTGTATATAAACTTAAATATGATGTTTACTACTCTTAGATTAATATGCTTCCTAATTTCTGTACTTCGTATACATAGAGAAGATGTTACATTCCATCCAAAAATTGATACGGAAATTTCACTGGAAATACTTGTTTTAGGGTCCCCTGTATACTATTTTAAGAAAATTCCCCCTTCTCAAACTACCCTTTACTTGGAAAAATGTTACAACATTTTTATTTTCATAAAAACGGCCCTCACGATTTGATTCAACTATAAAGGATATTAAAGATATTTACGTGAGAAATAAAATACATATCTTGAATTTTCTGGAAATATCTTCTGAAGTCCTCTTCATTCTGAATGATTTTTGCGTGATTAGTAAACCGGAACATGTAGACAAACACTTACTACGCAAGAACGTATATCTCATTAAAACACACAGTATATGTCATATGAATTTGTTGGTACAGTTGACAACTTCCGAGATATTCCTTGTTATTGGTTTCAATTTTAAAATTCTTATACCTTTCTTAGTTTCAATCTTGGCCGTGCCAAGTGAATCGAATTATCGCATAGTGACAACCTTTAAAACATTTTGACAATCGCTTTAGTGTATTTCCTTTTTTCCCTTCCACTTACAAGCAGGCAAGTAGAAAGAACATTCTTTTCGTATTTATCTCCACTAGAAAAGTATTACTAGCAAAGCTCAAAAATAATGTTTGTACACTCCAACTAAGTAGCCAAAATACTCCTATAAAACTATTAGGATATATAACTATATAACTCCTATAAAATTCCTATGAAACAATAAATTTGTCTAATGGTACCTCTGATAGTAATAAAACAGCCTTAAAAACTGCAACAATAAATACATTCTTACTATTTATTATGCCTCGATAATGCATACAAGTATTTATGGAATTATTTCTTCATTTCCATGTGTGAAATATTTATGAATTTAACATGAAAAACTTCCGGGATCAACATATCCCTAACCAGCGTGAAATACGCCACGTTTGTTTTACGTTTGTACACTTAAAATATTTAGAGAAGCGTTATCTCACTTTTACATTGACCTATAGAGTGATTTACAAGTGTGTATATGTAAATTGAGGGTCACCACTTCATGTTTATGGCAAAGCTCCCTAAGAATGTTTCTAAAATCCTCTTACATGCAGATTGGATTTAATATTGCTATGAATTTTGAAACATCGTATTTGCTAAACACAAAGTAAGCTAAGCTCTAATACAACAAAATTGTTTTCTTTCCTCATATTACTAAGCATTTCAAAAGTTGCATTTAGCAGATCAAATATGTTATTAAAATAAAATTTTGCAACGTTAAATGCATCCTTGTCGTGTAAAAACGTGGTTAAAAAGTTTAGCATGAATCATATTATGGCATTGTTCTAAAAGTAACTAATAATTGTTAGTGGGAGTTTCAATTTAAACTTCCCAATATTTAAAAAATCATAATATTAGTGTCACAAAGTGGCGAAATTGCCGAAACTGCCTTTGCGACTCAGATATGACAAATTAATGACATCTGCATACTTGGAATATATACCACACTGGGCAATAAATATTGACTTTTTGTTTTAGACAAGAATGAAATCTCCCTTTTTAAAGGACTATACCATGCTGAACATGAATATGACAACAATAATGCTACAATGGCTCTGGTTTGAGAGTAATATAAAGGAAAAATACAATAGTAATTTTTCTATGAAATCTATTTGATGTATTGTAAAACAGATTAATGATCACTCTACTAAATATGCTTTCTCTTTGCTTCCCTCATGGTAGTCGAAATGAGCATACATTATGACTGTCCAGCAGTAGTCTGCAAGCAAGTCTTGCATTCCACTTTCTCTAGTAACGTTTTTCCATTAATGATAGTTTTTGGTGGAACGTTGTGGAAATATCAATCCCTACTTCCCCACAACTTTCACAATTTAGATGGGATTGTAAAAAGTATAACTTAAGGGACTATTGCATCCATTTTAGGTGGTAGAAACATTTTAACAGGTCCTCATAGTTTCTAGCTCGTTTGTTTCCCAAAAAAGCTGTTTACGACTTCTTTGAAAGAAATCTATGCTTCTCTCGCAACATCATTTAAAAGCTGTTCAAATACCTGGTCTTGGTGAAGTTGATGATTCTGTGGAGCAACAGAAACTCCTTTCCTTAACTTGGCCTTACTAATTCTAGGATATTTTGTAAGTAGGTATTTGAATGCCAGTCCATTTTGGTCCAACTTTTTAGCAAGGTTTTGGATGAGACCAAACTTTACATGCAGTGGAGAAATTAAAATATTCTCAGATTGCATCAGAGGTTCATGTTTAACATTCACTTTTCCAGTCTCCATACCTTGACTTAAAGTCAATTCCTTTTTAATGAAATGAGAAGCTATATCTCTTCTGTCCCACTCACATAGGAAACATCAGTGTTTAGTGCAGCCTAGTTGGAGTCCGGTTAATACTGTAATTACTTTGAAGTCTATAAATAATTTACATTTATGCATGTTATAATGAATTTAATCAAGAAGAAATTTCAGGTTGGCATATGATTCCTTCATATGCACGGAATAATCAATAAGAATTTACGATAACTGATTGTCATTATGGAGTAATGCAACTTTGCGACTGAATTTTGAAGCATCTGCAAACAACCGTTACTGATCAAAGATGAGATTAATTGTCAGAGCACTTAATAAACCAGTAATAACACTGCTAAACACTCAATCACCTTCCTCAGAAAAATATTTTTCAAGATGTTTCTGACGGTCACGAAAAAAATGTAACTTTCACATTTTTGGCAAGATAGTTCCATTGTTACAACCTGAAGGCTAACGGCTCTGGCTTGGCTTTAGAAAGTTGCAGGTCTTTGACTAAATCATTTAATTCAATGTGGCTAATGTTGTGATGCTCAGATTTAACATCAGGAGCAAAATCCGGATCTGCAGTTGTGGAGGTTGCGGATCACAAGGTTCGTCTCCTGAGTCTATGGGACGTGATTCAGGGAGTGTTGGAATAGGTAGCTCATCATTAACGGGTACAGGATGAGTAGAAGAATGTATACTGGGATATACAATAGCTCTTCTTTTTATAATTCGTCATACCTCGGAGTGGTGGAACCATATAAAATAGTCATAGTGATTTGTTGGCTCCGAACAAATAACTGCAATGGCAAAAGGCATCGAAGATTTCCTGTGGTTCAAGTAATGCAGAAGATTCGTGTAGCAAGTCTTACAACATATGTGTGGAATCCACCTTTTATCTTGGTCTCCTAATCTGCAGAATTCACCAATATTAGGATTGTAAGCTGTTTGTATTACAGAAGTGATATTTCTCCGCTACACAGCCAACACCACTTCGGCGCAAAATTATCAGAAAATGTTAGGATAATTTATGCACTTACGTGGAATTGTTAATTACAAGTAAAATGTAATATTGAATGAATTTTACAGCACGTCACAAACTTTGTTGTTGCGTTTTAAGACGAAGTTTTTACTGGAGTTTAATACTGTTGGTATATCATAACTACACTCGGAAACACTTCTCAGGCACTGAAGAGACCGACTATAAATAAAGTCTTGTTTTGTTTGTTTAAAAACATATCTGTTCGTCCATTCCTTACAATAAGAAACGTAACATAAGACCACCTGATCTTTTAAGTGTGTTTATTCATCCTCTATATCTCTCTACATTCCTATCTAGTTTCAAGTTACTGTCATCAGTAAATATGCCATACTATAAAAACAAGAAGAAACTAGCAACTTTCAGTAACATTTTCATCATAAAGGGTGCTCAATTAATTAAAAACTGTATACACCACTCGTGTCGCAATTTTCCTGCTGACCAGTGTAACCTAAATATACAATTGCACACTTATAAATAAACTGCACACACAGCGCCCTTTGACTACATAAATATAATTTAAACACATGTAAGCATGGCTACACTGTATGTACACGAGTTTCATTAATTCGGACATCTTTTCTGTAAATTAGCCTTCAAATTTAAATATTGCATTCAAATCCCATTCAGGGTCATAAATTTTAGCCCGTAAGTGTTATGATAGGGTATTGAACATTTTAGCATAAACTGGAGCTAATTTTCATCCTTAATGGGCACTTTGATTCAACACTAGAAAACATATTATTTTATAAATATTTACATATATTTTATTTGATAGAATATCCAAATTTCAAATTGGAATTATTGCCCAATATTACGTAGAGGAGCTCAACATTTGAAGAAGTCTGTTAATTTTGGGGTTATTGAAAACACCATAATCTTACAAATATAAGGCTTCCCCAATTTTGGGCCCCTCCTATTATATGAAAGTAATGATTCACAGTATTTCATATTGGATACTGTATAAAATAGAAAGTATAATACTTTCATTTCAAGTATAAGTATAGTGTTCATGGCGTTGCTCATGGTATTGAAATATTATCATCTTAAAATTACTAGATTTCTCAGAATCTGCGGTACTCTAGGTAATATGAGGGTAATAATTTCGATTTTCACATTGAATGCAACATAAAATGTAATATGTATGTTTATAAAATAATATATTTTCAAAATTTGGTTCAAAGCAAAACCCGTTAAGGAAAAATTAGCTGCCATTTATTGTAAAAAGTTCAGTTCTGAATTATGGTAGCATTTCCTGGCCGTAGTTCATCTGATAAGAAAGTTTCTGAATGAGAATTAAGCGTAATTTTCAAAGTTGAAAGATAATTTAACAAAACAGTATCTATTATTAGTGCTACTGATGTATATAATGTGCATACATGTAATTGCACGCTTGGGCTACGTATATGTAATCTGCACAATGAAATTTGCATACTAGGGTATGCATGTGCAACGTTCCTTAGCACATTTGTATCACCTATGTGTAACCTGTTCATTTGGCCTATTTATATGAAATATGCACACTTGGACCATTAATATGTAATCTGCTTACATACAATATGAGCATTTGGACTACTTATATGTGATATATGTACATGACATCATGAACTTGATTTTGATCGCCATTTCGGGCTGGTCTATCTACTATATGCAATCCGCTTAACTTGTAATTATAAGTTGACCCCTAATGCATGATTTGCGCACACGCTGTTGACATATTTTTGTTATTTAAATGTAATGTGTTCACTTGCACTATTTTTACTTTCTCTACACGTACTATATGCATAATGTATAGAGAAGGTATTGCACTCCACCCTAAATTCGATACCGATATTTCACTGGAAATATATATTATAGGGTCCCCTTTGATTTTCTCAAAAATGGCTCTAACGCTTTTGATTAAAATATTGTATATTAAAGATATTTACCTGACAAATAAAATGTGTATCTTGAATTTTCTGGTAATAGCCTCTGAAGACTACTTTATTCTGGATTCATTTTACGCAATTTTGCATAACTGCTAACCGTAAGAGATACACAAAAACTTACCACGCAAAAAGGTAAAGCATATTAAAACACACAATTTAGGAAACATACATGTTTTGTGGAGTTGATCGTTTTTGAGACATTCCTTGTTATAGGTTTCAGCTTTGAAAAACTTATACTTTTCTCATACAGGAATTTGTCAACTCCTGTGCTTACAAACAAAGGAACTTCAGTCGCTTTTGATTATCACTTTAATCTATGGTACTTACTTATTTCGATTCTACTTGCAAGGAAACAAGTAATAAGACTATTTCTGCTAATTTTTTTTCGATTAGTATGAAGTAAATCGAAGTATAAGTTTTTTAATAATATTTTTTGCAGAGATGTAGAGAAAGTTATGTGAATGTAACGCATCTGATTTCTATACTACAAATTCACTGACCAATTGTTCACATTAACCTAGCAATACAACATCGTATGTAAACAATTTCAAGTGAAACCTACACATAATCTAAAACCTTATTAATATATTATGAGAACATCTAATATGATATTCGGACGTTTATTTTTGAAATGATACTGTGTGACGCCTTTACAGTGCCGTGGTTTCGTAACAATCACAGGATGACAATAGGATAAAGCTTACACTCAAAATGGCAGCATTTCGTGGAGGAAAATAAAATAAATCGATGTACATATTTATGGATGGATCAAAGCCCATCAACAAGGATTTGGCTGGATTTGCCCCACTACATATTCCTGAATTACTAATACATAAACACAGGGCATCAAACATCAGAGATATTGCAGAAGCACTGGTAACTTTGACAGCTGTGAAAGAGGCGGCGAAGAGATGTTAACATAAGTTTTGCATATTTACCGGTTTCAAAAGAGTTTTCACGTTATTCCATTCACCAGCCATATTGACGGGTCATGTTTCTCACGTTTCTAATGTGTGTTTCTGGGCAAGCAAAATCATGTTTTTTAAAAGCTATGTGTAGCAAATTACCAAATTATTGGATTTTGTAACTGTTCTTTTTACTTTCTCTACACGTACTATGTACTTTATGTATATAGAGGGTATTGTATTGCACTAAAAAATTTGAAACCAAGATTTCACCGGAAATAATGTATTGTGACCCCCTGAATACAAAAAGAAGCATTGTTAGAAAAGTGTCCGTGTGTCTCTGTCTGTCTGTGTGTGTGTTTCTGTCGGCAGCATAGCTCAAAAAAAGAGAAGTACATTAAATACCATACTTGATATTTAAGTTCAGTAAGTTCCCAACTACTTTTTATGTGGAAAAAACTTTTGAAAATTTTAACTTTCTGAAAAATGTCACTAACGAAATTGATTAAAATATTTTGTATTTAAGATATTTATATAACAAGTAAAATGTATATCTTGCATTTTCTGGGAATAGCCTCTGAATTTTGCATAACTGGTAAACCATAAGATATAGACAAAACTTACCTACTACACGAAACATGAAGAGCTCTTTAAAACATACAGTTTACGCTATATACATTTTTTTCTGGAGTTGACCGTTATTGGTATTCCTTGTTATTGGTTTCAGTTTCACAGGAGAACTTGTCAATTCCTGGCCAAGCAAAGATGTGGATTTCAATCACATAGCCAACAGCTTTTAAAATTGTTGAAGTTAGCATAATGTATTCCCTTATTTCCCTTCCACTTTTAAGGAACTATGTAATAAGACCGTTTCTGCTAATGTTTATCTCGATTAGCGTGTAGTGGACAGAAGAATAAGCTTATTAAATTATTTGTTACAGATATGTAGAGAAAGTCATGTGAATGGAACACATCAGATTTTTTATGTCACATCCCTTAGACAGTCGCCATTCTTTCAAGAATATTCTTGAACCATATTGTACCCAATGTGACGCAGCATTTTGGTGGGAATGGCCTCTATCTTCCTTCGAATGTTTTCTTTCGACTCACCAATCGTATGATGAGTGTAATTGGAGCTGGTCAGTATAATTCCAGTCTGATGTTCTTCGCATTTTGACGCGAGAACAATACCTTAAGGGTTGGAATGCGGGGTTGCGAGGAGAATGGCACCCACTCAGAAGATTGCATTACTACTATTGATATCTGGGAATCAAGAAGTGTAGCATGTCATAATTATTATGGAGAAAATTTGATACTGCTTTATGATGCTGTAATACACCATTTATTTAGATAATAAATAGTTAATTTTTATGAGAGTTACATTCTCAGCTGAGCAATCTGCATTCTGTAACAGTAAGTATGTGTTGTTTTTTTTTAATTTAAATCAGTTATAATACATAGGTATCCATATATGTTCCAATTTTTTAAGTTGCAGGTACAAAAGTCATTAATGGTTGTTACGTTCAAGTGTCAACATTTGACTTGTAGCTCACCATGCAAGGAAAAGGCTTCGTAGAAATGTCACTCCGTAGTATCTTTACCCTGATAGGAGTTATTGAAGCAGAAATACTGTGCCATGCTATATAGCCCAGAATGTCAAGGTGACAGACATCTGGGCAGATTGCTCCAATTCGACTCGTCTGAGTCAAAATATTCGACGTACTCAGCCACTCGGTACCTAACAATGAGACAGTGAGAGGGTCACGCTTATTGAGAGAGGTAAAACGAAGGTTAAACTTGAAATTGTCCCGTTGTGTTCTGAAGCTCTTTTAACGCACGAAGTGATATCTGCAAACGTCAAATGCGGGGCAGTGGGGCCACCTGGTATAAAGCGTCCAAACGTTCAGTTGTAGATAGCAGGGCTGTTCAAGTGGTGTTTAAAACGAGACTGAAGAATGCTGAATAATGGAAGGCTTTATCTGAGAACTTTGAACAATATTACAAGAAAATCATTTCTTGATGGATTAGGGCCTTCAGACGATTTAGGAGAGACGAATGATAATGTTTTTCCATTTTCGTGCTTTAATTGCATAGTCTCCCGCTCATTTTGATATAACGTTTATAGAGGTACGCTAATTGTAAATAGTTTAAAAATATTGTGGAATATAATCCTGCGAAGTGGTTTTGTAAAACATTTTGCTCACTAAATTGCTAAACCATCAATTACTTTGTAAATATTAGTGTTAGAGAAGAGAGTTTTTTTTTTATTTTTAAGCGGAAGTTTTACTTTAGCTATTGGCAGCATTGGCATCCGGCTCATATTTCCTTCACGTGAGGCTTTCGAACCACGTCAAAGTTGTGTTTACAAAGTTAGGATACATGTTTTATTAATTTTATGCTTGAAAGCATCTTCTGAAGAAGTAAAAATTTGTATACAAATGCCCCATTATCTCAGAAACCAATTGACACTAAGGGCTGAAATTTTTACCACTCATTTGCACCTAAATAGGCTTTATTTTAAGGATAAAATTTCTATGTGCATGGATTAGTTTTTCTCTTTAAATTTAAACATCACAATTTGTCAATAGAATTTTTAAAGCTTTATTAAAAAAATCATACCTTTTCATCTAACCAACAGAGCTATTCTATCTTACATCAATCAACAGCAAAGGTATTACTGAATATACCTTGAAAGGTTTTGCTCAATATCTTAAAATTCTGCTGAGATACTGGGTCAAACTTTAACATTGGAAGATGGGGCATTTCGATTCCCCTTAAGACAATCAATAGGCTTCACAGTGCCATATATTCTTGAAATAAACTCTCTTTAAATTCAATGTAAGAAAATAACCAAATATATGCTGGCAATGTAATCAATTTTAGAACGAAAGAAATATTTTAAGTGAAGGTTCAATTTTAAAAGGTTCAATTTTAAAATATAATATGACGAGTATAAAATTCAGTAGTTCTTGTGCTAAATGGAATATCGGTCTTTAACGTATTGTGTTAGTGATATAAATGCACAAATGCGTTTGATGTAATATGTTTAATGATATTATGAATTAATCCGTTATTCTTTTTATATTTGCTTTATTGTAATGAAAATATGGTATTTGTAACTGTTAAAAGAAAGGGGAAATAACTTGGATATAATGCCAACTAATATATAAGCTAGAAAATTAAAATAAATCAATTTTAAAGAGAAAATTGGTTATTTTTATACATTGAAGAAATATACATGATATGGAGCTCAGGAGGCGTGCATGGTTCTTAAATTCATCACCAAACTTTTAAAAATCTTATGTTCCCAAAGGACACAAAAATTAAAGCTGGATATGCAGATTTCATTTTCGCAACTTTTGACGTTTTAGTTACATATTGTGCTAGGTCTCTTAAAGAAACAAATAGGTGTCATTTGTAATTTTCGGTCAAAAATCATTTTATTATTATTTAATTATTATTATTATTATTATTATTTATCGTTGCAAAAATCAAGCTTATCATCTTTATTTGTGCATTAGCGAAGTGTAATGACTCATAACTTTAGTAAACTACACCGTTTTAAAAGCCTGCACCCTTTAAATGTTCTCTGCATTTAAGCGTTAATCTTAATTTTCTCCCATTTCATTTTATTGGCAGTTTGCTGCAATAAAAGCCATTTTGTTTTCCAAATTTATGGAAATAGACTTGAAATTGTACTTTATTGTCCAAAAACTAGGAATAATGAAAGCAGTATTGAATTTTTATTGTATTTCTACTTCATTAAATAAAAAATCAAATATGACATGAGAGCAAAATCAGACAAAGCAAAAAGCGCAAATCTTTTGTTACGAGTACTGTAATTTTTTTTATTATACACTAGAAAAACATAAAAGCTCTGACACTTAGTTTTGTCAATCATGGTTTTTACAACACTGTGCAAAATATCTGATATCAGTATTAAAATATAGGAGTAGATAGATTTTGAAAACACTGTTTTTAAACAGAAAAACATTAATAAAGATACAGAATTAAAGATACAGTTTGAAACTTCACTGAATTTTTACATAGTGCACAGCTTATATGCACAAAAATCTGATGTGTTCCATTCACACGACTTTATATACATCTCTATAAAAAGAATTGTTAATAATTTTAATCTTCTACTTCATGCTAATTGAGATAATCATTAGCAGAAACGGTCTTATTATTTAGTTCCTGATAAGTATAAGGGAAATAAGGAAATAAACCAGACCAAGCCGACAGTCAAATGCTGTGCTTGATATGGGGATTGAAATCCATTTCTTTGCGTGACCAGGAGTTTGCAAATTCCGAATCAGAAAAGTATAGGTAAGTATTCTAAAACTGAAGCTAACAACAAGGAATATCTCGAAAACGGTCAACTGCATGAAAAAAATGTATATGACATAAATTGCGTGTTCAAAGGAGACCTACATTTTTGTGTAGTAAGCTTTTGTCTATCTCTTACAGTTTGCCAGTAATGAAAAATTAGAGAAATTCGTCCAGAAGAAATAGGTCTTAAGAGGTTATTTCCAGAAAATTAAAGCATACATGATATCTGTCATATAACTTAAATATAAGAGATTTTAATGAAAACCGTTAGGGCCATTTTTGAGGAAACCAAACGGTTCAAAATTTTTCCCATTTAAAGGTAGTTGGGGTGGGGGGATTTTCTTGATAATCTTCGTGTCGTATGCTTGAAAGATACTGAACTGAAATATCAAGTTTGGTATTTAACGCACTTTTGTTTTGGGCTATGCTGCCCAAAGGCCCACAGGCAGACACAACATGGACATGTTTCTAAAAACTTCTTTTTGCATTCAGGGGGTCCCGAAACGTGTAAATCTCGGTATCACTTTTGGATGCAATACAATACCTTCTTTATACTAAAAGCTAGATTCGAAACCTATTTACGCTCTTAATTCTAATTTGCATACTACTTAGGTATTTTTCTGTTTGTGTACAGAGTCTCCAAGTGTATTGTAAAGGAAATGATTTGCCTAATTTACCTTTATCATACAGAAACAGCTCTCACGGAAAGAATTAAATTAGTGGTTATCCTAACTGGAAAGTTTTCCACCACCTGGGAATTGAACCTGGCTATCTTTAGGAGAAATGAGGGCCGCAGGAACCGTCATTGATCATGCTGTATAAGCCCTTTTAATGTTAAGCAGGAAACAAGAAGACTCACTTAAGCAAAACGTGTCGAAACATGTTGGAAACTTGGGTGCCTAAAGCTGTTTACAAATGTTACAGCTGCAGAGATACAGCACGGCAGGGTCAGAAGGACATGGGGCAATTAATAAAGAGCTCTAGCAGGAGAAGAAGGAGGAGGAGTAATTATTATTGAATTAGTACGGTTGAGCAATGAATCACACACAGATGTGTTGTTATTAATGGCGGAGCGCTATCTCGGTTTGCTTTTCTTCTCTCCCATCGCTGAGCTGCGTCATCAGTCATGCCAACTCTGGATGAAATCGATAAAGAACCTATCATACCATAAATTATATTCATTTATCTGCACCTTTACCCCCAAAGGGCTAGAAAAATGTTACTAAATGTGTTGTAGGTTTTATTTTATTACTGTAATTTAACTGGCGCCCTCGCGAGATCAGAAGGATTTGGATTTCTATAGAATCCCTGCAGCCTTGAATTATTGGCAATGCCTTTAGTACACGGACGAAAAATCTCTAATTCCAATTGAATTGAGGGCTTTAAGGATCTGGTAGACAGAATAGACATTCCAAAGAGAGATGGGCTTCTTTTTAATTAGGAAACGGTTGCGCGATTCTCTCAATAAAATATATAAAGGACCATTGCGAAAGGTTGAATGAATGAATGAATAAGTGTATTTATTAACATAGCAATATCATACATAGAATTTGAACAGTCGCACGGGTCTACAGACCGTACGTGCTTTTGTAATACACATTACAAGCAATATTAAAACAACAACCACAACAAAGAATTAAAAGAGTAAACACGAAAATAAAAAGACAAAGGAAATACACCGTCAAAAGCAATATTAAACAGCAATAAAAATTAAGAGTGAATCCGAAAATAAAGATACAAAGATATTCAAATATAGCAATTTAAATTTACAGCACAGAGTAAACCTTCATAAATGCACCCTCTTATAATAGATAATTACACTTAAAAGACATATATACACATAATATATACAACCCTAGCATAACAGTGACCTAAGTATGATATAATATACATGTATGTAGAACATTGTAGTCACTTTTGTTTAGTTGATCTTATTCCCCCCCCCCCTTCTCTATTGGCAGCCTCCTCAGATCTCAGCTGTCTTGCCTTAAGTATAAATTTACCTAGCCCGTCCATGTTTTCCGTGCCTGCCAGTAGCGTCCAACATGCTTCTAGCCCTACATTCGCAGTGGTAAAAAATCGCGGCAAATATTTTTCCCGCCATTCCTCCGTACCCCTACATCTTGCCAAGATGTGAGTCCACGACTCTTCCTCCTCGCAAATGGGACATATTCTTATACCATTCTCGTCAGAAGTTTTCGTGCTCCTCCATGCTCCTAGTCTAATCCACGCGAGCCCCTCTCTAATGAGTTTGGTACCTGTTTTGATGTATTGCTCCATACCCCACTCCGATTTCAGCCCAGACTGTACTTCTAATGACACCTTCCCTGTGCATTGCGCAATTATTTGCTGTCTGTCAATATCACAGAGACGTTTCTTAATTTTTCTCCAAATACTTCGCCTGTTTTCCTGCCCCGCCATCCAAATGTCTCCCATCCCAATGGTTTCCAACCCTTTCTTTAATTTTGATGCCCACGTCAAATTACCTTCCATTCGCAACTGTTCACGGTAGCAGACTGCCCTAATTAGAGAATTTCCGTGAACGATTCTCATCCAATATTTAACTGCTCTGATTTTGCACTCTATCGTTTCACTATGTACCCCGAATTCCCTCATTATTCCGCAGTTTGCCGTACCCCTCCCTACACCCAGAATTCCTTTCAAAAATTGGGTCCTCACTTGATCCAGATTCCCTGTTTGTTCCCACTCCCATATTTCTCCTCCGTATGTCATCGTGGATCTAACTGTCGCTCCGTATACGGTTTCCATTAAGGTTATGGAGATATTCGGAATTCTGCAGCGTATCCGGAGAGCTTCCGCCGCTTTCACCCTTGCCTTGTGTTTCGTAATGTCAATGTGTTTTGTCCATTTTCCGTTCATTGTAAATGTGAGTCCTAAGTACACAAAGGATTTAACATTGTCCAGTATCTGTCCTGCATATGTCCAAGTCTCCTCCCTGCTATAAACACAACCCTTTTTGAAAGTCATTGCCTTAGTCTTATTCACATTAACTGTAAGTAGCCATTCATCGCAATAGTTCTTAAGTTTGTCCAGTCCTCGTTGCAATCCGTTTACTGTCGTAGAGCACAATACTAAATCGTCTGCATATAAAAGTGTTGGGATCTGCAAATCCGCTACTACTGGTGCTTGAATATTCTCTGCTATCATTGTATCAGTAATATCATCCACAAAGAGATTAAATAGCAAGGGAGATAAAATACAACCCTGCCTCACTCCCCTATAGCTTCGGCAGCTCTCGGACACACTGTTTCTGTCGTACTTCACACAGAATTGGACATTTTGATACATTGCCTGCAATGCTCTAACCATTTTACTTGATAACCCCTTTCTGCCTAGTTTGTACCATAATGCATTTCGATTGATAGAGTCAAATGCCTTCTTAAAGTCCACAAAAGCACAATGAAGCTTTCCCCGCTTAACTAACAGTTGCTTCGCCCTTAAAGTGTCTAATATAAACGCGGCATCTATGGTACTGTGTCCTTCTCTGAAACCCATTTGAAATTTTGAAAGTTTGCCAAATTTAGATTCCCAGTCCTTTATCCGGTTATATAACACTCTACAATAAATTTTCTCCATAATTGGCAACAGAGTAACCCCCCTATAGTTATCCGGATTTCCAATAGTTCCCTTCCCTTTATAAATGGGATGAATAATGCCCTCTCCCCAGCAGGTAGGGTAATTCCCCTCAATAAACAATCTGTTACATATCTGGAGCATACTCCTACCAAACTCATTAACATTGGCTGCGGCTTTAAAAACTTCCGGGGGCAGCCCATCCAACCCTGGAGCTTTGCCTCCCTTCAGACTCCTTAGCGCCTGTGCTATTTCTCGTGCTGATATTTCCTCGTCCAGTATTGGGATCTCAAAATTTCCCAAAATTTGCACTTCCTTTATAAAAGTTCCTTCCCTTTCACCTTTCCCGAATATTCCCATAAAATGCATTGCCCATTTTCTGGGAGAAATTTCGTTGGGCGCCTGACGGTTGCCTCTTAAATGTTTTACTACTTGCCACATCTCAGCGCTATCCCCCCGCGTTAAAATATTACTAATTTTCTGAGTAATTTTGTCTTGCCACGTAGTTCTCTTTTCCCGTAAGAGCTGTTTGTACTCCCTTCGCTTTTTTGTAAACATTTTCGTAATGTCATCTTCCCCCTCCCTTCTGAATTTTGACAGAGCCTCCTCTGCTTGTTTCTTTACAGTTCTGCATTGCTGGTCATACCAACCATTGAATCGTTTTACCTTACCATGCATTTGGACTTTCATTGTCCCCGCAGCCGTTGCTAATATATGCGTTAGTTCCTCCGCTGTGTCTGCGTTCCTTTCTCCTAATCTTCTTTCTAATTTATCAACAAATACTTCTTTTTCTATCGGTTTCCATATAAATTTACTAATGAATCTCCCTTCGTCCCCCTGCCTCTCTTCAGGTGCATGCGCCACCATGGCCGTCTCTATATTCAGTTCCAGGACAACCGGACAGTGATGTGACTCGATACGATCCCCCACCCAAAAATTTCTAATTCTGCCAATTAAACCCTGACTTATTAAAATAAAATCTATTACACTACCCCCATTTTCATTTATGAAAGTGAGTTCTCCCTCTCGATCCTCACCGTACTTGCCATTCATTATTTCTAAAGAGAAGGCATCGCAGAAAGCAAGTAATTGTCTGCCCTCCCCATTAATAAAACTATCCTTGCTCTTTCGTTGACCTTCGCGGAATTCCTCCCCCCATTGATGACCCCCCGTTAGAGAAATATTCTCCCCTCCTAACCTCGCATTAAAATCTCCTAAGAGAATTAATTCAGTTCCTGGAAACTTTTCCTGTAACTGCACTAACGTTTCGGTTAAGTCACTGAAGAAATTCCTGTTTGCATACTTGGACGTTGCTGGCTGGTTGTATAATCCTATAACTATTATTTGTACTCCCCCCTGTGCCAAAGATACAGCAATCACCCCTTCCAAACTGATTTCTAATTTAGTTATCTCAGCCTCCAGCTCAGACCTGAATGAAACTGATACCCCTCCTGGCCACCTTCCCCTCCTTCCCCGTGTCTCCCTTCCCCTACTAAAACTATGGAAATTAGCAAGTGTTACATTTTCTCCGTTTTTCAACCAAGTTTCTGTTAAACATACAACGTCAAAATCACTAAGGAAATACAAGAAATTCTCGCTACCCAACCTTTTTTTGAAGCCTTCGATGTTCCATGTGACAATCCTCAGAGAAGGGGTTGGGTCCTATTGTTTCCTTGCTGATGGTCTTCCTACAGCTTGGCTGACCCTTTGTCGAGCTGTTGTTAGCCTAAGGCCACGGAGGGGCGTTGTTTTTGGTTTTTCCGGCGAAGACTGTCTCACCCTCCTCTCCTCTTTGCCCCTCCCTGTCGACATAACTTGAGGCACCTGATGTTCTGCTGAGGGACCTGCTACCTGCTGGGCTGATGCACTGGCTACCTGCTCTAGCTGCCCTGTCCTGGGTTCGGTTTCCGCACTACTTCTAGGCTGTTCCATACGCTCCAGCTCCTGTCGGTTCCAGACTCGTCCGTTAATGAAGAGCTTGTCATAGCGCAATACGGCATGACAGCCCTGCCTCCTGGCCTCGAACATGTGTCCCTTTAAAAATTCTCTCTCTTCTCTTACACGCTGGCTAAAGTCCTCGCTAATGCTTATTCCCGTTCCCCGTAAATACCGAGCATTTCGAAGGATGGCCACCTTGAGTTTATAATGGGCCAGTTTACACACAATAGGTCGCCTTACATTGCCACGTCGACCTACACGATGGGCTCTCTCCACATCAAACTCGCGGAGTTCGATTCCTATTTGTGAGATGACCCTCTTCACTATTTCCTCGCGAAAGGTTACTGTGTAGAGTTAAGATATTGGCCAAAACCACCTCAAACCATCAGGCATTTCTGTGGTTAAGTGAAAGTTTAATGTTATCTTCGTGGTATTTCTAAACCTTTCACATTTTTAAGGTGAAAGGTTTATTTTTGTGACATTATATTTTAAATTGCGCAGCGGTTGAGTGGTTAGACCACTCGCCTCCCATCTAGGCAACCCGGGTTCGATCCCAAGTGCCCGCGTGTGGAATTCATGGTGGCTGAAGTGGTGTCTGGGTCGGTTTTCTCCCGGTCCTCCGGTTTCCCCAGCCACTCATTTCACTAATTGCTCCATTATCTTTTCCAATCATCACGTTCTTAAATTTCATATCATCCACTTCCTCATGCCTGGCTACGGGCCGAACCCTCGTAACAGGTTTTTTATTCTGTGGCTTCGTGCCGTTGGCTCTCCGAGAAGTAAACCGATTATGAAACAATATTTGAAATTGATACTTTATAAGGTGGCGGAGCCGTGGCTAAGTGGTGATACCGCTCCCCTCCCATCTAGGCTGCCTAGGTTCGATTTCATTCTGACCTATTGTATCAACTATTTCCCTTTCATTTCATATCATCCACGTTCTCAAGCTCATGCCTGGCTACAGACCAACCACTCATTCCAGGTTCTCCATTGTGTGGTTCCATGCCATTGGCTCCCTGACAGGCTTCTGAACCCTAGGCACTCGATTGTAACTCCTAGGTGGGTGTCACACGGGGAGGGTAAGCCGACTACGAAACTTTATAAGGTATCTCTTTTGTTATTGCAGCAATGAAAAATGAAAAGGCGTTATATTTATGGGCGTTCTTTAACTGTTGTAGTTCTCAGCGTTCCATTCTATACTGGGCATGAAAGACTACTTAATTTTGCTCAGAGGTCTCTCTATCAGGCTTGAGGTTCTTTTATGTGCTGTAAATCTACGACACGGGACAAACGGCTTTACTTTCCTCGCGAAGGAAGCCATGCTAAGGATGTTTACGCCAGAAAAAGTCCATTATCCTCCGGCGGGTTTGAACCCGCGACCATTGGATGTTATTGGAATATGCGTTCAGTTTCCACCCGTATAGGGAAATTTGAAGTTATCTACCAAATTATACGACTTATTTAACACAAATATCAAATTAGGGTTACGGCGGTCGAGTTCTAGGAATATGAAGGATTGGTAATTTTTCTGATGTGTTGAGTGATATTTAAAAAAGGAATACAAGCATTGGTGCAATGCGCTAAATTTTGTTGTAACCCGAGAAATTACTTTTATTTTACAGTAACATTGGGCTATGTATATCTAAACAAACATGTCTTGTGTATTCAAAAATTTTTTCTAAAATATGTTTCAATTAAAATAGCGAATAACATCCACAAATTGACAATGGGAGGTTATGGTGCAGCAGAAATGTGTATTGGTTATCAGATTTTATGGGCTTGAAAATCTGAAACTATAATTATTATGTTATTTTTATTGTTTGCAATACATTCTGTGTTATCCATCCATCGGTAACTAAATCAATTTATTAGTTGGAAGCTCAACAAGTAGTCTCCATCACCTCCGATGATAGAATAATAAGGATGAAAAAACTTATGTGTTCCATTCACATGACTTTCTGTACATCTCTGCTACAAATTATTATTAAAAAGCTTATGCTTTTATTTAATTCATACTAATCGAGAAAAAATTAGCAGAAATAGTCTTATTACTTACTGCTTTGTAAGTAGAAGCGAAATAAGGGAGTACCATAGGTTAAAGTGATGATCAAAAGCTGGTGACTAAAGTTCCTTTGTTTGTATGTATTAACAGGAGTTGACATATTTCGTTTGAGAAAAGTAAGTTTTTCAAACCTGAAACTAAAAACAAGGAATATCTCAAAAACGATAAACTCCACGAAAAAATGTATATACCATAAATCGTGTGTTTTAACGAGCTCTAAATTTTTTGTGTGCTAAGTTTTTCTCCATCTCCTACGGTTTAGCAGTTATGCAGCTATGAAAATTCATCCAGAATAAAGTAGTCTTTAGAGATAAGAGATTTTGATCAAAAACGTTAGAGTCATTCTATGTAAAGGGTAGTTGAGGGTGAGGGGAATTTCTTGAAAATCTTCTTGTCACATCCTTGGACAAGTTTGGTATTTAACAGACTTTTTGTTTTTGAGCTATGATGTCCACAGACACACATACACAGACACAAACACGCACACACACGGACCTTTTTCCAAAAAAATTTTTGTTTGTATTCAGGGGGACCCAAAAATGTGTTTCCGGTGAAATCTCAGTATCGAATTTTTGGGTGGAATACATTCTCTATACACTATATACATAGTATGTGTAGAGAAACTAAAAAGGTTATTTGCAGTGTTTACTGTTGTTGGCCAGGTAGGCCTATTATATTCCTCGATTGGTTTACTGAGTGATAATGGTTTGAATACATTGTACTTAAAACATCCCCTTACAACGAATAATTAAACCTTCATTGTTAAAGCTGCGAACAGAACTATGATAAAAGGTGATGGTGCCATTATAGTAGGCAAAACATTTAATTCCGGCCTTGTATGCGATAATAAAACACGAATATGTTATGCTCCAAAAAACACCGCTAATGTAATTTTTAATTTCTTTTGTAATTACTTATTTATGGTAGGTAGAATTTTGATATGGAGATTTGATATGGAATATGTTTTGAGGCTCTCTAATTGAAAACAAAAGCAATTAGAAAACTTTTTTGTATGTGTGTGTTCGTGTGAAGGTATAAATCAAAAAACAAAAGATCCGATATATACTGAACTTTGTTCATGGTCTACACAGATTAAAATAAGATGATTTCCAAGAAAACCTCACTGCCCAAAACCCTCCTTTTACGCACAATAGCTCTATATAATTTTATTAAAACACAAAATATATTTGCATATCGAATTTTATATATATATATATTGTAATGTACTTGTTTCTGTTTGGTGGATGTCCCTAAATTGGGTGGCACCTTTCAAATATTGCTCTCATTCTGAAACTCTGAAAGTATGAGTTGTTGATTTTGAACATTGAATTTTTACTAAAAGTGTTTGCCTTGGTCAGCTGGTCATAGAAACATTGCAGACTCTTTTATGTCGTCTCCGACAAAGTCTTCTGTAATCTCAATCGATTAATCTCGGAGAGGATGCTAAAGAACCATCGTCTAATGTAAATGATAACACACGATTTATTATTTTCAAGAATAAATTATACTTTGTAATAACTCACATAGCTATACACACGGATGGCGTATATTATATACACTAATCATTGATACTATTATTTCCATATTTATTCTTTGCACATGCGAGAAGAAAATCAGCGGTACACATACACAAGAAGAAACAAAATATAACACTAGTTTCTCTACATTACCTTACATTGATTACCTTAAACATCTGATAAACTATTCAGTTTAAATTACTTAACTACATTTCATAGTTCGCAGATCAATAGAGATAATCAGGTGAATGAAACACATCAGACTTTTTAAAAAGAGATCTTCAGAAGATATTCCCAAAAAATTCAAGATATACATTTTATTTGCCATGTAAATATCTTAAATATAAGAGATTTTAGTCAAAATCCAACCAGCGTTTTTGAGAATATAATTTGTTATACACTTTACATGTAAATGTCTTGAAAATGTCTGTGCCTTATCATTGGAAGATGTTAAACTGAAATATCAAGTTTGGTAGTTAACGGACCTGCCTTTTTAAGCTATACTGCACACACACACACACAATATACTTTTCTAAAATACTTTTTTTTTTGGATTCAGAGGGTCCCAAAACATGTATTTGCGGTGAAAACTCTGTATAGAATTTTTGGGTGCAATACACTACCTTCTCTATACACAATGAATACAGTACGTGTTGAGAAAGTAAAAATTGCCTTATTTGTATATTTTGACTTGAGAAATTCGTTGAATTACTCTTATATTAACGTGGATTTATTATATTTATATTTTTTTCCCCACAGATTTACATTCACTCCGGTTTACTTCCAATTTTTTAAGGAGAATAGGAGATGATTAAAATAAAATCTTCTGATGAAAATCGAACACGTTATCTTGGGTTGAGAACCTAGAACTCTGATTCAGGCACGTCTTTATGTTATCCAAGGGTGTTCATTATGTTGTTAATTGAGTTATATATGTCGGTACCTTCACGCACCTATCTAGTGGAAGCCCTGATATTAAATTCCTAGAACACATCTTCACATACATTTATTTTCACTTTTTGTCTTCGGAGCCATCAAGAATCTTTTCAGCGAAAAAGCATTTCAGGACGACAAACGGACATAGAAACTGGTATTCTTGAAACAGTAGGCAAATGCACTACCTAGGGTTACTCTCTAAGAAAGCTATTTTTCCTATTCATTGTTTGTGTCGCAAAATAATTTCATTGTAATATTATTACTTTCTCTATACATACTATATCTGTACATGGTGTATAGAGAATGTATTGTAATGCAACCATAAATTGGATACGGAGATTTCACCAGAAATGTATGCTTTGATATCCCCTGAATCAAAAAAAAAGCATTTTTAGATAAATATCCGTGTGTGTAGACAGCATAACTCAAAAATGAAAAGTCCGTTAAATACCAATCTTGGTGTTAGAGTTCAGTATCCTCCCAGGATGCGATACGAAGATTTTAAAAAAAATCTCCTCGACTCCCAACTACCTTTACATGGAAAACATTTTGAAAAATTTTATTTTCTCAAAAAAGGCTCTAACAAATTTGATTAAATATCATATATTAAAGATATTTACATAGCAAATAAAATACATATCTTGAATTTTGTGGAAACAGCCTCTGAAGACATCGTTATTATGAATAAATTTTGCGGAATAGACAAGAACTTACACAAAAGCTGTAGATCTGTTTAAAACACACAATTTATGTCATATATAGTTTTTTCGTGGAGTTGACCTTTTTTGAGATATTCCTTGTTATTGATTTCAGTTTAAAAATACTTATGCTTTTCTCATACGGGAACTTGTCAACACCTGGCCACGCAAAGAAACGGATTTCTATGCCATAGGAACTACATTTTAAAACATTTTACTGTCGGTTTGTTCTAGCGTAAGTGCTTTCTACTTATAAGGAATACGACCGTTTTGCTAATTGTTTATCTCGATTAGCTTGAAGCTGATTAACAATACTTGTTACAGAGATGTAGAGAAGGTCATGTGAATGGAGCACATCAGATTTTTTTGAAGCTCTCCAGATACCTTTGCGCTGCAAAGCTTACTTGGGCTCGGATTTACAAGGAGAGAGTTGGCACATTGCCAGTGACGAACCGAGACACAGACAGACGTGTATTCGCTGAATATGCAAGCGGTTCGTTAGAGGCTTTATTGCTTGTCAGCAGAGAACTGAAGGTGCCTGGTGACGCGAACATTGGTGACGCTAGAGTACGGTGTGATATACATAAATCATCCATAGAGACTGGTGCATGCAGCAAGCGCTGAACATATTACAGCTGATTCATTACTTTATAAACAAGCAACACACGAGGTTTCAATAAATTATTATTGAAACTATTCCATAGTTAATAGTTAACTAACCCCTAACCTGGTAATGCTAAATCTACTAAATTTATGACCCATTCCCTGAAAAATAAAATATTTAAGATAATATGACATTTTTACAGTACCAGTAGCCCAGCTACCGCATATTTGAGGTGTAGAGATTGCCCTTGTTGCGTTAAAAGAGTTGTAGAACTCAACGGGGCTAGTTAAAGCTCATCAATCGGGAGATAGGCGAGAACGATCTTCTTTTATCTCTCGCAGCGGGTCGCTCACAGTCTCGTTAGTAGTACGACGCATAAGGCGAAAGTCCCTCTCTCAGACAAAAATATGTAGATCTCGTCAAAACACGCAGTTTTTGTCCTTTACATTTTTTGTAGAAAGGAAGTCGTCCGTTGTTGCGTTAAAAGAGTTGTAGAACTCAACGGGGCTATTTTAAGTTAAAGCTCGCCAATGGGGAACTGAGCGAGAGCGATCTTCATTTACCCTTCGCTGTAGCACGACGTATAAATCGAAAGGCCCTCTCTAGCACAGAGAAAAACCTACTACACAGAAAAATGTAGATCTCGTCCAAACAGGCAGGTTTTGTCTTTTACATTTTTTGTTGAGGTAACCGTTTCCGAGATATTTCTCGTTATTGGTTTCACTTGTAAAATACTTAAACTTTACTCAAAGAGGAAGTCGTCCGTGTTTGCTTTGTTTCTCTTCAGGATACGTAGAGAAGCAACTTTTCAATGACATTCGCATAGCGATAACTTTTAAAACATTTGACTATGGCTATAGAAGAGTGTATTCCTTTATTTCCCAACTACTTATAAGCAACTAGGTAATAATTACATTCTGCTAATGCTTAATTTGATTATCTGGTGAGAAAGAAGAATAATTCTTTGTAAGAAGTTTGTTTGTAGAAGAGCTGAGAAAGTCAGATGAGTGTAAAACGCCAGTTTTTTTTTGCATTCTGTTAAACGCTATGTTTACCATGAATACAGTAATATAGACATCTCCATTTTCTTCCAAAATTTAATTCGCTTTTTCAATGTTACTTCTAACATGATCTGCCCTTTAAACGACAAATTCCTCGTCATCACTATTCAAGAAATCTGTCAATTTAGGAAAAAAGTATTTCCTTGAATTACAGCACCCTTAGATTAAACATTATCAACAGTAAAGTGTACGTTCTTTACCATGTGACTAGTGGATAGGAAATGTATTGTAATCACCTAAAATTTCTATCCTTAAATGTCAGCGAAATGCTTGTTTGGATATCTCCTAAATCCAAAAAAATATTTAAAAACATATCTAAAGCGACTCAAACTGCATTTTTCATGCAGTATTTTTCGAAAATGTCGCTCTTGTAAAAAAAAATGACTGTAACCATATTGATTAAATTACTATACGTTAACGATTGCGGAAGAAAAACCATAGCTGTATCATCCCTGCCTGAGCCCTGGATTTGGCTTGTCTCTCCCACAAATTCTTCCCGGCTATTGATCGAACTTGAATTCAATACTTGAACAACCGTGAATCTTCTGGCAATTTTCTGTGAAGTCCTTACATTCAGAATGATTCATATAGTTTTGTATAACTGGTATATGCTAAGACATAGACGAAAACGAATGCACAAAACTGTATACCTCTTTAAAACATACAATTTATTTCAAGTAACTTTTTTGTGGTAGCGCAGCTGCTTGCCAAGCGGGAGACCTGGGTTCGATTTCCAGTACCGGCGTGGGGATCTTTCCCCGCTGGGAGACCTGGACCGGGGTGCACTCAGCCTTGTAAGGTCGTTGAGGGGCCAATTGAGGAGCTACTTTATGGAGACCTGCTACAGCTCCAGGTCTTGAGGACCGCATTAACCGGCCGGGAGCGATTCGAGACGTGACCCCCTCCAATACTGCACCCCATCCATGACGTCTGTCATGGACCGAAATGGGAGACGCAGCGGCCGGGTGGTAGGCAAGGTTCCTTGTGAGCTTTCGTGCCATAGAGTTATTATTAGTTTAACTTTTTTGCGGCGCAAGCCATTTCCAAGATACTTATAACTAATATTTCGATCTTTTTTATACCTTGTCATTCTGTTGAGTCTTGACAATATTGAATTGTTTCTTACTGTTGCATAATACAGTAGACTCTCTTAAGGTTGGTATATAACATCTATTTATTTCACATTATTTTATTCTCTTTGTATCTATAATGAAATATGTACTCTGGCTGTTTCTGGAAAGTTTTATCTCGAATAATTGAATCTGATAGAAAAATAAGGTTTTCTGTGAATAATTTGTGTACCTGCTCATACTTGTTGCATATTTAACAAATAATACTTTTTAAACAGAATACCATCCATGTCATTAATCCACAATTAACACAAACATTAAATAGATATTGCTGTTATCCTCCTTAATTGTATTCCAGTATCTTCAATTGTTTTTGGAAA
This sequence comes from Hymenopus coronatus, assembly GCA_030762935.1. Lineage (NCBI taxonomy): Eukaryota > Metazoa > Arthropoda > Insecta > Mantodea > Hymenopodidae > Hymenopus > Hymenopus coronatus. Next base: position 85,958,652 of record CM060882.1, read on the forward strand.
AGGGTGATTTACAGCAGAAAAAATATGTTCAAAGCAAAAATGAAGCAAAGAAACTAGCAAAGAAAGAGCGACATGTTCTATGCCAGTACTACAATTTAGAATAAACCCTACCTAAAATTCTAATGTGTTCCATTCACGTAGGTTTCGCTGTATCTCTCATATAAATTATTATTATTATTATTATTATTATTACAAAGCTAATTCTTCTATCTGCTTTATTCTGATCAAGATAAAATTAGTAGAATTGGTCGTATTAATCCCTTAATTGTAAGTATAAGGAAAATAAGGGAGTACACTAAGCTAAAATGCTAATCAAATATTTTAAAAGCTGGTTGCCATGTGGCTGAAATTCCTTTGTTTGTATGGCCAGGAGTTAACAAATTCCCGTATGAGAAAAACATAGGTATTTTAAAACTGAAACCAATACCTAGAAATGGCTCAGAAAGGGTCAGCTATATATATATATAACAAATCATGACATCCACATTTTTTGTGTAGCAAGCTTTTGTCTATCCCTTACGGTTTACCAGTTATGCAAAATTCTGAAAAATCTATTCAGAACAAAGAGATCTGCAGAGGCTATTCCGAAAAAAATTAAGACATTCATTTCCTTTCATATACATATGTACGATATTTTAATCAAAATCTTTAGGGCAATTTTTGAAAAAATAAACATTTTTGAAAATTTTTCCGTGTAAAGGGTAGTTGGGGGTGAGAATTTCCTTGAAAATGTTCATGTACTATCCTTAGAAGATACTGAACTAAAATACCAAGTTTAGTATTCAATGAAATTTTGAAGCTATGCTGTCAATACATACACACACATGGTAATTTTTCTAAGAATGTTTTTTTCTGGTTTCAGGGTTCTAAAAATATATCAGTGAAATCTCAGTTGTAATAAAATATCTTCTCTATCCACTATTCGGGCTAAAGAAAGTTTAAATGGCTAAAGCTACCTAATTTTTCTAAGAATTTTTTTCTTGTTTATATAGCATCTTTTGATGGTGTATAGCCCGTCAGCCGTGTTAATACCAAAATAGAACCTTTGTTGCCACAGTAGTAAAATTGGGCGTTAAACACTACCCCCAAAAATCATGTTTTAGAGGTTATTTCTATCATCCTAAAATTTAATTTAATTATCTGAATAGTTTTTGAGAAAATGTGTCATATACCCTATAATATGCAGTTCAAAGACAAAATAAAAAAGAAGTTCTACGCAAAAATGCCGAGAGAAGCTAGCATAAAATTTGCAAATAAGAAAATTCCCTTGCTTGAGCTTACAGAAACTGACAACTCACAGTAGTACAAATTCAGAGGATTCTGATAAATGCATTTCTGGTGAAATCTGGCTATCGAATATTTGGTGGAATACAATCGCTTAGTGTTTACAAGATAGAGAAAGTAATAAAAAATTGTGTCTATAGTGAAAAAATATACGTAAAACTCAATATGAAATTCCAATTTCTAAGACTGAATAAAAACTAAGAATCTCATTTTAATGCACGTTTCGCCTTTTAGTCTATTCTTAATAATGAAAATGAATCGTGAAACTTTTCCAATAAGTTTACGCCATATGTTGTCTTTCATAAACGCAAGCACAAATAGCAGCCAATCACATGAAAATATGAAGCGCCCGATTTTTCCTACTGCAAGCATACCTTTGTGCATAAGCGAATAACTCACTGCTCTTTGGCTCGCAAACAGGAGAAACAAATTGTTATTCCTAGATATTCCAGTTATTCCCAGTCCTTTGTCTTATAGAAAATAAGACGGTTAGCGAGTCAGGACATGACCACGGAAAATCTGATACGAGATGGTAGAAATATCACGTGATGGGGTATATGAAGAACGCTTTCTGATCGACTTGTTTCTTGTGTTTGTCGTAAACATAAACATGAAGGCTGGAAACGTTCAAACATCTGTGTTTGAGTTTGAGTTTAAGTTTACGGTTATGTTTACGTCAATGTGTATGGATACGTCAAGGCCAGACAAGAAACAAGCTTCTATACCTACGTTATGTTCGTGTCTACTTTATGTACTTTTTCCTCTTCTCTGTGTGCTCAATAATTTCTGCGAGATTAAACAATATCTTCACTAGTAAACTAAAGTTTCTTGTGTACCGCTGGAACCGGAAACAGAGCATGGCACATTAAGGAACTATCGGTATAGAAAAATTCTGAGATGTAGCATTCACATGACTTTCTCTACAAATTATTATTACAAATGCTTATTGTTGTAATTCCTTGTTATTAATTGGATAGCATTTTATTACCTTTTCACTATAGCTATAAGAAGAATACTGTAGGTTAAAAATATTCAGATATTTGTAAAGAGGTCCAATCTCTTTGTACAAACAGGAGAGTAGATAAATAGAGAGTTACCACTTAAAAAGTATGTCTTTGAAAGCTCAAAACAGGAGCAGTTAATTTCTTATAAATGATTAACGCCATAAATATGTTTGATATAAATTTTATATTTTAACATCAACATTTGTTATGCAATTTCGTCTGTCCCTTACTCTTCTCTCAATGAAGAGGCATGCATTTGAAGGTTTCTCAAAGAAAATACAAGATGAATATTTTATTTTTCATGCAAATGTCTGTATTTTTATGGAATTCGGCGGAGAAAGTGTTGAAAGAATAAAGAAGGCACATTTTCAAATTATAGGGTAGTTTGAAAATTTAGGATAGCGGATTTTTGGAGACTTCATGTGCATCCTTGAAAGATACTGAATATAAATATTGGATTTCAATTATACTGATTACACACATATACACACGCGTGAGCTTATGCTGTTTTTTTTTTTATGTTTAGGTTACCTAAACTTGACATCGAATTTTTTGGTAAAGTACAATATTTCCACTACTTACTAATCGTATGTGATACAGAGAGAGAGAGAGAGAGAGAGAGAGAGAGAGAGGAAGGGAGAGTAAAATTTTACGTGACTATAAGTTTGAATGTTTCGTTGTTTTTTTTTTTTTCTTTTTTTTTTATCTTTCACTGCATGTGGCTAATTTGATGCTCCATGATCAAAGCATAAATTATAATATTAATGCCGTTTTTATTTCTTAATGTTTTAAAATTTAAATTCTTACAAGGTTTTTCAATTTTATGCAGCATTTCAATACATTAGAAAACTCAGAAAAGCAAACAGAAGAAATAATTGAAAAAAAATCTTAGAAGTGTTTTCATGTAAAATTATATTAAGTAATGCATCCAGCAGCTACTGAGCTAAGTTTAAAAAATAATATGTTTCTGAAATCAATAATATAGGTCTGTATCTAAAAAGCGAAAACATGCTGTTTTCAATTTGCTCGTTAATTTAAGAAAACATCTTCATGGTTCTAGAATTTAGGAATCCTACATTTAGATATCATAACAACTAATAGTTTTAGAACTAATTAACAAGCTGATAACGTTTGTTATATGCTACTCACATAAAATATTAGTAAATTTTAATATTTATGGCTTTAAGCGCAAAGAAGTTAGTTTTTCAAAGGTCGGTCATTAAATAAATGTATTTGAATTTGAAAAGAAATGCTTTAGAATTTATGAAAAGAATTAAGTTGAAAGTTTACTCACAAGAAAGAGTGAAGAAGTTGTTGGTGAGCTCTGTGGGAAGGCTTGATGCCGTTCTATCTTTCACAAAGTAAAGCAGATACACGTATGTATGTACACTGTGACCTCAGGAAGTGGCTGGAACCTAAGTAACTAGCAAGCAAACTCCAGATTAGAACCCAAAGTTTTGGATAATACAGGCATTAATATTCATAACAGATGCGCAACTTTGAGTTCTACATAGACGCTGTTTCTTAAACAGTTTACTTTTATTTGCAAGTCATAACATCTGAGGTTAAAGTTTGCACTCCTGTGTATCGCCAAATGGTTTATGAAAAGCAATAGAGTAAACTATCACGAAATGTACAAAGAAATCTGGCATCAAGTTGGACAAGTTTTTATTGCGTTCATTGAATTACATTGTTAGATTTGGGATAACATAAATGTAATTCATATTTCTTGATAATATTTTAGATAATAAAAGGTAAATACATAATATATGTATATATACATTTATCATCAAATTATAATAGGGAATGTTATAGATAATTTTTGCACATTAATTTTCCCAACTGGTTGTGGTCTCTTCAGTTAGACAAATATATTGATATTTCAATACTCTTGAATTATTGCAGTTTAAAAGAATTTCAAATAAAACAAAGGATATTTGAAGACGACTACGCCCTCTATTCGACATACAGTTAATAAAAATGTACAAAGAGGTACAATTCAAGTTAGAAAAAAAAGTACACACTTCCAATTAAAAATAATAAAATTCCCAACTCAGTGGTGTGGTCGTAGCATGTCTACCACACATTCGGATCTCGGTTAGAGTGTGTTACCCAGATAGGACTTTACCGGGGTTTGCTCTATCCTAAGTTGGCGAATTCGAGTAACTCTAAGCTCTATACCGGAGGAGAGTGATGAATTTTTTTGGACATAAAAATCCTTAGCATGGCTTCCTTAGGAACGGAAGTAAAGCCGTTGATCTCTTGTCGTAGGTTTAAAGGAATATAAAGTCTGATAAACCGTCCTTTGAGTAAAATTAAGCGGTCTTTCACGCTCAGTATAGAAAATAACACGCTATGAACCGCAGTAGTTAAATAGTGTCTATACATAAAACTCAATATATCTAAGCTCTATGGACCCTGAGCTCATTTCAATATCAATTCACCCATTGCAGTCATTGTCCGATATGTTCTGTCTGTTAAATGACGTTAACACTCACTAAAAGAAATTGGAAAAATAAAATATATGATAATGATGGATGACTGCAAATTACCGAGCGAATTTTGGAGATCCGAGTTTCGGTGGCCGTTCACTCTAGCCACTTTTTTTTCCCTTGCTTTTATTTCACCACAGATTTCCTTCCTCCTCCACCTATCATTTGATTTCTCTCTTTTATGTTTCAGGTTGACTCCGGGACCGAGTGATGGTCGGTGTCGGACATATGGTGTAGGGAGTTGCGCATTGGAAGTTTTTTTCAGCCTTGCAAGACAATTTTTCCAGCCTCCTCTGCTGGGTTCATGTTTCCCGTCTCGCTAGAGGATATCCTTTGGAGAGCCTTCCAGTAGCTTGAAGGACGCCTCTGAGCGAACCTCCTATGACCGGATGGTTAAGCCAGTAAGTATTTGGGAACTCTGCTCTATCTGTCGGCTGCGCCAGCGTTTCCTTTACTTCATACGTTCCTCCCAGGGGTGCACAAAAGAATTGTTGGAGGTCAATGGCATTGATATCCTTTCCATAACCTGCCTTAGTCTTAGTCGACAGTAAATTACTAAAATATGATATAGGAGCATGACTAGGCAACCGACACATAACGAGTCATATGCACAATAGGTTTTGCAAACACAATCAGGATATTGCTTACCGCTAAAACCAATTCTGTAAGCAAAACAAACAGGAACATGGACCTATTTTTCTTTAAAAATTAATAACTTTGAAATCTATCCAGATTAACAAAGACATCCTAAATATTTTAAAACAAGCATAGGTTTTGAGTCCAAACCTAGACCTGTATATTAAATTAATTATAGCTGATTAGGTATTAATAAAATGTGTCAGGGAAATAAAATAATCAAGGGCATGTAAATAAAATTTGTACTAGCTTATAAATTATTACATATTGCAGGTAGGCTCCCGGTCCTTTGTATTTCAATGAGGGTGAAACCGGAAACATCTTTTGTTAAATTAACACCAGTTATGGTAAATTGGATTCGGGTAGGACGATGGACTCGCGCAAAGTAACGGAGAATAATCACATGGCAATATTAAATAGACGCATCGTGTGATGGGAATAAGGTGACGCGGTGTTTGACGCCAATAATAGCGCGAAAAATCCACCAATCCCACAAAAGTAAAGGCATGAACGTCAGGAAGCTCAAATTTTTTTAAAAAGTGAGGAAGAACAGGGTAATGTCTGGAAGACATTGACGGCGAAGCTATGTCCAGACGGGACAGGAACACGCGCGCAAAGTGTGCCCCTTAACCTTAATTTTTATTAAGTCGCGAAATAATTAAGCGCGGCGTCAGTTAATTAGCCCGCAATGAGAAAATTCTATGGTTCTGAACGCCAAAGCTGCTTCCGGAATAAGTTCAAATCCGTTGGGCGTAGGCATGGTGAGGCACAGTTTATTCATTATATCAACAGCTCTTTTTGCCACTCTGAACTTTGCATGTGTGTACTGTAATTGTATAGAGAAGGACCATTCAGTTTCATTGCAGGTTTTTCATTTCGTTTGAGCAGCTTCAACTTCCGAGTGACGTAATTACACAGACCAGTGACAATTCTGACAAATTTACTCTTTATGCTGCACCGGAAAAACTGTAGTCAGTGTCTGATGACAGCAAATAGGCAATATTTACTCACACCTGCCTGTTTCCATAAATACCTTGATTTTGCAAATATTTGCATATTTCAGAAACAGAATGTAGGGTATGTGCTTGTTCATTGTAACTATCGAAACTCCAGTTTCCTGCCTGGAATCTTTTGTTATTCAGTTTTGTTTATTCCTGCTTCTTCCCCAATATTTTATTTAAAATATATACTCCTGAATTTCCGCTTGTGAATGAATTTTACAGAGAAGAAAGTGAATATGTTTAAAATTTTAATTTTTCTACAATTTGTATATATCCAGATTTCACAGCTAATATATGTATTTTGAGACCTCCTTCACTCAAGAAAGGTCCATGTGTGTATGTTTGTTTGTTTCTCTTTGTAAGTATTACAATTAAAAAGTCGGTTAAAACCAAACTTGGTGTTTAAAGAGGTATATTTTCAAAATATACGACACGAAAATTTTAAACACAATTTCTGGGTTCAAACTACTCCTTACATAGAAATATTTTTGAAAATGTTGACTACTTTATCAACCAGCTCTAATGATTTGGATTAAAAATAGCTTACGTTTAAGATATTTGTATGGCAAATGAGGTGTACTTATTTCTTTAATGTTTTGGGACTATCCACAAAAGTACTTTCCATTCTGAATCGCTTATTACTTTCTCCACAGGTACTATGTATGCAAGTACAAAGTATGTAGATAAGGTATTGTATTCCACCCAAAAATTCGATGTCAGGATTTTACCGGGAAAATATATTTTGAAGTCTCCTGAGTCCCAAAAAAGCGTTTTACGAAATGCTTCTAGACGCCGATGCTTGGAGAAACAGTCGAAAAATAAGAAGCCTGACGTCTCGTGTAAGTCTATAACAAGCATACAAAAACGAAGATTAGTATAAATACCAGACTTGGCATTTAGCTTTAATATCTTCCAAAAATGCGACACGAAGATTTTTAAGAAGATTCCTCCACCCCAAAATACCCTACATATGGAATATTTTTTTTTGAAATTTAGACTTTCTCATAAATGACTCTAAAGCTTTTGATTAAAATATCGTGTATTTCCGATATTTATATGACAAGTAAAATGTATACTTTTAATATGTTGGGAATATGTTGTTGGTTATTGTGCGATAGTTAATTATACCTATTACAAATAAACTAAGAGAAAAGTACAGAAAATAAATGAAACAAAAAAACATTTTATGCCTACTACATAAACGTTTACATTCAACTATTTAAATCCAACAGGTAGATATCCAGTAAAAATAGCTAACTTGTGGCCAGTTAACTCCATTGCCAGATTATATGAAGTAAATAAAAGTGCAGTTTGAATAAAGGTGAGTAGAGAAAGTGAGTAAATGCAATGCATTAGATTTTATATAGACGGTCACATTGCGACTGATTTAACGATATCCAATATTTTAATAAATTTAAAAGTTTAGATATTTATGTGAGTGTGTCTAAATTGTAACACATATTTTATTGACTCAAAATTGTTAACAAATAGCTGTTAAATTCTCTGCTGCAAATAATTCACTCGCGTTTCTACGCGTAGACAGTTTACGCTGTGCGCCATCCGTGGCTCGACTACCACTGCGCGCTAACACTCCAGGCACTCACGAACTTCCTAGAGGCTTCTAGAAGCCGATGCTTGGAGAAATATGTCGAAAATTAAGAAGAACCCAGACGTCTCCCGTTTTGAAGGTTCCTGTTACGTCGCGCCGCACTTCCTGTTCTTGTTTATGCATTCCAAGGTCTCAAACTGCCAAGACGTATGTAAGAATCACTGCAGAAGACAATATGCTCTATATGCTCCTTGCAAAGTTTTTACCCGAGCTATATGTATACAACGATTTGTATACATATTCTTAGAACAGGAGCTAAAATACTGAGTTGGTATCGCGAAAACTATCAAGGTGATGGAAAATGTGTGTAGAAATACATTTTCAGCATTCACAGTATAAATGGGCCTATTGTCTTAAGATGAAATTTGAAAAATCCAGAGTATGTAAAATGTCTTAATAAAATTTAAACTAGTTACTAAACATAACAATAGTAATATTTTTGCCATGTAACAAGATTGTAACTTTCATTATGTTTATCAATTTTTACTAACTCATTAATCTATTAACAACGAGCCATGTGTTGCATTGTAAAACTATTCCCATAAAATTCAAGTCTTACAGTTAGAACTGGTCAAGTCAGTTTTCAATCTAGTTTGTTTATTTCAGCCAGTAAATGCAGCTAAACACATAGCTGGTAGGAGAGAGCTTGACCAACGTGCGTCCGAGAGTCTCGATTACTCGCAAGACTCCAAAGTCTTGTTAATAGCAAGACTGCTGGTAATGCGCGGAAACTCCATATTCAGTCCTGTAAGTTATATTATTTCATATGTTAAAGTGATTTAAGATGTAAATAGTCTATCAGGATGAGAGTGATATTTAAATAACTCACGCTAAGCAAAGGGTTAAAATAGAAATATGGCATCACAGAGTCTGCACATATATGTGCTTGGTCTCCACTTTTATTACAAATAAGTGTGTACATATTTTATTACTTATAAGACGTTTATGTTTCAATAAGTAATTCTAATTTCGTTGAAATCTGAACATGTTTGTACATAGAAACACAAAGTATAGGTATGTCATTACCTATTAATATTGCTAATTGAACCGTTTACTGTGAACCATTTGTATATGTGTATTGTTAAACGATAAGTCATCTTGTGTTTCTTCTAGGGCCCGAATTTTTAGCATTTTTATAAATGCAGTTTAGTTCTGTCGCTTATCACAAAATTGTAGGAACTCATTAACTATTTGGAATATTTTATCATCCAAGACCCGAGGGTTAATTTTTATTTTATATGAACATAATTAACCTAAATGTCTAAAAATCGACATTTTAAATTACGATACCTACGAAGTCAGGATGTGATATAACAAAATTCACCCCTAAACGGAAGTTGAAAAATATTCGGGAGGGGGGGATGGCAATTTCGGGTTATTCGGTGCGAAGGCGTACTTAGTTCCTCAATAATAACTCCGATGTATTCTATTTACATTCTTTTTCTTCCTATTTTGCAAACTACAATATTACAAAAGACTGAATACAGAAATTGTATTATTACGTGCTTCCTTGCAAGCTGAAGGTAAATAAGGAAATACAGGCGACCAAACCTAAAGGCTAATGTTTTAAAAGCTATCGCTATATGAAACACCTGAAATTAGCTTATTTTTCCGTGACTGAGACTAAAACAAAAGAGGTGTGAAACGAAAGATGACTCCCCAATTAAGAATAATTTACGGAGTTTAACATTTAAACAAATAGCAAGGATACCTTGGAAACAGTTAGCTCTACAATATATATATATATATATATATATATATATATATATATATATATATATATATAGGACATAAATTGTGTGTTTTAACGGGAATTAGTTTTTCCTGTAGTAAGTTTTATCTATTTCTTATGGTTTACCGGTTACATAAAAACCATTCAGAATGTTGTGGTCTCAAAAATTTTGAAAAATATTTTATGTAAATTGTAGTTAGGGGTATAGATATTTAAAAATCTTCATGCTTCATCCTTGAAAAAATGCTGAACTTGAACACCAAGTTTGGTATTTTAGGGAGTTTTTGTTTTTAAGCTATTGTGCCAACAGACACGCACACAGATACACACTCAAAAGAAAGACACACACATGGATAGTTTTTTAAAAAATATTTTTTTATTTGTGGGCCTCAAAACATGCATTTTTTGGAAAATCCTGGTATAGAATTTTTGGGTGGAATACAATACCTTCTCTATCTACAATGTACATGTACATACATGGGTTCTAGAGAAAGTAAAAGAGGGTATTTATGTTGCTCTCTTCTTTTTAACGACTCGTAGAGAAAGTAAAACAGGATATATGCTGTTGTCTTCATTTTTACGATTATAATAAAAAAAAAACACACATCTAATGAGGGTAAAGGACTGAATAAATTTGTAGAATTTATAAAATTTCACAGTAAGAATGGGAAATTTGACATAATTATGCTCGAGTGAGAAGGGCTCTGCGGCAATGCATTCTGGAGTCTTTAGGTTCGATTACCCGCTTCCACTCACCCTGACCTTGGGGTTTTCCATAATTGTAAAGGCGAATGCCGAGATGGTGTATTCTATAACAGCTCTCCTTCCCTTCACTTCCTCTCATTTCATTTCACTTGCATGTTTCCGGTGTACTCTCAAGTCTTGCGGTGTCGGTGGTGCAGAGCAGATGGTGCAGTTACTTGCGCTATGGAAACATCTTTCTACAGAGACGTCAGAACGCAGCCTCGCATTATAGACTTGCTGGGTCACCTTCTTGGGATTCTCTTTTTGGAATGGTGCGTGGGTGTTCGAACTGGATGCGTTAGGGTTTCTGCGCGTCTGTGTGGGTTTGTCTATCTTCGGTCCTAAGAGTTCTCCAGTGGCTCCTTCACCTCATCCATGCTTTCCAGGGGTTGTAGGGTTTAGCCACATGGCATATTCCTTTCTAATGTAACATATTTATTAAATTTAAATATAAATAAACAAATAATTGGAAAATTACTATGTATTCTTCTTTATCCATGGTTCAGGCTTTCTAGCCCGTTCCGACTCTATAGAGTTCTACATCGTTTTCTGCCTCTTCCTCGTTCTCTGTCTACTCTCGGTGCACATTCAAGTGTTCCTTTTTGCTATGTCCCCCCTCCTCTATTCTTTCGAAGTGGTTTATCTATTTTTGTCTTTAATTATTTTATTATTTAATTTTTCCAATTTTTATTTCTTCTCATATCTCCATTTCTTACCCTATCCATTCTTGTGCAGCCTTCTTCACTTCTTAGGAATTTAATTTCGGCAGACCGTATATTACTTGGTTGTCCCTGATTTGCTATCCAGTCGGCACGGCCATTACTTTAAACATTTTTGGTTTAATATCCTCTCTGTTTATTTTAATTGTTCCTTGAACTGTGATTCAAATTGCTTGAAATCTATTAAATTTAATTTATGTTTCATCATAATCAAAGCATATATCACAGCTTAGACATTTAAAATGTGATGTCTGTTCCAAAATGTTATGCAGTAGATACTATTTTTGATCCTATCTTTTCCTCTAAATGCCATTGCGTTGCCCTTTTATACATATAGTAAAATAGGCCGCGCCGTGGCCGAGTGGTTAGACCACTTGTCTCTTACCTAGACGGCCGGGGTTCGATCCCAAGCGACCGCATTTGAAATTTGTGCTGGACAAAGAGGCGTTGGGGCGGGTTTTCTCCGGGTACTCCGGTTTCCCCCGCCATCGCATTCCACCGGTGCTCCATCATCATTCATGTATCACCAGTGTCACCACCTGCGGTGCCATAAGTAGTTAAAGTGGGCGTTAAACACTACAAAAAGTATAGTAAAATTAAAAGGATTAATTAATGTATTTAATACATAAATGGAATTCTCTAATTTGCCTACTTTATCATTTTTCAATATTTGATCGTCTGCAAATTATAAGTTATTAATCCACATATCCTGTGATATTTTTAAACTAGGGTCTACTAAAACTTATCTCGTGCTTATGATATTATATGTGTTGTTATATTGTAGGGTGTCCGGTGCTCATTTTGAATAAACTATATTTCATTTAGCAAGAGGTACGGTTGCACCAGTGTCAGCAATCGATATAGGTGGCAAGATGTCATAAATGCTGGCACAGACGCGACTTCATAAAACAGTGCTGCCATCAGCATGATCCTAACTTTTAAGTCTCCGATAGCTTGGTCGCATCAAAGCCTTTGCATCAAAGCTTCAGACCTTGATGGATAGACTCCGGTTTGACATTGACAAAAAGAGTGAAGTGTTCATAATAAGTATTAACTTCAAGAACATCAAAATATACTAGGTGAGTTGAGTGGAATTAGGGTAACCCATAAAAGGTCACCCCTTTAGCAGCCTAGCCATGCATTCTTATTAATTCCTCTAAGTAACAGTAAAAGCATTGTCAACTTGCACTCTTTGCATACTTATTTACAGCTCCCGATCTGTCCCTAAATGCACCTTAAAACCTGAGACCACCTGCCTCCCTCTCGCATGCATGAGTACTAGCTCTACCCTGAAACTTCTGCCATTTGGAGATGCACATTGGTAGGGGTAACTCCTACCTCACATTGGGTATCTTACAATATACAGACTTTATTGCACTTTATTGCAGAATCAGCCAATCAGGCGTCATCTATGCACTATACCATCTTGCTTCGTCATGTGTGTCCACCGAGTCTTTAGTACTAGACAACTGAACGCCTGCTTTTTTCGTACTAGGCAGGGGGCAGCCTCGGCAGTATCATAAGAAGCCTAGATCAAGGCAATTGCTTCTTCAGTTACTAAGTGATGACATTAGGGTGCCGTCCAGTATATCTTTTTTCATTGTCTGCACTAAATAATGAGACCACTTAAGCCAATGTTTTATCTTGACTATCACAAGTAGATAAAATAATAAGTTTTGTCAGAATAGTCTGTAACGTAATAAGTAGAGAAAGACATGTGAATGGAAATAAGTTAGCAGCTTTAATTTGGTCAACACATCTTCTTAATTCGAATAATTTATTCAATTCTGTTATTAATCGTGATATACCTCTAATTTGGTTTCAACTAAATAAGGATGATTATTTATCTATCAGGTTGAAACTGATTACAATCAATTTGCTTCTTATTTAAGGATTTAGTTTATTCACTGAATATCAAAAACCTGTAGGTACTTGCGATGAAATTTTGGTATCGCATATTTTTTGGTAGAATGGAATATTTCCTTACCTACAGTTCATTTGTATTATTTTCAGCTCAGGCTTGTAGACGGGAGAAGGGTGCCGCATGATGTAGGAACCGGTCTTTGTCCCTCTTTCGCGCCTCTAGCTCTAAAGAATGCGAATAGACTAAGTTGCAGAGAAAGTAGAGATTGAGGTTTCATTAGTTGTTTTTTCACTGTTAACGCATCAAGAACACAGAAGCAAGACCTCTCTAGCCAGTGGAATGTGTGATAAGTATGCCCCAGGCTTGATTTTCAACACAATATTTGAAAAGAGCTGTGGTTGAGGCACCCTGAAGGCTGTTAGAGCAAGGGAAACTGCAATTTAGACGTTTACCAAAGTACGACACGTTCCGAGCTACTTTACCGTAATTAAGTTTGTGAGAGTTAACTTGCTGACCACATCCGTGGCTACATAACCACAGTATTATTTCCGCCTCTTTAGACATGACCATCTGGCCGCACAATCACCAAGTTATTATACAATGTCGTCTGGAGAAGCTACTGCTTGGCTCATTCCTTCAAACTCACCAGCACAAATTAAAATGGCGCTTTCTTCGCTAGTATCTGCTTGTATACAAGTACCTTGTTATACTCTTAAATTTGAATAAACTGTATCTAAGGTAAACTGCTTTCTTTCAGATAGAAAACTCTTGAGGAAACTTAAATAAACAAACACATTTTTACTTTCTCCAGGTATATGTACATACAATGTACATCGTAGTTAGAGAAGTATTGTATTCCAACCAAAAACTCGATGTCCAGCTTTAAACGGGAATAGGATTTGAGGTCCCCTGAGTCCGAAAAAGGTATTTTTAGAAAAAAGATTCGTGTGTGTTGTGTGTCTGCGTTCAGTATTTAAGTTTAGTACCTTCCAGGGATGCGACACGAAGATTTTCAAGAACACTCTCCCCCCACAAATTACCCTTTAAATGGAAAAAATATCGAACATTAAGATTTTCTCAAAGTAGCTTAACAATTTTGATTAAAATACCATATATTAAAGATATTTACAATAAATAAAATGTATATCTTGAGTTTTCTAAGAATAGCTTATGAAAATCTCTTCATTCTGGACGTATTTTCCTTAAATTTGCATAACTGGTAAACTGCAAGAAATAGGCAAAATTTATTGCTCAAAAATGTAGATCCCGTTAAAACCCACAATTATTGTCAAATATATAATTTTGTTGTAGACTAGAAGTTATTCCACCTTATTGGTTTAAATTTAGAGTACTTTTCTCAAACAATAGGCTATCTTTCTTTCGTCTGCCTTCTGTTTACAATTTTTGGCAGCAAAGCGAATGGAGTTTCAATTTTGTCATATAGAGACCAACTTTTAATAGACTTGATTATCACTTTTGGCTAATGCGTTACGTTACTTCCCTTCTGCTTACAAAAGATCAAGTTATGCTAACAGAGATTCTGTTAATGCTCATCTCGATTAGCATGATGTATATAAAAGAATTATCTTTTGTGAGAAAAGTTTGTTCAGCTAGAGAAAACTATGTGAATGGAACATATCAGATTTTTACGCTATATAGCTGCGAAAGTTAAGAGGAGATTTTTTTCTGATTGCTTTGATTGTTACTTTCTCTCCTGCGTATATTAAGTAGGGAAAGTATTGTATTCCAACAAAATTTCGATATAGAGATTTCAACGGAAATATATATTTTAAGTCTCCATGAACACAAAAGTGCAAACATTCTTACATTTGGAGATTTTCTTGAAAACTGTTTGTCAGCTCTTTGGAACTTGATTACCAAGTTTGGATTTTAGCGGACATTTCACTTTGCAGCCACGAGCAGCACAGACACATACACACACTCACACACACAAACACATACACACTGGTGCACGCACACGCTCAAACGGACTTTTTAAATATTTGTATTGAAGGAGCCTCAAAAAATTTATTTTCAGTAAAATCGCTTCTCATCTTACTACTGTATACATACGTAATAACTGCTACATGTAAGAAACCTAGCACTTCTATAAATTATTATTATGGTTATTATTATTATAATTATCATCATAATGTAGGTATATATTTTGTCCTATAACGCAACAACTTAAATGTGCTCGAAATTCCAGGCACATTTTATTGCAGAAAGTCAAACTAAAGGTTCGGTGTAAAAGAGAAAGTTCACTTTACAGTAATGTAATTTTATGATGGTGAATTGGAGTTAAGGTAGTGTACTGCTTTAGATAGCCTTTTGGGGTGCCCCATTAGTAGTGGGTGAGCTGTTAAAGAATCAGAGTACGAATAATTAAGGAAGCTTTTTAGAAAAAGCAGCACTTTGCGTGGTCCCATCAAGAACGGCAAAAAGAAGGGATTATTGTAACTCTTTCTGTGCGAGAGACATTCTGTAGTCCAAAAAGCATGGATTCAGCGAAAAATACTGGAATTATTTAAATGTGGATTTTCGAGCGAATGAACTGTGTAAAAAGGAACAGAAAGAATAAGCAATGGCGATGTTTTAACAAGAGTAGTCGAAGAAAGCACTAAGCTAAAAGTGACCAGCAAGAGGAAAACCATTTGGCACGGACATTATGTAGCAAGGAATTGCTTGTTAACAAATACACTGAAAGGAATACTGTATGAGAAAAAAATAAATAAAAGAGTAAACCCCAAAGGGCAGACAAAGAAAACAAAGAGGAAATAATTTCACTTTCAAAGGACTAAAGCGTCTTTGGTATATACAAAGCGTGTTACTGGGAATACCTTACTATTATTAAGAAAGGTTTGAGAAAACTGATAGATGTTGAGTATATTATAAACAAACATAGAGAATTAACTGCTTGCACAGTTGAAAAAGTGCTGGTAGAGATTAATATGGCTGATAAATGACCTGTTTCAAAATTAATAATTAAGAAAAAAATTGTTAACGACGCTGTTAATTGCCAGAATTATATCAGCGGCGCTGTTGTGCTAGAATTTCATCCAGCACGAGCTGTGAGTAAATACACTGACGCTACCGTATCTTTTAAGTATATTTCAAAACATAATCTGAGGCGGATTAGGACCTGAGAACTTGTTTTCAGAAGGACAGCACCTAATCAACTGAGCTACCCAGACCGCCGAATAATTAAGATATTCTAAGGTACCCGATGGTAATTTTAAATAAATTACATTTCGTTTATCAAGGGGTAATGCTGCACCATTTTCAGCAATCCATAGGTAGCAAGATGTTGTAAGGGCTGAAATAGTGTGCCCTCATAAAGCAATGCTGGCATAAAATGGGTTTGACTATAAAGTCACGGGGAGCTCATAGATCTGCCCTACTGGCACTATTGGACGCACTCCGAATCTATGTCAACAGAAAGGGAAGATTTTTATTTAACATTTTTGACTTCAAGAAATCAAAATTACCTAGGTTATTTCCGTGTGGAATTTGGCTGGTTTTTTGTTTCTTTCCACCTTTTGCTACCTAATCATGCAAAGTAAAAACACTTTGTCACCTTCCTCCCTTGCTGCACTTATTTATAGATGGAGATCTCTCCTCAAATATAAACCTTCCTGCATCTTAAACCCTGAGGCCACCTGCTTCCCTCTCACATGAGCGAACAATGTTGTACTTCTGAGCCTACTACCTCCTAGAGATTCACAATGCTAGGTGTACATTGGATAATCTACAATATACAGCGTGTAAAAAACGTAGGTTACAACGCTCCATGCCAGATATATTAAACATTTGAGTATATTTTGTTGTACAGCAGCTATTTGTTCAGGTGCTAGAGTCTCCAAAATTGTAAGCTGGATAGCTCTACGTCAGATGCCACCAAATTGCTTGATTTTGTGCAGAGAATAAGCTTGCTTTGTGCGAGCAGTGGTAAACGCATGACAGCAGGGACTGTCTCTCTTCCTTGTATAGTGCGACGTATGTCAGTTTATAATACCGGGAATAGAAAGTAATCCAATATATAAGTCATTGACTCCTACGTTTCTATCTGCCTAAAGAAAATCTTTGTTAATCATAGAAAGTGGTGGTATATATGTTTAGTTTTTGGCAACGTTCTGCATGCAGAAAATTAAATGTTTAGCATCATTACGCAACCCATGCAAGTGAGTACGACAGTTACCAAGGAGAAGAATATTTCTTTGAAATTGTGTTTGATCCCTATTAATTACCAAGATGCCTATTCAAATTCACTTTTATAAATGTAAAAGCTTTTACGTTACGAATTAGTTCTCACTCTGTTGGGGTCACAATGAAATTACAGGGGTATTAACCAAGGAGCCTGTTGTTTTATTATGTTAATACTATATTTGTATTATGTTTACAATTATTTATAACTACCAACTGCCACTAAGCCAATTAAAATGTATTTTCATAAGTTCTAATGCAAGATATATACGCAGTTAATCGTTCTACCAATCATGAAACTATTAACCTATAAAAGTGCATTAATATTTCAAACGCAAAATGCTTGCTTACTACCACAGCACTGAAGTAGTTCAAGTTTCCGCGTAGTTGGTGGCGTAGTGCAAAGTAGATGATTCGCAAAAGCATCTAGCATAGTTGCCTTCTTTGCTTTACTCAAAGGGCAACCAGTTGGCGACCCCTGCTGTAAGTGAAAAAACCGTAGATTTTAGAAGTAGTCATTATTCAAAAATTATTATTTACCAATGGTGCTGCACTGCTGGTGCACAGCAATCTCTCACCATGCTTACAGACAATGGTAGTGATTACCGTATTTCAGCTTTACAGTGAAATGTAAAATTTGTGTGTTGTCGTCAAATTGGAATGAACAATGGCGTATGGTATACATTAAGGAGTATACCAATATACATATAATCTACTGAGAAACCAAGTGGATGTCTTTATCAACAACTTTAATCCAACAGGGACTACCCAGCCCACACCATATTGGAAAGGAATTTAGAAGATATGGATAGCCTGTGTCCTCACAAACACTTCTAGGAAGATCGTGGACAGGCCTACTCCAGAGTTTGAACTATCGAATAACCAGGCGATGCATAAAAGATATCAAAGTTGTCACCAACCATTTAGTAATCAATTAAAATGTTATCTAATTACTTAAATCAGTTTCTTTTTTAATGATCTGTACTACCTTCGTCCTCCGGCATTTAGATGGGCTGTCGAGTGAATAAAGCGAGTCTAGACTTAGGTTTATTCAGAAAAATATGTTCACATGGTACCGATTTACCTGATACAGAACCCTGTAACATGTGTTTATTTGCTCATTTTCTCGTTCACTTGGTTTGTGCTTACAATGAAAAAAATGTGTGTGTATTTAAATGCAATTCATACGATAAATAAGTACATCTTTTTTCCCTGTTGGTAAGAACACATTGAACGATGAATGAGCGAAGAGACTGAACTGCTACTCAAAAGAGCGCGACCTCCATTAGAACTTCAAGTTACCCACATTCGTCTTCACAGGATAAGAAAAAATTCCGTGAAACTCATCCTATCCAAGATTCGAACTCGGGATCTCTTGAATATGAGGTAGACACGCTATCTCACGCCACAGAGCGTAAATGTATTGCTGTTTTAATTCGTGTTAAATAACTAATTCGAAACAAATCACAATAAAGGCGATTTCACATTCCAGTATGTGAGTGTGAAATGTAAGCTCTTCAAAGCAAAAAAAAAAAAAAAATGTACAAGGATTTAAAGATAAAGACTTCAAATTTGAAAAGTATCTGTCAATTTGCTGAACAATATGGCTCCACATTAAGAAGGTAAGAACTGTATTCGGAAGGTCAGCCGATTCAAATTGCGGCAACCACCCACTCTGAACAACGGTTTTTGTAATGTTCCAGAGACATTACGTTAGAACGATAATTTTTTTTTTTTTTTACGATGTCTTATGTGTGTCTCATTACACATTCTGATGTGAAAGGACAATGTGAAGGTGTTCTGCGTTTTGCGGCTGGACGATAGTTGTTCGTTTTGTGAAGGTTGCTCTCTGGCGGCGGCTGAACCTGTGAGCATCTTCCTTTAAGGCACCCCCGGTGGACTTGCAGCTTATACGCAACTTTAAATGGCGTCAAATGTGTTCAATTTGGAATCATTACTATGCGTGCTCCTTTATATTGGGCGCTAGTTTTACGGGATAGCGAATATTTAGGGGAAGAAAAGAGATCATACCCGCCTGTCTTTCTGCAGTGTTGTCAATGAAAGAAAGTTTCTTGCTTCTGACCCCTCAGCCATTATCTAATTTACCGCAAACTAGCCGAATTACAAGAAACAGCGCACGAGGATGTGTGTGAACCCTGGGATCTATAGACACAATGAAACCTTTGTATTGAAGCCATTAGAAGTCAAGGTGTATAGCGTGTCTTCATTCCTTATGTGTTCGCCTTGCTCTTCTTCCGAAATTACACGAAATCTACTGAATGATGACGGGATCTGAGCGCCCAAGAAAAACATGCTTGCAATTGAGACTTCGTCCCACATGCGCACATCACCTCCAGGATCTGATTTCGCTTGGGCCTCCCCTCATCCCTCCCTTCCAGGGGTTGTCTTTAAGGCACAAAGAGCCGCTTTGGCCCATGCATGGTGCTCTGCCCCGGTTACCCAAGGGGGTATTCAAATATAATTCTTGAATGTCACAGGAGATCTAATATTAGCTCCTGATATCACTTACCACTTTTCTGTTTCTGAACTTTGTAAAACAGCGGGAAGACAATATTATCTTGAGTATTTCACTAAGTTACACACTGAATCTCTTAAACCTAGAGTTTTATGGACGGAACCTTTTCATTTGCAGGAATGGTGCATAAAAGCTTTAAAGCATTTAAACCTAAAGAGCACCCGGAGACTAAAGAAGTGAGTGTACGGGATGCTGTAGAGCGAGAGTAATGGCTGCTTCTGGGACAAAGGTTGTTTAATCAAGGGCTTAAGTTCGTCTTCCTGCGAAAAAACCACTTCCGAATAGTCTAAAGAGAAAGCAATTCGTTCCAAAGGAAATTGCAGCAGTACATTCTTTTCTCTAACGATCCCAAGTTTAAATTACTGGCCTGAGTGGAGCGTACTTGGTGAAGGAGTTTTCCAGACACAGGTGAAGTGTGGGTCATGTCTTAAAGCTGAATTTATCCTTATTGCCTGGATAACTGACTCAGTTATTACAGATAGTTAATTTTCCTCTTTTAGGGTTCTAAGGATAAAACGATTCACCGGGAGGAAAGGATCAGTTTTTACTTTCTCTACCGAGGGAGATAGCTCCGCGGCATCGTTGCGGAGGTCCTGGGTTTGATTATACCAGTGACCGACCACTGATTATGGACTTTTCGTGGTTTTCTTTGCTGGCAATTAGATTGCTGGAATGTGTATTCTACCGTGGATTTCTTATCTCCCCCATCACTCTTTCATGTTTAGATTGAATCCGGTGCTGGATGGCGTACAGATGGCGCACAGGCTAGCGCATTGGAACTTATTGGCCCTGCTGGATGACCTTTTGATTTTCGCTGCTGGGTCTCCAAGACCCGTTAGAGAGAAGTCTTTGAGAAGTGTTCCAGTGGATTGGAGGGACATCTTCCGTGCGCTCTTCTGTGGTTGAGTGATGGATCTTGAACTCTGCGCGTCTTTGTCGACTGCGTCGGCCTGTCCTGCAACCAATATGTCTTCTACAGTTCCTCATCTCATCCATTCCTCCCTGCGATGAGGGCACAAAAGATCAATTGAGATTGAAGCGCTGGTTGTTATTTTATCTCCATATCCTCTATATCAATTAATTTAAAAGCGAATTATATGAATGTTTCGGAAATGGATCTCGGAGAAGCATAATACATTTTTCAAATAGCGGAGAGGATCACTTTGGATTATTAAGTCAAGAAAACGGTGAGATTACATACTACATAGTTCTTCAATGATATAACTTAAAAACATTTAAAGCGTGTATCAATTAATAAAATTATTTATCTATCTTCAATTTAAAAGACACTTTTAACATCTAAATCATATCAGGTACTTCACTTTTGAACAATTATTGCTTATGACAATGATGTTCACTCGTTTACTTTTGGAGTGTCTCTTTGGTGAGCTATGATTATACGCACAATTTACACCTAAATCACACTTTCAGAATTTCCGTAATATAGGGAATAATTTCGGCTAAAAAATCGAATTTCCATGGAGATTTCACTGCAAATAGACGTTTAGGGTCGCCTGCATCCAAAAAGGCAAGTTTATAAAATTATCTGTGCCTGTCCGCGTGTCTTTGATAACTGAAAAGCGAAAAGCTTTTTATGTTTAAGTGCACCATATTCCAAGCATGCAACACGAAGATTTTCAAGAAAACATCCCCCAAACTACACTTGACATGGAAAAAATTTTGTTAATATTGATTTTCTCAAAAATGGCTTGATTAAAATAAAGGAGATTAAATATAGTTAAATGACAAACATTTCGTACATCTTAAATTTATGGAAATAGCCTCTGAAATCCTCTTGCTTCTGAAGCGTTTAGCGTACTTAATAAACTGATAAATTTGGTGTTGTAATTTGCAATGTGTTTTTGGTACCTTTTGTAATGAATATTTATAGTTAAATTTTGCACTTTTTGCACAATTATCAACTAAATTATAGGATCTTTTTGATGAATATTTTGCACTCACATTTTCTAACTCTAGTTTTAAATCTGTTTGGATTCAGTACAACCCAAAATGCGTATTTTCAGTTAAATCTCAATATTGCAAATTGAGTAGAATGCAATGCTTTTTCTACCTAGAGTGTAATTAACATATAAATAAACCATAAATCTCTAGATGTTATTTTTAAAGCAGAAAACTGCCCTAATTGACTTACCAAGCAATTTGATTTGACTACTGACAATTAATATGGTAAGAACATCGTTGCGCATATCTTGAATCTGTTGTAGTTAAAATGAAAGCAATGTAACTTCAGCTTTAATATATGTGATTTGAGATGAAGGTCATAAGTAACAATTTTCGACGTTAAGAGCAAAATTTGTGTCTCACAGCGTTCTAATAAGTGTGGTGTGTGAAGTCACCCGTATCTTAGACTGTTGCTTGTTACATTTTATTGCTTGCCACTCAATTTGGTGCCCAGTATAAAATTTTATCTTGTGGTGTCTTCGAGCGGTCTCCCGAGAACATATCCACACGCTTTTTAGCGTTTTCCGATACAAACGCATCCATTCAGTGATATCCTCATCAGAATTCAAACGACGCGTTCGGACTCTGGAATTGCTAACGCCGGTCACTAAACACGCGTTTGGTCGAGTTCGTTGACTTCTACAAGTGTGTGTGTGTGTGTGTGTGTGGGGGGGGGGGGGGGCGAATGAAAGTAAAGATTATTACCGGAGAAGCCTTCCTCAGTTTGGGGTTTAACTGGGCCCGGAGAATGCTTCCACGTGGAGAATGGCGGAATCAATAAAAGAAATCTTGAACTCAAGTAGGCATACCTATTAGAAAAATCTGATGTGTTACACTCACTTTCTCTACCTGCTCTAGAAAACTCCTACAAAAGATTATTCTTCTTTGTACACAATGCTAATCAAGATAAATGTTAGCAGAATGTTATTACTTAGTTCCTTATAAGTAGAAGGGAATAAGGGAATACACTATGCTAAAGTGATTGTCAAATGTTTTAAGAACTATCGTTATGCGATTGACATTGCAAATCACTTCTTTGCTTGGCCAGGAGTAGAACAAAGGAAAAACAGACACTTCCTGTGTGAGAAAAGTTTAAGTACTTCACAATTGAAACCAATAAAAAGGAATATCTCAAAAACGGTTACCTCCACAACAAAAAACGTAAAGGACAAATATTGTGTGTTTTGTCATGAGGTACACTTTTTGTGTACTACGTTTTTTTTTTCTATCTCTTACGGTTTAGTAGTTAAGCAACATTCAGCAAAATTCATCCAGAATAAAGAGGTCCTCAGAGGCTATTCCCCAAAAATTCGAAATATACATTTTATTTAGGACATAAATAGCTTTAATAAACGGGATTTTAATCAAAATCGTAGAGCCATTTTTAAGAAAATCAAAATTTTCGAAATTTTTTCCATGTAAAGGGTAGTTTATGGTGGGGGGATTTTTTTTGAAAATCTTCGTGTGGCATCCTTGGAAGATAATAAACCTGAATACCAAGTTTGGTATTTAACGGTCTTTTTGTTTTGGGGCTATGCTGTTCACAGACACACAGACAGACAGACATACAGAGAGACAGACAGACACACACACACACACGGGCCTTTTTTAAAAATTGCTTTTTTTGGACTCGGGGGACCCCAAAATATATATATTTCCGGTGAAATCTCAGTATTGAATTTTTGGGTGCATTACAATACCTCCTCTATCCCTATGTACATTGTACATATGGGGCTAGAGAAAGCAAAAATGTGATGTGTTTCATTCACATGACTTTCTCTAGCTGCTGCACATTTAACGTTGCACTATTATTTTATCTACAGCATGATAATCGAGAAAACGTCCTTTCTTTGTGAGTAAAGGGGAATAAGGGAATATACTAAGCTAAATCGATAGTTAAATATTGTAAAAGCTGATCACCATGTGAAATAATAATATTTTGGTTCGCGTTGTATGGCCAGCTAGAGAGACGAAACGAAAGGAGGCTTACAGTTTAAGAAAGCTCATGTAGCTTAAAATTGAAATCAATAACAAGAAACACCTCGAAAACTGCGAATTCTACAAGAAGAACGTATATGACATAAATTATGCATTTTAACGAGACTTAAATGTTTATGTGGTAAGCTTCTTTTACGGTTTAACCCTCAGGCAAAATTCAGCAAAATTAATTTAGAATAAAGAAGTCTTCAAAGGCTATTCCTGAAAATTCAAAACATTATACATTGTATTTGTGATTAAATATCTTCAGTGGACAGTATTTTAATGGAAAGCGTTGGAGTCATTTTTGAGAAAGCAAGCTTTTCAAAAATGTTTCCATTTAAAGGTTGCTTTGGGGCCGGGGGAAGTTTCTTGAAGATCTTTGTGTCACATCCTTGGAAGATACTAAACATAAATAACAATATTTTCGGTTTTGAGCTATGCTGTCCACACACACATACATACACATATACATTTTTCTATAACTGCTGTTTTGGACTTAGGGGTACTTAGGACATAATTTCGGCAAAATCTCCACATCGAATTTATGGGTGAAAACAATACCTACTCTAGCTACTATGTACATTGTATGTTCATACATACTAGAGAAGGTAAAATCTAACGTGTTGCATTCACATGACTTTCTCTGTCTGTTCTGCAACAAACTATTCTTGCAAATTTTATCTTCTAATTCAAGAAAATCTAAATGGATATTAACAGAAATTGCCTTTTTATATAAATCTATTTATTTAACATCGTTTTAACTGCTTGGTCATATCGCCACGTACGAAATACTCGTTTGATTTTATGGTGGACTTTTTTGGCCTTTTCCCGATGCTCAGTATGCTTGACTCCTTAGCGCCACTTACTGCAGATGTTGCAAGGGTGCCATACTGCCTTTTTAAACATCTGCATCCAGATGGTATACAGCCACCCTAAAGGTGGTTATGGTATCGATACATGGCAACGTAATCGCAATTGTTCTCTAAGTTTTTTTTAAGTTTTACTATTGTTACGACAGAGGAAAGCCACAAAAAATCTCAGTTAGATTGGTCGGCCCACGTGATTTGAACTGAAGACCTACAGAATGCGAGCCAAAGAAGCCACCGCTTGAGACATCTCACTCAGCAGAAATGTCATATTTACTTATTTCCTTGTAGTGAAAGAGAAGTAGGGAATATACTAAGTTAAGAGAGTCACTTCCTTAACCCTTTCAGTCCCGGTGTCCATTGGAATGGACATGACTTTCTACAGACTATGTAATACATTTAAAAGCTGTAATTACTATTTGGATGACTTGGGGGTGTGAACTGTTATGTTTTTCAAGTTTTCTAGTTTTGTGCTGCTATCTGTGGCCAAGTTTAGAACTACTTTAGAGTTTTTGCTACAAGCTACCGCACTGCACACAGAAAGGTGAAAAAAATTATCACACGTAGTATTTTAAATAAGTGACAGAGGAGCATCTGAGTGAGGAAAAATAGTAACTGGAGCGAGTGAGATAGTAATATTAGAAAGAGACAGAGATAGCTCGGAGTTTTCGACGTAGTCAAGCTTTGCTAGAGCAAAACACATCAGTGGTTTTGTTTCCATAAAACGTCAAACACACAAAAGTGATGGGAAAGCACGTTACATATTACAGCGGGAAAACTAGCGCCTGGTAAAGGGAAAAATGTGAGCTGCTCCAACAAGTTTAATTTTGGGGTTCAAGAGATACACTTCTCGTTAGTCTGTGCTATTCGGAAAGCGTATGAACCGGAAAGCTTAGCTCGGATATTGATAAATTAGTGGCCGTTAACGAGGAATAATATATAATTAGGAAAACTGCAAACTGATGCGGACAGATAAAATATTTAACTGGCTAGTGCTTCATTATTATTATTATTCAACTGAAATAAATCAAGAAAAGTACTACACTTAGGCTTTATTGAAGCCTCACTAATCGAAATTAGAGTAGCTAGGCAAATGAGGTAATGATGAGAAACGAAAGCTACTAACTTTGGGCCACCATGATTCGTAGAATTGTAAGAATTGAACTATTTTGGTAGAAGTAAGTACAACAGATTTAGAATCGGTAAATATGGTGACTGTGCCTGCGTTTTATCCCAAAGTTAAAACCGCCTTATACGTTTATCGGTAGAGAAGCGGTGTAGTACTTGCCGAGGATACATTTAGCAGCTGTGAGCCTTCTCAGTCGTTATATGAAATATGATTTCCTTAGGAATGTTATTCTCTTATTAGTCCACGGAACAAACTCACACATTAACAGCGTATTTTTGTACGTCGCATACGTGAAAACTGAATCGTGTGGACAGATGTGCAGACATTTTCTGTAGTAATTTTTTAATTATCCAGTTCCGAGTAGAGACACAGACACTGTAAGGTGTTTGGTTAGTAAATTTAGAACAACGCTAAACGCTAGCCAAAGAAGGGTTCTAATGGCAAACGACGAAATTGAAGCTACATTCGAACGCTTACCCAAGACCTTTTCAGTCGTATTGCACAGAAAGTGGGTGTTTTACAAAATTCTGTTCATACAGCTATTATATTGTTGGAAACGAATACCTACTGTGTGATTATAGTGCAGAAATTATGAACATCACCCGAAGAATTCAAAGATATCTTTGTGCAGATAGACACAACTTTCAACAACACTTATAGGTAGTACTCATTACACATATGTTATTAACTTCCTGAGTAAGTAGCACGGGAGCTATAAGACAGAAACAAAGTCATTGTATTTCGCTATTGTCAACTTCAATTATCACCACTGCAGAAGGAACTAGGTGCCAAATCCTAACTTCGGAAAGCTTGATTTTGTTGCAGAATTTGATTTTATGCCATTAACTGGTATTGCTAAGGAGGTCTCAATCAACAGAAATAAAATAAAACACCATGTGGCGCAAAAGGAAACGCTTAAGAATTGTTCTCTGGAATAAGTTAGTCACTTTCAACTACAGACGAGCAATGCCTAAGTTTTCCCAACCTATATTATTCTGAACACTAAACGTAACTACATGGCATGACAGTCCACAAAGGACCTTGGCCTACCGCTCGGCCCCTACAGGCCCCATCGCCGCCCAAAGGCGTTATGAATGGGGTGCGGTGCTGGACGTGAACAGCGCCTCGAGTCCCTCCCGGCCGGTTAATGCAGTCTTCTCGATATTGAGCCGCTCCTTCTCAATCAAATAGCTCCTAAATCGGTCCCCCAGAGACCTCACGAGGCTGAGTACCGGGAATCGAAACCTGTCTCTCTCTTGGCAAGCAGCCGCGCTACCATCGCGCTAAGCAAACGACCACTGGAGACTAAAACAGTGACAGAATAACTGTATGATGCAATGCCTAATAATCTGATGTTCTGCATTCACATAACTTTCCCTACTTATGCTTATTCTTATCAATCATAAGCTAAAGTGATGTTCAAATGCTTTAAAATCGGTCGCTGTTTAATCGCATTGAAATTCCGTGCTCTTTGATTAAACCGAGATTAAAAACATGAATAGCGATTTCCATTTAGGTATTTTAAAATTAAAATATATATCAAGCTATATCTCGGAAATGGTTAACTCCGCAACAAACATTTATTTTACATAAACTGTGTGTTTTGTGAAAGATATTCATTTTGGTGTGGCAGTTTTTTTTTCTTTTATTTCTTAGCAGTTATGCAAAAGTCAGTCAACAAGAAGTAGACTTCAGGGGCTATTCCCAAAAATGTACAAAAATTTAGAAAAAGGTCCGTGGTTTGTGAACAGGTTAAATAAAAAACGAAAAGTGTTTAAATACCAAACATGATATTTCAGTTCAACATCTACCAATGATACGTCACGAAGACTTTTCCCCAATACAAAATAACCTTTACATAGAACAATTTTCAGAACGTTTTATGTTTTAAAAAGTGCTGATGTTTTGTTTAAAAGACTGTAGGTATATTACAAATATTAGCATGTAAAATAAAATATGTACGTTGAGTGTTCTGGGAATAACCTTTGAAGTCCTCTTCATTCGGACTGACATTTGTATAACTGTTAAATCGTAACAGATACACAAAAAGGTTTCCGCATAATAAATGTAGATCTCGTTAAAACACACAATAATGTGTTATTCATTTTTTAAATAGTTCACGATTTCCGATATATTCCTTGTTATTGGTTTCAATTTCAAAATACACTTTCCTCAAACAGGAAGTCGTAATAACCTTTTTTTTTTGTTTTGTATCCAGGCCGTATAAAGAGAGATCCGCATTTCGAAGTAAATCGCATTGCGACAGCTTCTAAAAACGTAACTATTGCTTTAATTAGTGAATTGCTTATTTCCCTTCGACTTACGTGTAAGGAACTCATAATATGACTATGTCTGCTAAAATTTATCTCAATTATCATGGAGTAGACAGGAGAATCAATTTTGTAAGAATAGTTTTTTTGCAGAACTGGTAGAGAAAGAAGTGTGAATCGAAAACATCCGATTTGTAATGCACTTAAGCGTAGTATATTCATGTTAGGTTACCCTTTTCTTTCAGTCGTTTTTTATTGCCATTCGATGCTACAATAACTTTAGTTCCGTTCCCATGTCGTGATGAAAGTTTTCCTATAAAGTCTTGTTTAACCTACATTCAAATAACTCTTCTTCTAGAAGGTCAAATTATGTTTTATTGGTTTTGCCTTTCCTTGATTACCTATTAATCGTAGCAAAACATTTTTTAACATCCTTCATTAGTTGGTGATTGCGTTTTTGAATTATTTTTCAGTTCAGTCTGAAACAGTGCATGGCGTGTCACGGGATTAAAAAATATCTAAGAGGGAGATATAAATTATAGCCAACATAATATATAAATTTTATTAAGAAAGGACAAATATACATTGGAAATGACCATTGAAGAAATGCTGTGAAACATATCTAAAAGCGCAAGGAAAAGTTACCATAAGCGGAAAACGATCCAGGTAGAAGGATACGATAAGGGCAGGACAATGAACCGAAAGTGTTGGAAGTTCCACTGCCCAAGGGTGGACATAACAAAACAAATATAGAGAATGTTTTTTTGTAGCTCGAGGGATGCGACTTCACTTGCTATGGAAGACTCGTTGGATTAAGACGTGATATTTGAGTCCGCAGTGGAAAGGAACGGGCTACATAATTAAGGCCGCGATAAAACTGTGTTTATTTAATACACAGAATACGGTCAGGAGTAATAAGAGATGATAGGCGCGGTCGCATACAGCGTAGCTGGAAAGGGGAAGACTTAGGAGTAATGCGTGTGATCGATGGCAGAAAATGTCAAAGAAAACGAATAAACGAATTCAATAACAATCCTGAATTCAAAGGAAACCACTTGTATCTTACCGCACCTGAGAACGATTCCATGCTAACACATCCTGAGTTAGGGCATCCACATCTCCACACCATTCCATAAATGTCCTCTACTACCACGAGGAATTTGAACCCGGACCTCACATATTTGGGAATCACTGCAAGTCTCCTAGAAAACTGAAATCTGCCTGTTAAAGGTTACCTAAAGTTGTAAACCTCGGTGAGGGACAATCACTAATACGATCTAGGGGAATGGGACTCATTTTATTCACGTTAGTGTACATAAAAGTAAATGTATGGAGAGATGGTGACAGTAAACACATGTTGAAATATTCATAGCTATCGATACACGTTATTACTACAAATCGACATTAGATTTTGACGTTTCCCCTATTTTATTGCATGACAAGAATGTGGAAGCTGCCGCCTGTTGTCACTTGGGAAATCACTGGCGAAACAATATCGAGAAAAAGAGAAAATAACTTGTTCATCCCAGAGGAAGCGGACTTGTTGACCTTTCTATAACGTGATTTGTATAGTTATTCAAATTCAAAAGCCTACGCCCCGAGCCAATGACGTACAGATGTAAAATGTCTAAATATATCACTTCATTTATTTATTTTGGCATATTTACGTCTTCTATACCTTGAAAGCGTAAGCACACCAAATGAGTTAACTGCGTAGTAAGGTGTGGAGCTTGTTTATTTCCGGCCAGCCGGTCTTAATATGTGTCTTTTTACTTTCTCTACCATCTACAAGTACATAGAAAGTAGAGAAAACGTTGTATTTCACTCAAAATTCAATAGAAATATTTCACTGGAAATACATGTTTATTCGGTCCAAAGAATAAAAAGCATTTTTGAAAAAAGATTCGTGCTTGTGAGTATGTGTGACCGTGTGTCTGTATACAGCACAATTCAAAAACGAAAGTTCGTTAAAGACCACATCCCATAAATACCAAGAATACGATATGAAGCTTTTAAAGACCATAAAACTCGATCTTTATCTGGAATATTTTTCAGGAAGTTTGATTTTGTCAAGAATGCCTCCAACGATTTTGAATTAAGATATAATAAGTTTAAGAAGATATATATTCAGTACAAATGAAGTGTGTATATTGAACATCCTCGGAATATCCTCTGAAGTATTTTCATTATGGATGAAATTTACTTATTCGAAATTTGCATACATAGACACAATACCGTTGCAGAAAAAATATAGATATCGCTAAAACACATACTTTATGTCAAATATATTTTTTCTGCGAAGTTAACATTTTTCGAGATATTCCTTGTATAGTTTTCTATTTTAAAATACTTAAACTATTCTCAAAGTGTAAGTTGTCACTCGTTTGTGTCGTTTTTATTCCTGGTCATGCGAGGAGAATCCATTTCATTCATATAGCGACCAGCTTTTAACAAATTTTACTATCGCTTTAGACAGATGTATCCCACTTACAAGGGACTAACTAATAAGCTTTATAGTAATGTTTATCTTGATTAGCATGAGGCAGATGAAAGAATAAGCTGTTGTGAGAATAGCTTGTTGTAGAATAGGCAGAGAAAGTCATGTGAATGGAATATATGTTTTTCTAGTGGTTTCTCTGGATGGGAGGTGAATCCTGGGGCGGTTCAATTTCTACCGCAACTTTCCTGTTCAGCTTTTCTGGTACCCATCACTTCGTTGTCAACTAGTTTAGGGTTAAAGGACCAGACGACGGTGTTCGGCGGGTTGCACCTGGGTGGTAGCTTTGCGATCTGTAAAGCCCTGTACACACGGAGAAATTTCTTACACATTTAAAGGCATTAAAACTATGCCTGGAAATACTTATCGAAAGACGAGGTGTTTTCGCTGACTCCGCCCATGTCGTTCATCTGTTTGCTATGCTCTTAAAACCGTATTGGATAGGCCATGTTACCGAAGTGTAGGTGTTGATATGAAACGTAACCTGCGACAAATAAAGTTCTGAGACAAATATAGTTTTGAAGTGATTCCTAAACTTTCTGGTTGGACGATACTCCGTTCCTCACACCCGGTGTACAAAATGAGGTTAGTCATTTTTCTGCGCTACATACTGAAGTTCTAATGAAAGGTAATGAGCGCACATGGAAGACTAAATTAATACACTATGTACTTATACAAGTAAACGTGTTCTGAGGGAGTGTCGAGCAGGATGAAGGGCGAAGGGGTGGATTGCCCAATCGGTTTTGTTTTTTCTCACTCGTGAGGTATGTTGTAGTAGAATGGCGCCAATGAAAATCATGGAAAGAAACGAGTCAATCGCTCAGCTTCAGCATATTTTAATGTCCTTGACTGTAGATGAGACGGCGTCATAAAGAAAACGGTTCCATGTGAGCATTTTCTTCGAAGCCAGTGGGCGAAGGTATATTCGTTAGCATCTGGTAGCCATTCCGACGAACATTGCCTGACAGCAATTTGGATTTTATAATATGTATGCCGACTGCTTAAGTTTCCCTGTTATAACATATGTGCCTATATAGCTCTGTAATGTTTCACATCTTAAATGCACAAACATGATAAGATACCTTACGTGCAACAAATCATGTGGAAATGTGGATTGATAAAGGTTATGTTATAAAGATATTTTAAATATATGATATTTTAATCAAGATCGTAAGTTATTTTTGAGAAAACCAACTTTTTTGAAAAATGTTCCACGTAAAAGATATTTGAAAGGGGGATTTTCTTGAAAATCTTTGTCTCTCATCCTTGGAAGATACTCAACTTAATTATCAAGTTTGGTATTTAACCGATTTTCGTTTTTGGGACATTTTTCTAAAAGTGTTTTACTAAGGGGACCTCAAAACATGTATGTCCGGTGAAATCTCGGTATCGAATTTTTATGTGCTATGCAATAACTTCTCTATACACCATGTATATAGTATGTGTAGAGAAAGTAAAAATTAACCTGTTTCGACTTACGGAGGATTGCAGCCTCCGTTTATCGAGGGTCTGACTCTAATTCGCAAACTCACTGGATTACATGATTCAATTATTACTTTCTCTACCACGTAATGAACATATTTACACAGCAGATAAAGCATTGTATTCCACCTAAAAATCGATACCGAGACTGCACATGATATAATATGTTCCATTCGTATAACTTTCTCTAGTTGTTCCAAATACAAACTATACCTACAAAAGTTTATTCTTTTATCTACATCATGCTAATCGAGATAAACATTAGCAGAATTAGTCTTATTACTTGCTTCGTTGTAACTAGAATGGAAATAAAGGAATACACTAGGCTAAAACTATAGACAAAACTTTTGAAAGCTGGTCGCACGTGAAACAATTGAATTTAAGTTCGCTCTGCATGGTTCCGTAGTTTAGGACTGAAACAAATAACGAGGAATATCTCGAAAATGGTCAATTCTACAGGGAATCCGTAAATGACACTAATAACATATTTTAACGGGATCTACATTTTAGTGTTAACTTACGGTTTAACTGTTATACAATATTCTGCAACATTTTTCCAGAATAAATAGGTCTTCAGAGGCTATTCTCAAAAAATTTAAAATATAAATGTTATTGTGATGTAAGAGTCTTTAACATACGATATTTTAATCAAAATCGATAATCATGTTTGAGAAGCACAAGCTTTTTATATATTTTTCCATGTAAAGAGTCTTTTATGATGCAACTTTTTTTTAAACCTTTGTATTCCATCCTTGGAAGATACTCGTACTAAACATAAATATCAAGTGGTTTTTAACGGTTTCCTGTCATACAAACTGTAAAGCCTGTCACATAGCGATCGCTTTTTTTAGCCCCCTTTAACTTCAATAGTCATATCGGGGGCTTTGACTTGGGAAGCAACTCGTGTTACTGTAGGTTTTGAAACATTAGGTTTACCATTTTATATCACTAAACACGCGCCCTTTCTCTCTCAATTCATACATCCAGACTCTATGGGGGATAGGGACTAATTCCGGTTAAAGAAAGATTACCCGTCCCAGCCGGGAATCGAACCCGGGACCTCCGGGTGAGAAGTCAGACAACCTTTATCGAATCAGTTTTGGTGGCATTAGTTTCATACGTCCTTGACAGTTTTTCATTATTTCATCCATTTTTATAGGTCAAATATCATATGTGTAATTCATTAAATATACTAAATATATGGGTATTTTAACTAAAAAAGCAAAAATTATTCTTATATATATATATATATAAATATACATTTATAAAATCATTTATGTACAATAATGAAAAAACTAAAAAATTCAAATTATTACTTCTATACTTTTTTATAGCCAGGATAGAGTAACTTATCAGTGACCTAAAAGGTCCCATTTTGGCAGCCATAATTTGTCAGGTAATTGTCCTGTGCAGCGACGAATTTTCACATGCCTCGGCTATTAGTGCAGATGCCATTACTTTGTAAAACTTTAATTGTGTTTCCTGTTTGGCTTTATGTCTCAATGTTTTTCATGCTTTATTTAAGGCTTTATTATTTATATGTGCAGGAATGGTTATTCATAATGTAAAAAATTTCAGAATCTCGTTTTATAGGAAATTTATCAATATTTATACCTTTAATCTCACTGCTTTTGAATCTTTTGATTCTGCCCTTGTGAAATATTGAAATTTAGGAAATAGAAGAAGTTTACTCCTCTATTTGTTTATCTTTTCGATCACGTATTTACAATGCACATAATAGGTAGAGAAAGTATTGTACTCCTCTAAAAAATGCAATACCGAAATTTCTTCGGAAGACGTCCTGAAGCCAAAAGTATGTGTGTCTGCCTGTGGTCGGCATAACTCAAAAACAAAAAGCCAGTCAATTACCAAACATGGTATTCTAGTTCAGTATCTTCTAAGGATACAACACGAATATTTTCAGTAAAATCCCGCCACCCCAACTACCTTTACGTGGAAAATGTTTCGAAAGTTTGATTTTCTTAAAAAAAAACTTTAACAATATTATTAAATATAATATGTTTAAGATGATTTTCATACAAATTTTCAGGAAGTATCTTCTAAAGACATATTCGTTCTGGATGAATTTTGTACAACTGATAAACTTTAAGAGCTAGGTCCCATTTAAACACGCAATTTATACTATTAAACTTTTTAGTAGAGTTAACTATTTCCGAGGTATTCCTTGTTATCGGTGTCATTTTTAAACTGCTAAACTTTTCTCAAACGGGAATTCATCTTCCGTTTCATGATTTCTTTTTTTGCTTTACTTTACTTTTGGCCATGGAAAGAGAACCGAATTTCAATTGTTTCTCAAAGGAACCAGATTTTAAGAGATCTGATTATCGCGTTAGCCTAATTCATTCTCACGTTTCCCTTGGTAATAAGGCAGTAGTATCTATATTATGTATATTGATTAGCATTATATAGATAAAAATAAGTAATTTATGCAAATAGCTTGTTTGTAGAACGTTAGAGAAAACCATGTGAATGGAACACTTATTTTTTCATTGACTACTGTTCTACATCTAAAGTGAAATGCTAAGTATTTTGTTTTGGAGGCTGATGTATTCAGGTTGTTCTCTTTCCCCATCTTATCCGGTTTTAAGTGGTTATTTGTAAATGGTTTTCTGCATTTGAGCTAATAACATTTAAAAATGATTCTATGAATAAGACACGTTGAACATGATAATAATTAGTGAGTAGAACTTCACGGTCTCCTGTGTCCAAATAATTTTTAACCTCGTATGAAGAACTCTTAAAAGAAACTGTATGAAAAGAACGGCAGATAAAGTGAATGACATTATCTCAAGGGAAATTAGAAACATCTAAAGTGAGAAATTTCCTCTTTTCAGTAAATACTAGATATGTGGAAACCAGTGGTGTCCAACCTACAGTGGCAGAGGGGAGGACAGATTTGCCTCCACCTATTTGTTTGGTAGCGACAGGCAAAAACCTCTTAATCTATGATGTCGCTTCCTAAGAGTGGCGGTGGCTTCTGCAATGTTACTACTATATGGGATAGTACAAATACTAAAAAAAACTTAAAAGGCAAACCAAATGATTCCCCTCCCTTTCCTAATACAACATTTGATTCGTTTTCGAGAACATCTGTTCAAAAATACATGTAGAACCAAATATTGATATATGATTTCCAGCAAAATTTCACAATTTGGGACATTTTTCATTAGGAACAGATTTAAATAAATCCAAATTTCTTCTCTGGGAATGTTTAATGGTTGGCAAGTAGTTCCATTTGGAAATTGTGAGGTGCGTCTTTGTAGGCAAAATTAATTCAAATTCAAGTGCTGTTACTTATTACATACCTGATAAACAAATGTTTGCCATAACCAGTATGATGGTATTTTTCAAAGTGTCATTTAATATTTCATCGGAACTTCAAGATAAATGATGTACAAATAGGACATTTCACATTTAACAAAAACAACAAACAAAAACATTCTTTCTGGAATACGTTTGGATACTGGATATGTTTGGTTCACTTGAAACCTTCCATCATGTCGAGAGTCGAACCCATTTAGACGCCACTGAATGACTGAAGGGGAAATGTCTTCTATTTGGCCATACTCAAAACGAATGAGACGGGGTAACACGACTAGGTGAAGCAATTAATTAGCTCATAGGAAAAGAAGTTGGGTAGAAACACTCGAAGCGAGTTTGTAAATAGAGCTATGTATAATATGAACTTCCATATTTGTAGCGTAAATGCTTGGTAAAATTAACCAGCGATGCCTCACAGCAAAAACAGACGGACTTGTGACCAATGTGGTACAGTGCTTCAGTAAAATAACTTTCCGGTATTTGCATTACGATAGAAGCGCAACCAAAACCGGAGTAAAAAATATCGTAATGCCTTATCGTCCTGAGCACCACAGGCATTAGATTTAGGGCCCTTCTTTGACTGTATAATTTAGTTTATTGAACAAGCCGGAAGGGAAATTGTGACGTTAATATTCTGCTCGAGTTTCAGAAAGTTTAGCAATTTATATTACAGACCCAGGCTTCGCGTATAAGGAATGTCTCAGCTGGACTGTGAAGATAAATGTGCCCTTGTTGGCTCCAGCAGATCTATCTGAGCCAACTAATCTAACGATGTGCACGTGTTACCATGTTCCGCGAGAAATATCGCTTATAAAATGATGCGGCACAGATGTTCGGGTAACTATGCGCATCTGACCCAAATAGTACAAACTCTTCTGTGAATAAAAATAAAACTACAGATGTCGATTGTAACGTGGGCATAACATTTAAGGACACACACAAAATAAATGTGCATGCTCCTTATGTGTTTTCATTATATCCTTTTCTATTAAGTTTGACACACTTGATGGCCCAACAGCTCCTTATTTGACGTGTGCAGACATTCCTTCGTACGTTATAAAAGTTGCAGAACTATGGAACTATTTCAACAAGAGCATTTGAACGACAGAAGGATTCACTTCGAGGAAAAGCTGCAATCTGTGACGTCATAAATTCTTAGTTCATGTAACCCTCACCAGACGGTGCTATGCAAACAAGTCCAGTTATCATCGGGGTTATTCGTAAATGTTCGATTATTTCCACGCTCTTTCAATAAATACTCTATGGAAACGAATCAGGCCTTTCGGGTTCTTTGTACTTAATTATTGCATATTTTTCACATTAACAACTTCTGCGTGTTCTCCCATCCTATGAAGATTTATAAGAATACATATCCTGAATGAGCACCTTGTAGATATCTGGAAAGAAAATGGCTTTTATGTAATTAAAAGCATTAAAGTTGTCCTTTGCCAATATTAACTGCGAACGAAAGAAAACAACACCTTTTTGCTGGTTTGTCTGTCTGTCTGTCTGTCTGTACATATGAAATAATTCAGCAATATATTTAAGTACAAAGTAGATTTGAATATAGAAATCGAAGAAAAGTTATCGGCACATTTAATATGTATTTAAAATTGGTGCGATAAGTAGTTTGGAGGAGATGCTTCTGGCGTACTTCTACTTGCAGGCGGTTGAAATCTTACACATGAGTTTAGCATACATGCTCAGCAAATTTAAAATCAGTTCAAAATAATTAGATGGACAATCTCCTTTAAAAATGGGATTTTTAAAAAAATGTTTCCAAAACGTCCACCAAATAGCTTATGGAACACATGACAGAACCTTACGATTACATCTGAATTTTAGCGGTATGGGTGCAGTTGCGATCTTACGTTTTGTTAGCTACATAATTAGTGGTTGAACGCAGATCGGTGATTTGAATCTAGTATCTTGAGTTTGCCATTTCAACTCGATACAGAAGGAATATTCGATTTTAGCAACTTTCATTGGATAAAAAGGCAACCAATCAAAATACGATACTCCAAAGTATAGCGCGGTTACAGGAGTTACTAGAACTACAATCATAGAAAGGATAGGGAATGAATCCCTCTCTCGTTCTAGTTCTCTTGCTATTACCTTGGTGCTTCGTGGCGCAGGGGATCGTGAGTTCGTATACCGCCTTGGACATGGTGTTTGTGTGTTTGTAAATAAGTATATGTATATGTATTTGTAAGTAAATAGGAAAGCAAAGGAAACGTGGGGAAAAAGAAGAAAGAAAAACATAATACAACATTGAAATCCCGACCTGGCTCCGTAACAATTATATTAAAAAACAAAAAAGGATGAAGGACTAGCGACTAAGTTTCACTTTATCCATACTACTTATCAGCGAAGACGGTGAGCGGGTCGCACTATTGCGAGGAATAAAACAAAGGTCACTATTGCCCAGTTCCCCACTTAGGTTTTAACTTGAAAAAAAAAAAACCCGTTGAGATCTGCAACTCTTTTAACGTACCAAGGAATACCTGCAACCCTCAAATACGGGGCAGTTGCGCCACCTGATACAATTAAATATATACTAATTGAATATTTTGCGGTGTATCTCGACTTGGCATCAGCGACGAACAACAGAATCTTCTGCACCGTTCTCAGTTCACGGTCTCGGAGATAGGAATTATTATTACTATTTACATAAATAATGATACTATTTTCATTGTTTTAGCCATTCGAAGCTGATGGCCCCGATAAAAAAAGTATACACTTTTTAATTTTCCAACACGTCTTATAACACTTTGTTATCGAGACGTGGATAACGCGTCAGGCTTTGCCTGTAACCACGTGAAGCCTGTCGCTCTCTATGTCATTAACTTCCATGCTTTCTCATAAAAAATATAATCAAAATATTTCAATATAATGATATCAGTCTATTGCATTTTCTGAGCATTTACTAATACTTTCAATAATTTGCATTGATGCAGAATTAATATACATTTTATTATAAGGAATTCTATTCATTCGCATCATTTGTATATTTTTCATTGAAGCGCGCTATGTCGCAAATTTAGCGCCTTGTTGTTCTTAGAGGTTAGAGCATGTTAAAGTGGGATACCTCGGCAACTGTGAACAAGTAATGATCTATTGCGGCCTAGCACCCCCACCGGATACGTGACGGGAGGGGGAAACAATAGGCTAGCTACGAAGATAAACTCAGAGACTTACGGAAATCCCTAACGTTCACTAGCTGACATTCCTGGCAGACACGAAGGCTACACAGGCGCCGGAAGGCCGGAAGGAGGCCTCTACAATGGAACCTAGTCTCAACCAGTGCAACCAGGGGAAGAGAGTTTGGAGTAAGCAACCGTGCCATCTGCCTGCAAAGCCTTAAGTCACACCTGCGCCGATCTGAAAGATGAAGAAGGGTAATGAAATGAAGGAACGAAGGGAAAGGAACCTTGGTAGACATACAACACCCCATACAACACTCCAGCATTCACCTAAGCGGCCCCAGAAAAACCATGGAAAAACCCAGGACCAGAGTGCGTGTTGAAGAGATTGAAACCGGACCTCCCGAAAGCCAGTACCAGACTAAACACCTGAGCCACCTAGCGCGGTATTGTCCTTAGGTGGCGTCGCTTCAATGTTTTTGCGTGCCTTTCCTTTTTCACACATGTAAAAATAACAATTTTAACCATACCAAATATTTTTTCTGGTGGCTGACTTTTAATGTTGTTTTAGCACACAAGTTCTACAGTAAGAAAAATACTGGGGTGGTATCACAAAAACTGCTATAACACTCGTGGGGTCGTTTTCAGTAAAGATCTGTTTTCAACTAAGAAGGAGAACAAAACGATCAAACCGCGTCCTGAAAATTGTTCACAGGCTTAAGGGAAGAGTGTCTTCAAGAAGACTTCATCAAAAATGTCTGAGAGCCGGCATTGTGCTGTTTGTTGAGAAGACGAAGTGAAAGATATCAGACACTGTGGGAACTGTAGAATATGTGTCATGAGAAATGCGTAGGCCTTACCAAAAACAATAAATACTTGTTTATTAGTCCTAAGTGTTTATGCTAAAATGAACAGAAAGTAAAAAGTAAAATCTTATTGCATTGCCATTGTAAATTATTTTCTTCAATATTCTTGTTTATTTTTTACAAATGTATACAATTGAATTGTAGTGATTGTTCATTTGTCCTAAGTGTCTATTTTGATGTAAACATAAAGTAAAGAACACCTTAGTGCTTTGTCATTTCCATTTTTTCCCTTCTGTTTTTGCAAATGGTTATACCTACTGTAGTTGAATTTTCGCAATTGTTTTCAATAAAAAATGTTTCATATCCATTAACTGTTGTCAATTGTTATTAGACTATCTACTGATTAGCAGTTGACATTTTTCATCTAACAGGGAGCAATAAATGTTGGCCATATGAGATGAGCATGCTTTTAATATGGCACAAAGTTAATACTTTAAAATTATTTTGGTTTTTGTAATCACAATTGAATGTAATGCCTTATTTTTATTGTATGTCTTAAGAAGGTATCAGTGGACACATTTTTGCGAAAAAAATTGAAAAATTATGTAAACTAGTAATAAAAAAATCCACAAAGCTTAGCAAGGCTATATTACCATCAGACACCTTATTTTTATTAAAATTGAATAGCTTCTGAAGACATTTTTTTGTATTTATACGGCACAGTGCGCACACTACAGTTGTTTATTTATTTTATCTAATATAATTTAGAGAGGCTTTAATAAAAATTACTTTATGCACCACTACGCAAAAGTTTTAGTAGGCTCGGATTGTCTTTGCTGTTCTGTCCACTAAATCCTTTTTCGGACTTGATACGTATATAGCTATTAAATTTAAACAGAACTATATATTTTGAAAATTGATACTTTACCCATCATAACATTCCGGCCGTACGCGATGGATCCGCAGTAACATGTGACATTCGCAATCGGATGGTCCCGGGTTTATAACCTCGTGGCCGTTCGCTCTGACCAAGGCTTTTTCTGTGGTTTTACCAGAATAAGGCTGGAGTGGTGCATTCTACCACAGATTTTCTCTCTTCCCATTTATTTTCATTCCTTTTCCTCTCTCATAAGACGCCTCGTAAATAACTTCGTTCATTTTTTGTATCACTGATCGGATACATAATTGATCTATTAAAAAGTCATAGATAATTGTTGAATATTGCCAAATTAGTATACAATAACTATAAATATTTTGTTATATTCATCCATTCAACTTTAATGGAATACATTTGAATTGCAACTTAAAGAAGTTAACTTCAAAGATGTGTCGTACCATAGAAGAGGTATTACGATCAGCTCTCCTGACTAACTAGCACGCAATGTTTCGGTTTAGGACACAGATATTACTTGTGAAAGTTGCTTTATAATTTATCACCTTTAATTTTGGAGCAAATAATCTGCTAAGACTAAGACCACACTGCTTCAGAGTATATCCTATGTGATCTTTAAAAAAAAAAATAAGAATAAGAAAATCTGAGTTAAGAAGGAACACGAAACTTAATATTGTAGAGTAATTCATTCAATTAGTATTACGACGATCATCCTGAATCAATCTGTCAACATTTTGCTTGTGATACTCGGTGGTTGCTGTCACAGGACGTCCAACTCTTTGTTTGTCACGCAAGTCAGATGTTCTCGC
Source organism: Hymenopus coronatus (assembly GCA_030762935.1). Classification (NCBI taxonomy): domain Eukaryota; kingdom Metazoa; phylum Arthropoda; class Insecta; order Mantodea; family Hymenopodidae; genus Hymenopus; species Hymenopus coronatus. Next base: position 85,999,654 of record CM060882.1, read on the forward strand.
CTCAACATCTTTAAACTTACTCTCCCAACGACGCACAGTACTCACATCAACACAATCACCATAAACTGCTTTCATTCTCTGACAAACCTCCTTTGGGGAGACATCTTCTGCTGTCAAGAATTCAATAACTACACGTTGCATAAATCGCATCGACCGACCGTCTACGCAGGGTTCCATACTTTATACTGTAACAACACCACTGTTCAATGCTAAGGCTTCCCGCCAACTGGAGCTGTAGAGAAGAAGCTACGGAACAAGCCAGTACCTGCCGCATACCAATGCTGCCATCAGTTGAAGAGTTACGAAGGTGGAGGCATTACTTTTCATTCAACCCTCGTATCTTAAATTATTTCGGTGTAGGTCATCAACATCATGTATTACTTTTCATCACTGAGGTATTTTGAGAAGAATTTTACTTACTCTAGCAGGTATGTAGAATGCACATTGTGGATAGAGAAGGTACCAAAAATGTTGATCCCGTGATTTCACCAGAAATACATGTTTTGGGACCCCTGAATCATAAACATATCCATGTGTATCTGTCTGTGTATGTATGTGTCTGTGGGCAGCATATCTAAAAACTAAAAGATGGTTAAATGCTAAACTTGGTGTTCACGCTCAATATCTTCCAAGGATGAGACAAAAAGGTTTAAAATAATCCCTCCTCCCCAATTACCTTTAACATGAAACAGTTTTAGAATTTGTTTATTTTCTCAAAAATATCTCTAATTATTTTGATTAAAATACTTTATGTTTAAGATATTTTCATAACAAATGAAATGTATATCTACATTTTATGAGAATAGCATCTTAAAACTAGATGAATTTTGTATAACTTTTGAAGAACGTCAAACCATTAGAGATAACAAAAGCTACTACATAAAAATGTAGATTTCGTTATAATACAAAATTTGTTATATTCTTTTTTTGTTTTTTTATTATTTTTAGAATTAATCGTTTTTGACAGTTTCCGGATGATTAGTTTCAATTTTAAGCCACTTAAACTTTTTTCAAACAGGAAGATATCTTTCTTCTCGATCCTCTTCTGTTTATTCCTGGAAAGCAAAGAGAATGGAATTTCAATTGTTTCACATGGACTGGCTTTTAAAGGACGACTATCGCTTTAGCCCGTGCATTTCCTTAGTTCTCTTCTATTTTAAAGGAAGTAAATAATTTTGCTTATGTTTAACTCATTAGCATGATGTATATAAAAGAATCATATTTTGTTTGTGGAACAGCTAGAGAAAGTCAACACATCAGATTATTCTCCTAATTAAACACCAGAAGGAAAAGTTACGAAGTATAATGTAATATCTATGTTACTTAGTTTCCATTAAAGATGCAAGTTGACGAACGTGAAGCAACGTGTAGCTTCGAATACAACTACGGAGCCCTGAGGAGTTCTTGAGTAACAATACGCATGAACTAGTCATTAAATTTTCGTTTTTAATGAGCAGCGGCATCGTGTATTCTCCGTTGGCTTAATGAAATGTGACGTCGATCAGAGCCAAGCGCTGTTCCATCTATATATATATGCCGCAGTACCAGGGAATTTGCCAATATCTGAGTGGTGTCGCATATATTCAACCTATAAGCTTTTCCTCCCTCTGGTTATTATAATTTGGTTTACTCCACAAGGGATTTCGCATATCTCGAAGCGTTAGATTTTCAGCGTTGGATTTTTCTAATGAATTATTACTAGTGGTATCTCTTATCTTTCTCTCATTTTATTTAAACCCTTACCCTACTAGCATAATTTTAATTAAGCAAAATGCACTCTTTGATTTAAAAAAAAAAGAGAATACAATTAATTTAAAGTGATGCATCTGTGAAATTTAAAAATGTCCACAGATGTAAACTCTCTAATTGAAATGTATACCAATTACTTTTCGGTTTAAACCTCCCCGTATTTGTAGAACTGAAACCCCCTAGGATTTAAAGAAGCCAATGCTTAGGGGTCAGAAGCCTGTTGGGGAGCCAACAGGAGGAAACCAAGAATGGGGAACCTGTTACGAGGAGTCGGCGTAGCCAGGCATGAACACGAGGAAGTGGATGATATGAAATGTAAGTGAAATTGATGTTTGGAAAAGTGATGATGGAGGAATTAGTGGAATGAGTGGTGGGGGAAACCGGAGGATCCGGAGAAAACCCGCCAGAAATCCCATATCCGAGCCGCCTAGATGGGCGACGAGTGGTTTAACGTCGCCGCCTATACCAGTTTTTTGTACAATAACAGTGATATTTCTGTCAAGTATCAAAATTCTAGATTGTAATGTGTTTTATTATAGAAATTCCTTGTTATAATAAAAATGAGCCATGTGATATCCTTTAAAAATATTTTAAATGAATTTAAAAATATATGTCATGTATTTATTTATATTAGCCCTAGTTAGTGAAGAAAAATTATTACTTTTGTTAATTTTCTAAACTCTTGATTTTTCAAAGTTTAATATTTTATTTATTAAATTTCTATAAAGTAAAACGACCAACTTATTTAATATTCTTTTCAGACACAGTATAACAAGTTTGAAATAAATTAGCGAAACATTTCACATGGAACATTTTGAAAGTGTTGGAAAAATGCTTACTTGAAAATAGAATTTAAAGTAGGGGATGTCTCTTAATAACCACGCGCCTATCCATCAATAGATCAGTTAATTGGTAGTTAAAGTTCGCCAAGTGGGAAAAATAACACATTTCCCTAATTATTATCATTTTATTATGAAATAAAGTAATTGTTTAATTTTACTTTTATATAAATTTCACCTCAAAAGCTCATATATATCACTCCAGAGAACAAAAGTTCTGCATTGAGACTAAAGTTAACTATAGGTATGATGAATCAGAGGGCTATGTCTTTGGCCCACATTCGGCGGTTAAAGGTTCGCTTCCCGTGGCCGGCATACCTCGCCCATGGATTTTTTCAGAGGTTTCCCCAAGTCGCCAGGCAGATTTCTTTCTCCCTCTGAATATCCTATCCCTTTATGTTGTTCTCATTGTCACTTTATTCATCTTTCAGCATGTTGGTACTTTCAGCATTGGAAGGGTCGGCGATGGTGCTCGGTGCGTAGTGGCTAGTCCTAGCGGTGCTCCTGTTTGATTGTGCGACTGTGGGGGTGCTTCAATCTGGAAAAGGTAGGAATTCTGACATTTCGCTTCTGGTTCCGGCCGCATGAACCCTCTTCCCGGAGCACCCCCTCGTGGGGGTGTGTACCATATCCTAACTATACCCAGTGCACTGTGAACTTCGGCTAAGCCTCCACTTGCAGCACAATGTTTGTCTTCCAACACTTCTCTTACAGTCAACGACCTCAGGGAATCGCCTCATTCCGTCGAGCGATGACTGATCCATTTTGAGGCGCACGACGGGCGAATTGGTAGCTGATAATAAAAATGGCGGGAAATGAGAAGATCTACATTTTACCGTGGACTCTGAACCACTTGTGTCTTATGGAGACTACACATGAGCTAGGCAGAGGTGAAGACTTGAATAGGGCGGACTTAAGTAGTTCATAGAACAGAACCAAGGACTCTCAGCACGATGGTCCCGAAGGTAACCACTCGGATATCCCGACGCCCTAATGGGCAGAATTACACTGTAACCCTTTTTTACTTTTTCTACACGCACTACATACATAGTGTATAGAGAATGTATTGCACTGCACCCAAAAAATTGGACACCGATATATCACGGAAAATATACGCTTTGAGAGCCTGTGAATAAAATAAAAAACATTTTTAGAAAAATGCCCGTGTGGGTGAGTTTGTTTGTGTGTGTGTGTTTGTCTGTCTGTGGGCAGCATAGTACAAAAACGAAAAGTCCGTTAAATACCAAACTTTATTTAAATTCAAAATATTCCAAGGGTGCAACACGAAGATTTTCAAAAAAATCCCCCCTACACCCAACTACCCTTTACATGGAAATATTCGAAAATGTTGATTTTCTTAAAAATGGCTCTAACGATTTTGATTAAAATATCGTGTATTAAAGATATTTACATGCTAAATAAAACGTATATCTTGAATTGTCTGGGAATAGCTTCTGAAGACTACTTTATTCTGTTTGAATTTTGCATAACTGATATTAGACTCATATAGATACGTTTCTATACATCCCACAAAAACATGTAGGTCTTTAACCTATTGATTCAGATATCGCAAATCTCCCAAACGTGGTTCTAACCTCCGTAGAAAACGTTGCCTTTTACAAGCCTTAGGCTCAAAATCTAAACGCGTCCTTTCTGACAATGCCATGGAGCCTTTGAAGGGTGTTGAAGGGTGTGGTTTATGTATGTCTGTCTGTCTATCTGTTAACAGCATAACTCAAATACGAAAATTCAAGTAAAAGCCAAACTTGAAAATAGTTCTGTGTTTCCGAGAATGTGACTCAGATTTGAAGACAGGTCCGCTACTGCAAACTACCTGCAGTATATATATATATATCACATTTTCTCCGAATAGCCTGTGGAACTCTTTTTACTCTTAGTAAGGGTTGTATTATTGTAAACTTTAAGACAACACAACAATCTTACTCAAAAACTGTAGATCTCATTAAATCACCAATTTATACCAACAAGTATTTGTAAGCCGGAGCTTTTACTTCTCTGAGATATTCTTTGTCATTGATTTGTTTTTCCAAATATATTCCTCTCAAGGATAGTCGCTATTAGCTGTATCACGTACATAGTAGGTAGAGTAATAGAGAATGTATTGAATTCAACTCATAAAATTTACACTGTGGTACCACCATAAAATGTTTTGAGGGCCTCTGGTTATAAAAATAGTTTATAAAAGGAAGGTAATAAGTGTGTGTGTCTGTGAGAGCATAATTCAAAAACGGAAGCTACCTTAAATTCGAACTTGATATTTAAGTTCAGCATCTTGGAGAATGCAACACGAAGGCTTTCAAAAATATCCTCCACTACAAACCAATCTTTACATGGAACATTTTTAAAAATATTTTTGTTTAAAAAATAACTGTTTGATTAAAATACTAGATTTTAAAATTCTTTCATGAAAACTGAAATGTGTATCTTGAATTTTCTAGTAAAAGCATATGAGGTCTTCTTCATTTTCGATAACTTTTGCCTAGCTAGTAAACTGTAATGTCTATAGAGTTTATCTATCTTTTCTAATGCCCAATAGTTCAGCAAAAATTCTCTTTTTAAGTACTTTAATTAGAGGTGTATTAATTTCATTATTTGCCAATTAATGAATTTTGGCCGAGCTCTTCTACTTAGAAAAAAAAAACAAGTAATAAAATCCCTTCTGCCAATATTTATCTTGACTAGCAGCAAGTAGTGGAAGAATAAGTTTTAATAGGAATAGATTATTGCAAAATATGTAGAGAAAGTCGCGTTAATGGAACACATAACATGTATGTAGTCATCCAAAGAACATGGAATTTTGAACCCATCACATACACATTAAGATCCACTTATACCTAAAACGATATTTACAAATGTGTAATGAAAATCTGTCTCGATTAACAAAACCTACACAAAAGAAAATCAGCTTTTATAATAGCTTGTGGAAGAGTGTGGAGAGAAAATGCTCTTAATGAATACATACCATATTTGTATTTATATTGTTACTATCTCTATCACGTATGTACAATGTACATAGTAGTTAGAAAAGGTTTTGTATTCCACCCAAAAATTGTACACCAAGATTATACCAAAAATACATCTTATGAGGACATCTGAATCTAAAAAAGCACTTTTAGAAAAATAACTACTGAGTGTTTGCCAGGGTGTATACGTATGTATCTATGGAAAGCTCAACTCTAAAACAAAAAGTCACTTGGTATTCAAGTTCAACATCTTTCCAGATTGCGACACGAGGATTTTTTGGAAAATCCCCTCACCCAAAACTACCCTTTACGAGTAAGAGTTTTCGAAATTGTTCGTATTTATAAAAAATAGCTTTAACGATTTAAATTAAAATGCCGTTTATTAAACATTTTTAAATAGCAAATAAAATGTAAATCCTGAATTTCTTAGGAATATCCACTGAAGTCCTCTTCATTCAGAATGAATTTGCCATAAGTGGTAAAGAGTGAAGGATAGGCAAAAACACAAAAAAATTTATTTTGTTAAAGCACTTGGTTATACATAGCTTTTTTGTAGAGCTAACCAGTTCAGAGATATTCCTTGTTATTAGTTTTAATTTGAAACTACTTACACTTATCTCAAATGGGACATCCGTTTTCATCTCTCTTTTACCCATGAACTTGGAAAGAGAACGGAACAATCACATATAGCTTTTAAAATGTTTGACTTCTCTTTTCTCCTCGTACTTATACGGAACTAAATAATAAGACCATTTCTACTAATTTTAACACATTAGCATAATGTAGATACAAGAATAGTCTTCTGTAAGAATATTTTGTTTTCAGAACAGTTAGAGAAAACTGTGAATGGAACACCTCAGATTTTTAATACACAATTTGCAATGGTTGGTGACACTGAATTGCTACTTCTAGCTTTGTTTACTTTATGTCCTTGCGAGCTCCAGTGAAAATGGACTACCTCTGGCAGTGCGGACGTTGCCTAGTTATACGCTGGACGTTGTGTGTTTATTTTTATTTTCTGTGTGCTGTAATATTTTAAAATTGTGTTGAAAGCTTCTGCTGGTTGTCTTGGTAAGTTGGCCTATTCATGTGTATGATTGACTAATTCAGTATTTGATTATGGATATGATAATTGCTTTATTTTTAGATAATGACTTGTTTTTCTGTGACATGTCACGAGTTATATGGATACTAATTCTTTTGTGTGATTTCCTTAGCTCATACGAACGATTAACTGTGTGTGCATAATCGTTTCTGAAATTTCAAATTATTTCTGTTCTATGATATTGTTCCATACTTAAGAATACTATTTTGTTTATTGTTTGTGTAGTTATCGTAATTAATTAATTGATACTAAACGACTGACGATATTTAAGCAATAAATATCTCGAGATGAATATGATAAAAATCTGATGTGTTCCGTTCACATGACTTTCTCTACATCTCTATAACAAATTATTGTTAAAAAGCTTATTCCTGTATCTACTTAATGCTAATCGAGATAAACATTAGCAGAAATGCTTTCTTTTAATTAGAAGGGAAATAATGGAATACATTTGACTAAAAAGATAGTCAAATCTCCTAAATGCTGGTTGCCATGTGGTTGAATTCTGTTTCTTTGCATTGACAAGAGTTGACAAATTCCTGAGAGATCTACGTATTTTATGCCGTAATTTTGTGTTTATATCTTACAGTTTGCTAGTTATGCAAAATCCGGCAAGAGATCTTCAGAGGCTATTCCCATAACATTCAAGATATGCATTATATTTGTCGTAAAAATATGTTTAATATATGGTATTTTAATCAAAATCGTTAGAACCATTGTTGAGAAAATCAAAATTCTTGAAATTTTTTCCATATAAAGGGTAGTTAGTTTGAGGTGGGGGAGTTTTTTTTTCAAAATATTTTTGTCGTGTCCCTGGAAGATACTAAACTTGAATACCTATGTGAAATCGCAATATCTAATTTTATGGGTGGAATGTAAAACCTTCTCTATACACTACGTATATAGTACGTGTAGAGAAAGTAAAAACTGAAAAAGTTGGAATAGGCAGCCACAGTAACTGCGTCTTCTAGTTTTGATATTTATTCATTGCTACAGCATCGCTCCTGGTATACGGTAATGTGGCCGGCTTGAGTACTTTCCTGTACATGTACAGCAGTAACGAATGGAGAACTTGTTTACGGTAATTGTGCTATAAAAGAAATCTTTTAAAAATGGGGCAGTGACTGGTCTCAGCTCCTGAAGTTCCATTTCTTCTCATGAAGCTGCTCTTAAATTCGATTCGTTCCTAGGTCATTGCTTTTTCACATCTTTACTATTAGATAAGCTAGCTTTTATATCTGTATGAGCTTTTAAATCATTCCTTACAGCACTTTAAGTTTCCTGCTAGACCATCTGTATGGAGTTTAAAAATATGGCATATAACGATTTAATAGTTTGCCCTTAAGCCTAATTTCACGTTAAAAACGAGCTAGCTTTTCTAACTGTGTGATTTTAAAAATGTATATATCGATTTAAATATGTATTTGACCTTAAGCCTACCTTTCTATAAAAAAGACTTAAGTTTTATCTGCTACAAACACCATTCATCAGCGACCTCAGAAATCTTCAAATACCTAGATAGTAAGGTGTTTGAAAACAGGACAGTATGGGACTAAAAATTAAATTTAGTGTAGGTAAAACTAGAGCAGTAAAAAGCACAAAAGAGAACTTTCAAATATGGTAAATTCTCTTTTAAACTGCATAAAATCTCAAAAGGTGTATTTTAGCGTAACACCTACTTTTTATACTCTCTTCTAGAGTTTGTATTTGTATAGCAGGCATCGAACACGTCAAACAGAAAACAATACTACAAAGCTATGCAACGTAGCTATTTTAACCTTTAGCTTGCACTCCAGCTTTGCGTTTGCTATACCATCTGCATGGATTTAAATTAAATGTTAAATTGGCTTTTTGAGCAACTGCAGACATTTGGTGTATGCCTATAATTGTGTCTTGGAAGTCTTGTTGATTTAATTCATCTTCGTGAAGATCTCTTCTTGAATGAATTATATTGTGACAATAATAGCACCTTGTTGTGCTGTTGATCTGAAGTCTAGGTGAAACTTCCACCCCAGCAGTGTTCCATAATTTGATACAGTGGTATCGATCTGTTTGTAAATTGCTTTCTATTGCGTGAGTTATTGTGTCAATATTACGCCGCGTATTATAATAACGTCTGCGCGCTGGAAGCATATATATTCAACTTCTGCTAAATATTCAACTTATATGTCCTCATATTCTCATTTTCAAATTGTTCCGCATGATCAACTTTGCGGTGTATGTACTTAGACGAAATGTGTGTTTCTTTAATATTAATGGGGTACAAATGATACACACTGTTGTAAACATACTTGGTTATGTTATTAACAATAAAGTTTAAATAAAATGACCCATATTTTCTCCAAACAAGGAGGATAAGCAATAATGAATTACTTTCTATAATGTTTCAATTTACAATTGAAGAGTTTAATTATAAAATAGCCAGTTTGTAAACAATTACGTTGCATGAAATCATTTTTCAAAGAAATGAGAGTTAGCTCTAAACTAATTTAAATATATAGTACTTGAATTTTGTTGTATATATATTGAAATAGTAGATTTTATAGTTCACAAATGAGTATCCTTAATATAATTAAGAGATTTGGGCTTTTATAACCTTTTCATGTATTGTTATTATCACTGGACGATATGGAAAGCTAATTAATTAGTAGTACTATATTTATTTCTACTAAGCTTTTGTATTTCCATATGGTTGAGAGTTCCCATTTGACCGAGGTGTCGAAGCTGTTTTGTTAGTTTTATAGGGGAATGCAGCATTGCTTTGTGCTATGTGTTTGTTATGGTTTGGTCGGTTTAGTTTCCAGGGAATAATACATACAGTCATGAAAAAAGTATTCATACACCAGTGTTTATGTAGAAAAACTTAATTTTTTATAACTAAAGTTAACATCAAGAGAGGATATATGGTAAACTAACAGTATGGTATTTCCTCCTGAATCTATACATATAAACGCATGACCTAAATTACTCCTCTTCAAAAAGTAAACAAACCATTTGTACCAGCTGGCTTCTCACGACGAGGAAAAAAGTATTCATACACTCAAAGAAAATGATAGTTTAAATACAATACAATAACAAAAGTAGTACTTTGTAGGCATTCCCGTTCTACGTATTACTTCTGTTAACCTCTTTGGAATGGAATGAATCAGGTTTTTTGTAGTCTCTAGGCAATATTTTACCATTCTTGCTGAAGATATTGTTTCAGAGCTGCCTTACTTCGTATGTCATGCTTTCAGACCATTCTTTCAAGGGTATCCCAAGATGTTCACTTGGATTAAGGTTTGCACTCTGTGCTGGAAATTTGAGAACGTGGGGAGCAGTGGGGAATATGGTACAACAACCACAAACGAACAATTTCCGCCGTATGCTTAGGATCATTGTCTTGTTGAAAGTAGCAATCTGTGCCTAAACTCAATTTATCAACACTCTTTTGCAGATTATTCTTTAGGATATTTAAATACTGAAATCTATCCATGTTACCTTCAACAAAAACATGTTCCCCAACACCAGATGTAGCCATACATCCCCATATTATAATTCCTCCTCCACCATGCTTCACTGTGGCTTGAAAGTGCTTAGGTTCAAGCTCAGTATTTGGTCTTCTCCACACCAAAATTCTGCCATCATTTACAAATACATTCAATTTACTTTCATCTGTGAACAGTACCCTGTCCCAGAAACTCGTGTTCTTGCTTAGATACTCTCGAGCAAATTCAAATCTGACTTTCTTGTTCTTCTTGCTGATGTATGATTTCTTTCTAGATACCCTAGCTCCATAGCCTGCACTACTTAGAACATAGCGAACAGCCCTTGATGCTATTTCCTTTCCGAACTGATCGTTAACATAGGCAGACAATGCAGAGGCTGTCAATTTAGGATATTTTTTTATCATTCTTATTAACATATTCTTTTCCCTTTGCGTTAGCTTCTGTGGTCGTCCTCTTCTTTCGCTATTAATGATAGAATTTCTCTCTCTATATCGTGTTATTATGGACTGCACAGTTGCCCGGTTTCTTCCAAAAACATCAGTAATGTTTGAAAATAATTTCCCCTTTTGATATTGAGAGATAACTATCTGTCTTTCCTCTTCAGTTGTTTCTTTACCTTTGCGGCCCATATTTCTGTCGCACGGCATTCACTGCGTAACAGAACCAACAAACAGGAGGTGTAGCTTACCACTGAAGGCCTTGCTTGCTGCAAACGGTTCGTTGGTGGTTTCTGTGTTTACATTTCTAGTGGTGTATGAATACTTTTTTCACTGTCAAATCAGCCAGCATTGGGGTATCGTTTATTTCCTTGAGGTACGTTTGTTTAATACTCAAATCTTTATCATGACACTGTTTATTTAATGGGGCGGCTTCCTACACAGAATCGTAGCGCTGTCATTTAATTTAATACGGAAATATCAGTGGTCAATTTCAATTGCAGTAATGTATGAATACTTATTTCCATGACTGTATATAATGCTACAATACAAACATAACACTCACATTTCTCACTTATTGCAGTAAAGGTAGAGTTAATTATACGAGTGCTTTTAACTGCACGTGATTTTTCAATTCAAGGCAATTATGTTTCATATTTAAACCTTACATTGTGTACTTGTTTCAAAGTATGGTCCATTTTGTGAAATAATTTCGCTTAATCGCTGTTTAAGATTTTGAGGAACAGGAACTTATTACTCAGGTATATGCTTATCCGTGATTGTTTATGTGAATAAGTAACATATATATTTTCTAGTGTAGCTAGTTTAGTTATGTGGCTATAACACTTCAATTTCCCAAACATACTTTTCACTTAGGTTTAGTACAGTTGTTCCAAATATTTGCGTATATGTTGTGGTTAAATTATTGCATTAGGTTTAGAACTATTGCGGGTCCATGTTTATGTATTCAAATACTCGTGAACATGGCTCGTTTGTTTTGTATGCTTATTATATTGCATGAATCCTCGTCAGTTTCCTTACTAGTTAAACCTGAATTAAAATGAATTTTATCGCAAGATAGCCTAATCCGCTATATTGAATAGAGCTTTTTGGGTTGACTCTAGCTTGAGACCGTAAGTTTCACATAATACATACAACATAAGATATATGTTACCCTGAGCTCGTCGCTAACCCATCCTTAAAAATTCTACAAGTTAACGCAAAATAACTGAAATACAATGGACTTGCTGATGGGATGTAACATGACGTTAAGAAATTGTGCTGTGCTAAGGTCATAAGCCGGGTTAAGTAATTTACGATGTACATAAGGAATTATTGTAACGGAACATGAAAGTCTAACACATTGCATTTAATAGAGTTAGCTTAACGTGACGTAACTTAGAGACTGTCAATGTAAAATGTTCCTTTCCCCTCTCAAGCTGGATGTCACATGACTAATTTCAACTGGCGTGAAGTAATATTAAGAAGACAGTAATAAAAGAAAACTACATTTCAGTATTATTCCCATTACGCTTACTACTTCCTAATTAGACTTCTAGTTTAGTACCAGTTTTTACTTCACGCTACCTCCCGTCACATTAGGTAAAGTTCATCGCGATTCCGTCTTAATTAGGATGCACTTAACATAATGGTAATAATTCAAGTTCGTGGATGAATTTTAATCTGTACGCCACTGCTTCAGGTTTAAATTAGTCAGGTGACATCTAATTTAACGTATCGGAAACGAAAATGTTGGCATTGCCAAACTCTTTTAAATTACGACGCGTGAAATCACAGTCAACCCAATTACCTTGTGATTGACATTCCTACTAACTCGTGTTGCCATATTTACTCGCTGTCCTTTTGCAGCGCTACATGCCCCATTGCTTCCTCTAAAATGCCTTCTTTCCATACATTTTCTATCACAGTTCTCGTATGTTGAACTAATTCCCCATTTCTCATTAGTTACCTCAACATTGGGTCCTGTACTGTATTGCTTCGGTTAACATAACCTCAACTCGCTTATCACGGCTGTAAGACATTTACAATCACAGTGTGAGATAAAAGGTAGTATTAATTATAAATGTAAATCCTTACGAAATCATGTGTATAATACAACCAACTTTTTACAAAATGAAATCAAACAATCCAATCAGAACGCGCGTTAATTTCCATTGAACCCGTATGAATGTATGTATGTATTCTTACACTTTGATTGGTTAGCCCCTTCCAACAGACGACTCACCCCGCAAGTGTCAATCACAAGGACATTTGTCACAGACTGTACACATATATCTTACTTTATATTGTATTTAATGTTAAAATTGATTAATGTTTTAATAGGGAAATTCAACATTAGGAGAAATCTTAAATATACAAAACTCTCTTATAATAGGGGACTCGAAATTGAGAAATGAGAGTTAACTCTAAACTAATTTAAATATATAGTATTTGAATTTGTTGTATATATATTGAAATACTTCGCCTGTTTACCTGCTATATATATAAACGAAGCAATTAAAACATACACTACTGGTATTAATTCTGGACACTTTTTTGTTAAATTAAGTTTCAAATTATAGTATTGCATTAAACTCTATTTCAGAGATATTCTTATCTAATAAATTATAGCCAGGAAGTGTTAGTATAGATGTAAAAATCACAGCTCAAATTAAAATTGTAACTCCACATTACGTAACCGTAACAACAAATCCTAAGATTATGGTGCCTATGGTGTAAACTGTCATAATCTCAATTAAATTGTGTATAATAATTAAATCATAAATGCATTAAGTTCCAAATTAGTTACAGTTTCTGGTAAAAGGTTCACTAATGTTCTGCCTCTGTGATATTGAGAGAGAACAAATAATTGCGCAATGCACAGAGGTGTCATTAGAAGTACAGTTTGGGCTGAAATCGGAGTGGGGTATGGAGCAATACATCAAAACAGGTACCAAACTCATTAGAGAGGGGCTCGCGTGGATTAGACTAGGAGCATGGAGGAGCACGAACATTTCTGACAAGAATGGTACGAGAATCTGTCCCATTTACGAGGAGGAAGAGTCGTGGACTCACATCTTGGCAAGATGTAGGGGTACGGAGGAATGGCGGGAAAAATATTTGCCGCGATTTTTTACCACTGCGAATGTAGGGTTAGAAGCATGTTGGCTGCTACTGGCAGGCACAGAAAACATGGAAAGGCTAGGTAAATATATATTTAAGGCAAGGCAGCTGAGATCTGAGGAGGCTGCCAATAGAGAAGGGAATAAGATCAACTAAACAAAAGTGACTGCAATGTTCTACATACATATATATTATGTCATACTTAGGTCACTGTTGTGCTATGGTTTTATATATGGTGTATATATATTATGTGTATATATGTCTTTTAAGTGTAATTATCTATTATAAGAGGGTGCATTTATGAAGGTGTACTCTGTGCTGTAAATTTAAATTGCTGTATTTGAATATCATTGTATTTCTATTTTCGGGTTCACTCTTAATTCTTTATTATTGTTTAATATTGCTTTAGACTGTGCATTTCCTTTGTCTTTTTATTTTCGTGTTTACTCTTTTAATTCTTTGTTGTTGTTGTTGTTGTTTTAACATTGCTTGTAATGTGTATTACAAAAGCACGTACAGTCTGTGGACCCGTGCGATTGTTGAAATTCTATCTATGATATTGCTATGTTAATAAATACACTTATTCATTCATTCATGTTTTACTTTCTCTACACGTACTATGTACTTAGTGTATAGAGAAGGTATTTTGTTGCATCCAAAAATTCGATACCGAGATTTCAGTGAACATACACGTTATAGGGACCCTTGTATCCAAAAAAAGCGTTTTTAGATAAAGACCCGTTTGTGTCAACTCAAAAATGAAAAGTCTGTAAGATACATACGGTATAAAACTTGGGCGTCTTCCAAGGATGCGATTTTCAGAAAAATCCCCCCATCCCAAATTACCCATTTCTATGGTAGAGAAGGTTTAGCACTCCACCCAAAAATTCTATACCGAGATTTCAGTGGAAATACACGTTTTAGGGTCTCCCGTATATAAGAAAAATTTTAAAAAAAGGTCCGTGTGTATGTCAGTGAGTCTGTGAACACGATAACTCAAAAACGAAAAGTCAGTAAAATACCAGAGTTGGTATATAACTTTAGTATCTTTCAAGGATACGACACGAATATTTTGAGAAAAATCCTCCCCCAACACAAACTACCTTTTACATGGAAAACATTTCGAAAATTTGTATTTCTTCAAAACTGGCTCTAACGATTTTGATTAAAATACTGTATATTAAGACATTTACATTGAACGTAAAATGTATATCTGGAATCTTCTAGGAAAAACCTTTAAATACTTCTTTTTTCTGTATGAATCTTGTTGAAATTTGCGTTACTGTTAAACCGTAAGAGACAGGCAAAATCTTAGTGCACAAAAAGTCTATCTTGTTAAAACATACAATTTATGCCATATATGTTTTTTTCGTAGCGTTAACCATTTCTAAAACATTCCTTGTCATTTTTTCAGATTTATAATACCTATACTTTTCTCACATGAATTTCTGGCCAAGCATAGAAACAGATTTCAGCCACATGGTAACCAGCTTTTAAATGGTTTGACTATCATTTCAGCCTAGTCTATTCCCTTATTTCCCTTCTACGTACAAGGCAGAAAGTAATAAAGACAATAATTTATTTATGCTAATGTTTATCTTGATCATAATATAGTAAAAGAATAAGCATTTTAACAATAATTTGTTAGAGCGATGTAGAGGAAGTCATTTGAATGGAACACATCTGATTTTTGCAAAATGCTTGGTCTAGTAGCATAGATAAGTTACTGAAGTAATCAGTTTTCATTCGGATTTAAAAGTGCAATGTAATAGGCGGTCTAACCCTCCGGTAATATAAAAAGGAATTAGTGTGCATTATTTTGCAATATTAAAACATATAATTGCGTACAGTTATTCTCTAATAATTAAAGCGATATGAATATATGCAGTTTATCATTCAGACTAGCACATATATGTCTGAAATGGAACTACGTATTTTTTAAATCAAAGATACATAAATTTACATGTTTATCTTTTTAAGATTGTCTACCTGTTTCAGAATTATTCGGCTATGGTCCAACAACTTGAGGTTATACTATATAGTCATATCGTATTATTTCGTTTTCATTTGATTTCAGGTTTAGTGACTAAAGCAAATATTTTCCCTCGAAACATGGCGAACTCTTGGTTTAGTAATTCATTATTATTCGGTTTGATGGTACCTAAATATGACTAAATGTCGTTTTGGGTGGAATTGAATTTAAGGTATACCTAACATTCTAATAGGAACGATTTTAATACGCAACAAGTTGAGGAGTTACAATAGCTTTTGGCTGTTAACCAAACTAGTGGCTGGTGGTCAGCGAACTGACTTCCAGATATTCTAGTTTCGATTCCGGCTGAGGGAAATTTGTCTTTAACGAGAATTCATTCCCTATCTCCCACAGAATCTGGATGTATGTGTATGGGAGTGAATGTGTCTGTGTGGTTGAAGAAAATCAGGTTATTAAAAACCATAAGTTAGAGAACTACATTCAACGAGTTGTTTCTAAAGCAAAACCCCTGACATCACTTTACATGTTAAAGGGGTGCTATACAAACGAAGCAATTAAAACATACACTACTGGTATTAATTCTGAACACTTTTTTTGTTTTGTTAAGTTAGGTTTCAAATTATAGTATTGCATTAAACTCTATTTCAGAGATATTCTTATCTAATACATTATAGCCAGGAAGTGTTAGTATAGAACATTAGTGAACATTTTACCATAAACTGTAGCTAATTTGGAACTTAATGCGTTAATTGAACCCAACTTTTGAAAGTATATTATTTTATAGTCTATACACATATATCTTATTTTATATTGTATTTAATGCTAAAATTGGAATTATTGATTCATATTTTAATAGAGGAATTCAAATTAAGAGAAGTCTATTAAATTTTGGGATTATGACACTTCACACCATAGACTCTATAGCCTTAAATATACAAAATGCCTCAATTTCGAGTCACCTATTACAAGAGAGTAATAATTCATATTTCATATTGGGTGCAGTATAATTAACAAGTATCATAATGTCACGTATACTGATGGAAGGATACTTTTTTATTATATTTTGATCCAATATGAATTATAGAGTTATTACTATTATATAATAGGGGGTTCAAAATTGGGAAAATAGTATATTGAAGTTTATGGTGTTCATGGTATTAAAATGTTATAATCCTAAAATTACTAGATTTCTCTAAATGTTGAACTCTTTTGCGTAATATGAGAGAAATAATTCCAATGCTCTCATTGGATGAGTGGTCTCCTACTCCAACCAATAACCTGGTGCTTTACATTCAGTTGCTCTATCACAAATTGTCTACCGTGGGTAAGCAGGTCCTGCTTGTGGGGTACCTTCCCATACTGGCATACCCGGGAATGAGAACGCCGATGCTGCAACACGACACCATCCCAACTTATTGGATCCCAGGATTCCTCGCCAAGACTTCAATGGCACCATTCTCCGACAATGGATTCAACGGTGGTTCAACTCACCTAGAGACAAACTACGTGATGCCTGTCCTCTTCCCACTTCTGTTTATTCTCTCACACATTAAAAGCGTTTCGGACATACTGCTCTTACTCATTCTTATCTTCTGCCCGGTGATCTTCCCCCAAGTGCAACTATTGTCACTCTCCACTTACAATCACTCGCATTCTCATCAGCTGCCGATGCAAGAACTAGCAGCTATGTTAACAGCTCTAAGTGATCCAGCCTTCTCAAAGAATGTACTGAACTTTCTTAATCAGACTCATTTATTAAAGAATAGTAACATTTATTGTAGTCGCGAGTTGACTTTATTGTTAAAGCGACACTAAATAAAATAAATAAAGTATTTGTGTGTATATTTATAAAATAATACATTTTCAAACAACGTATTTCCCTTGAAGACCTTGTACATACTCATCTTGAGTTATTCTGGTTTGCTCTATTACGCTGTTATGTGAAAGAATCGTGTTTCTAATGGCAACAATACGTTCGGCATGGCCATTTATAATCAATGTAACGTTCGGAAACAGAGTTGAATGTGCTTTTAAGGGAAGCCTGAATAAGCAGATTAGACATCCCTTGATTAATATTCATGAAACAGTCGGACAATTAAGCCCTATGAGAGTATGATTAAATAACATGGTATATTATATGAGTCCGTAAATGCAGATATTGATTTTATTTTAAAATCACAGTTAAACCAATGTAATCAGCGACCCTATAAACACATCAAATATATTTGTAGTTTGTAGTACTAAATGTTTTGTTTCCACTGAAATCAATATCGGGAACCAAATATATATGCAGAAAACTCCAGACTGGAAGGTTAATTAGCATTGCTTGAAATGCGTAAGAATTAATGTAGCCTGTATTCTTTTCATTTTTTTTTTCTATCTACTTTATGATAATCGAGATAAACATTAGTAGATATTCTCTTAGTTACTTGTTTCCTTGTAAGTAGAAGCAAAATAAGGCAATACACTAGGTTAAAAAGAATGTCAAATCTCTTTAAAACCGGTTGCCATGTGATTGAAATCCATTTCTATGCAGGGCCAGAAGCTTACAACTTTCCGTGTGAGAAAAGATTTCAAGTTTTTTTTTAAATCTGAAAACAGCAACAAGGAATATCTCGGAAATGGTCAATTCCACGAAAAAAACGTGTATGACATAATTGGTGTGTTTTAACGTGATGTACATTTTTTGTGTAATAAGTTTCTGCCTATCTCTTACACTTTACCAGTTGCGCCAAATTCAGCAAAATTCATTCATAATAAAGCGATGATTAGAGGTTATTCCCAGAAAATTCAAGATATACACTTTATTTGCGTTATACTTATTTTTAATATACGGTATTTTAATTAAAATCATTAGAGCCATTTTTGAAAAAATCTAAATTTTCTAAAATTTTTCTATGTAAAGGGAAGTTTGGGGTGGGGAGATTTCTCTCAAAATCTTCGTGTCTCATTCCTGGAAGATACTAAACTTAAACGCCAAGTTTGGTATTTTACCGACTTTTCGTTTCTGAGTAATCTGTTCACAGACACACGGACCACACACACGGACCTTTTTCCAAAAATGCTTTTTTTGGATTCAAGGGGTCCTAAAATGTGCATTTACGGTGAAATCTCGATATCCAATTTTCGGGTGGAAAGCAATACCTTCTCTATACATAGTACGTGTAGAGAAAGTTAACATGACTGTTCTGATTATGTGTGAAGAGCCTCGCCAATATTCATTCATTCTATTGCAATGTCTTTTATATAACTGCAAGAGTAGTTCGTCACAACATACAATGAACCTATTTATTTATTTAATTATTTATTTTATTAATCAAACATGTCCAATACCGTAGTAATACTACTTGCTAAACAAAAATTACTTGTATAATTGTTTGCCTGTATACAATTTTACATTGTTACTGTCTCTACACGTAATATGTACATAGTGTATAGAGAAGGTATTTTAATGCACCCAAAAATTCGATACCAAGATTTTACCAGAAATACGTGTTTTTGGCCCCCCTGAATCCAAAAAAAGCATTTATGTGTATGTATGTGTGTGTGGACAGCAAAGCTCGAAAACGAAAATACCACACTTGGTATTTAATTTTAGTATCTTCCAAGGATGCAATACGAAGATTTTAAAGAAAATCCCCCCCCCCCAACTACTCTTTACATGGAAAAAATTTCGAACATTTTAATTTCCTCAAAAATGGCTCTAAGGATTTTGATAAAAATATCATATATTAAAGATATTTATTTACCTGACAAACAAAATGTATATCTTGAATTTTGTAGGAATAGCCTCTGAAGAGTTTTAATCAGGATGAATTTTACGGAATTTTATATAACTGGCAAACCATAAGTGATAGATAAAACTTAATACACAGAAAATGTAGAGCTACTTAAAACACAAAAATTATGTCATATACATTTTTTTCGTAGAGTGGATCATTTCTGAGATATTCTTGGTTATTGATTTCAACTTTAAGAAACATACTTTTCTCATACGGGAATTTGCCAACTCCTGTCCATAGACACAAAGGAACTTCAGTCACATAGCGACCAGCTTTTTAGTAATACTTTAGTCTAAGCTGTTCCCTTATTTCCCTTCTACTTGCATGGAAGCAATAATAAGTTTATTTCTGCTAATTATTCTCGAGTAGTATGAAGTAAATAGAAGCATAAGATTTTTAACAGTCATTTTGTTGTAGAGATGTAGAGAAAGTCATCTGAATGGAACACATCAGATTTTTTTAGCAGATGGTTATTTGATATTGTAAGTATTAGTCATTCAGATTTTGTCAAAATCAATGGAATTAACAAATGATTTGAAGTATGTGAAATAAGAATTAACGTACTTTCATTCACTGGCCTGTGATTATGAGTTCTATTAATCAGTTATTGACTTTATTTGTTTAACACTAGACACACGTATATTAGGGTATTTATAGTTTGTTCTTCTATGTTGCATGGACAGTTTGGATTATCCAGAATCTTATATCTGTGAAGGTAGGCTCTTGTTTTGTGTCTACTGATTATTACTCTCAGATTTGGAATGTTAGTTATCTTCATTTGCAGCCTTTTTTGGACGCTCGGGAAGAATTCTCTTGTGATAAAGCCATTTGTATCTTGTCCCAGTCGCTCTGCCATTTAGGTAAACTAGCTCGATGTAATTCCCTTCTCAGTGTGCTTTTTGATATTTTATGCTAGATTTCATCTTCTTGGCTCTTTGCTGCTTGTTTTGCGAGTTGATCAGCAAGTTCACTATCTACGATACCTATATGTGCTTGAATACAAACAGAACCTGTTCCCAATTTGCTCTTTGAAACTTTATATGTTCTGTTCTTATTAATTATATTACTTGGTTGTACTTATTAGCGTTCTTAAAGGAATCTATTGCTCTTTGGATGTGTGCGAGTATGAGTTCAATCGTTTCTCTATGGACCTACCCCAAAAATTATGGCGCTAACCTTATGGGAGATATCCATTGTTATTAATTTGAATTTACTAATACTTAATGATTGTCTCAAATCGTAAGTCGATATTCAGTTTTACTTTCTCTGCTACGTATAATAAATACGGAAAATATTCACCGTCATCAAATCTTCATGGTTTAGAAGAATTCTCCTGTTCCGGCCTCATGTTTCTTCCCATATTTTAACTGGTCTTCCTATTGTTCTGTAGCCTAAAGGTTTATATTTTTGTATGACTGAAATGGAATGAGAGAGTTATCCATTCTTTATGAATGCCTTTTCCATGTTTCTCTATTTATCAACTAGGGTAAATGCCCAAAAAGCATCTGCGAGTTCAGGAGCACAGAGGTGAACTAGCTCTGCGCAGCGCTCGTACCGCGGACAAAGTCAAAATCTTACATACTGAACAACCTAAAAATAATAACAGGATTAATAGCATTGGATTTCGACCACAGCAAAAGAAAAAAGCACGAATTGGAATTGTAGAAACATTAAAAATAGGAACATGGAATGTGGGAGGAATATCCACGGTAAATATTGTATTATATAATTAATTAGCAGTCGGGATTTCAGTATAAAATGTACGTTTTGAGGTTCTCTTAATCCAAATGAAGCATTTTTATACAAAAGGTCTGACAGTATATCTGTTTGTGAACAGCCTAACTCAAAAACGTCAAGTCGGTTAAGTGACCATACTTGATGGTACTATTAAATATCTTCCAAGGACACGAAAATATTATTTTCAAGAAAATCGCCCCAAACTATACTTTACATGGTACATTTGTCAAAAATTTTGATTTTCTAAATTTTATTTCCAGTTTTCTATGGATTTTGATTGAATTATCACATGTTTAAGATATTTTCATAGCAAATGAAACATAATACTTGAATTTTCTGTATATGACCTCGATTATCATGAGCAAATAGAAAAATAAGCTTTCTAACAATATTTTTATGCAGATTCGTGACGAAAGTCATGTGAATGTCTACGCGTACTATGTACATAGTGTATAGAGGAGGCATTGCATTTCTCCCAAAAATTTGATACCGAGATTTCACTGGAAACAGACATTTTAGGGCCCACTATATTCTAAAAATTTTTTTTAGAAAAAGGTCCATGTGCCAGTGTGCACGTGTGTCTGTGAACACGATAACTCAAAACGAAACCTCGGTAAAATACCGAACTTTGTATATAAGTTTAGTATCTTGCAAGGATGCGTCTTGAAGATTTTGAGGAAAATCCCCCCAACTCAAACTATCTTTTACATGGAAAATTGTTCGAACATTTTTATTTTCTCAAAAATAGCTCTAACGATTTTGATTAACATACCGCACATTGAAGATATTTACACCGCAAGTAAAACATATGTCTTGCATTTGAAGGGAATATCCTCTGAAGACTCCTAGATGCAATTTTCTGGATTTTGCATAACTGGTAAACTACTAAATGTACTACAAATGTAGATATGATTAAAACACATAATTTATGTCATATACACTTTTTGTACAGTTGACCATTTTTTTTAGATATTCCTTCTTATTGGTTTCACTTTTGAAATATTTAAAAACTGAAATTTTGAACTAGGAATTTTTGAACTCCTGGCAATGCATTGAAATGATTTCATCCACATGGCAACCAGCTTTAAAAAGATTGTTGAAATCTTTTATCATTCCATTATTTCCCTTCTTCTTACAATAAATAATTTCTGCTAATGATTATCTCAATTAGCATGAAGTAAATCGAAGCATAAGCTTTTTAACAATAATTTGTAATAGGGATGTAGAGAAATTCGTGTGAATGAAACACATAAGATTTTTCATATTAGTGTTTATGTTCATCTAGTCGTCCTGCGTGGTCTAGAGGTATTATACTTTGCTCTAAACCTGAAGGTCACGATTTCAAACCCTGTGGTGGAAGATGAAGTTTTTCGGGCGTAAAAATCCCAATCGTGGCTTCGGAGGTGAAATAAAGTCTTTGGTCTCGTGTGGTAAATTTATGGCCGGTAAAAGAAGAGCACAAACCTGATAAAGAGGCATCTGAGTAAAATTAAGCTGTATTTCACGCTGAGTATAGATGCAGTTATGGAAGGTAGAGAAAGTCATATGAATGGAGCAGATCAGACTTTTATGCACAAGGATATATCTATCGAATCTTATTCTATCATTTTGGGCCTTCATTCTTTCCAAAAAGCGCTTAAGACCATCGGCAATGGTTAGGCTTTATAACCCACTCGAAAGGCCCTCCCAGTGTAGGACAGAAGTTGGAAAGGTAAAATTGGGCTTAAATATTCAATGCCATAGCCAGGATTTGAACAGGGTTCTGTTTTTTTTCTTCAGTTTCTATGACCACTGAACTACACATGGCAACATATCGGTACGGTATTTACCTGACTAGAAACTCGAGAAAATTTAGAGTTATGATGTACATCTTCAAAAAGTTGGAGTCAATCCATGAATTTACCTGACTAGAAATCCGAGAAAACTTAGAGTTAAGATGCACATCTTCGAAAAATTGGTGTCAATCCATATATTTACCTGACTGGAAACCCGAGAAAATTTGAATTTAATAAGTCGTTAGGAAAGCCTCAGCTCTTAGTTTAAGTTAATAATTTATATTTTGATGAGTATGCACATAACAATAATCTTACAAATCCATGTTTAAAATTACAGTTTAATTAACATCTCAGAATCTGCTCTGTAATTAGTAGAATTCCATCCTATGTATATCAATCACGGAAAGAAGCGCCTGCAAGTTAACTGCACGGACATTGTGTGATATTAGCGCATGATTCACCACAAACCATAACTGCAATTAGTGTATTTATGCTGTACTGACTAATTCCATAGCAAGATAATCGAAATATTCACTTATTGCTGAATGTATAAGAATTTAAAGTTGAACCTTTTAATGAAAATGGTGACAAGATTTAAGTGTAAGCTATAAAAATAGAGATAAAGTGTAGTATTAAGCGTGTAATACAAGAACTCTGCAATAGTAAACTGCACATCCAAATATTAAAACCTCTGTTTATTAAAGAGCAACAAAGAGACGAATTGCTGTCTAATAGACAATCTAAAGTTTATTAATATTTGTGTGCAATCTTAATGAACTCTAATGTTCCATTTAACAAAGTAAACAACACTACACAGCCTTTTTTTTAAAAATAAACACACAAAGAAATTTCTTTGGACACCATACTTCGTCAGCGTTATTTAATTAACTACTGTGAACAAGTATTACGTACCAATGCCAAAATGTTGATAATAAATTCAAGATATGTAATAATGTGTAAACATGAAGGAGAGTATAATTATGCTAAAATCACATGTGTTATGTTTACATGTAAATTACGATAACAAATCCATATATCTCATTTTCGTTCAGATCTAAAAATAATTAACGGAATACTGTTAATATACAATTAAACCACTTTTCTTTTCAACCAATTTAACCGCACTTCCGACTTGTTGAGAACGCGTGACGAATTTACCCTCTCCCTCTCTATATTCAAACTTTCGCAACAATTCGTTAACTGTATGAAGGTCTGCTCACTGTTAATAAGGTATATCTCTGTTCTTGGATATCAATTATTCACCTGCATATGCCTTCGGGTTGTATAATTGAGCCTATCCAAACACTCTAGACTGCTGAATGGAGGTCGCCATGACAATCAACGGCTAAACAGCTTCCAGCCAATGACTCATGAGGTACAGAACCAAGACATGCACCTAAGCAATTAGCCGTGCCTGTGTCTGATCTGTCATATTTGTAACCAAGTGATGTTCTGCGTTCCTTGCATTTGTTGCTAAGTTCATCATTTATTTACATTATATATAAGTGTAACAAAAGTTTCTGATGATATCCTATCTTTAGCAGTCAACTTGTTGCAGATGGTGATTTTCCGAAGAAGCTGTTTAGCTATGACAGACAACTACACTTGCTCAACCGCGGGATGTTGTAAATTACATATTTTATAAAAGCAATATGGGATAATGTTATTGCTATTTTACATATTTATGCTTCAAACTTGACTGCTATTGTTACTTTGCATAATCAATTGACTTAAGTGACCAAACACAAGAAAGCATTCTTCCGTATAATATAAAGGTAAAACTGTGTTAGATTTTGAAAAGGCTTATAAATACTGTTTGTTTACTTAAAACTAACACTTTCTTTTAGAGGAGTAGAGTCGAAAATGTCTGAAAACCTAACTATTTAGAGTTTTTGTAATTTTTGAAGTATGACATCTGATAAATATGGAGATGTTTCCATGTTGTTCAAAGAGAGGTGTATAAATTATGTTATTGAATATGTTTGCTATTAACTTATACATTAAACAGAAATTAGCAACAGTTAAAAGGCCTGATTTATGTTTACTATATCACCTAATGAGATAACTTACGATTAAAAAAAGCATTAATTTTTCTTATTTAGTGATATAAATTTGAAGAGACTTGACTTAGTTGGGGAAAATAGTGGATTCTTACAGTAGGAGGACTATTTGAGCTGCTATTTGCAGTGTTATTTTTATATTCTTCACAATATTTGCAATTGAACGTATTCTATAGAGTTTGCTAAAACCTCATATGCTGTATATTTGTAATTATCAATATAAAATAGCTCCGAATCTTACATAAACAGAAAGAAAGAAATAAAGAAGGAAAGAAAAAAGCTTGATTTACCAAATGCCTGGTTAATCTGTTCGGTCCTTGAACTAACCATGAACTAAAGCGTTAGTATGTTAGGTTCATATTCTGTTATATCCATTAACTCAAAGTAACTAACAGTTATAACTACTACAAAAATAACTGTCAGACTCTAATTTCTCAAACTTAAGGAAATAGCCATTTTTATTTTTCGAAAACGAGTGTTTACCACCTCTATCCTTCATGTACAAAGGCAGAGGTGCAAGCATTTTCGCAAATAACAACCATTTTACCCACAATAAGGCCTACACAATGACTTTATACTAAAGGTATTGGCAACCTTATCCAGCATCATTCTCATATCTAAGTGATTTGATTATCAGCATATATCATGTAAAAACAAAAAGAATTTAATATTTGGCTTAATCCAAGGCACTTCTGTTGTGGCACAGTTAACAGAGCAGAGCTTCTTTTAATTAGGAACTGTATACTGTACGAAAAAAACTGAGTTAACAGTTTCGTATCCAAGCCTAACACTCGTTGCATTTTTCCTTCACTGATCTCCAGCTTACACGCCGTTCCAAAATAAAAACAATTTAATTTAAAAATATCTAGCCACTTAGCTTTATTATAACAATAATACCTCCTTTTTAAACTTCTGTACATAAATAAGCATACACTCACATTGACACACAATCACACAGTACAAAATATGTTCAACAGACAATCTTAGCAATATTTAAATCTGTAAGACAGGTTACACATAAGAGTTCAGCATTTTGAAAGAATTGGCAACAATAACTTTTTGTATATCGTTGTATGACACAGGAAAGTACTTTGGCATTAAGCTCGTGGATAATATGGGTCATTGTAATTAATAAACTAATACGTTCTTCTGACTTGACCAGACGTGCGGAATGAATTATTCCTGGTGGATTGGGACTTTTCCCCGATTCATGCAGTGGCGGTTCTCCTATCAACACAGGAAAAACATGCTATAAACTTAAATAAAAAGTCCCTGTTTTGATGGAGAAAATCTCACTATAGCTACAAAGGGCAATGGATATAGAATAAGACAGTAAGTTGTATATATCTGAAAGATAGTTTTTGCACAACCAAAGCAAGTTTTATTAAACTTTTGTACTTGTTATAGCGACCGTTTATTAGTGCGAGACAAAATTCAAAGTGAAGAATCTTTTTTTTTTTTTAAATATTGTTTCGCGAGTGTAATATTAAACTATGATTGATGAAGAAATCGCAAATATATTAGGCTTAAATGCCCTTTGATCTTAAACTACAGTAAAAGTTAAGGAATACTTTGAAAGTAGTTCTCTAAAACTGTCCTTGTTTAAGATAAACATGTGCGTGTCGAAATCATGATTTCTCCATAGGAAAGTATTGGCTCATTTGATAAAAATCAAGTAGTTTTGGAAAAATCTTAAGAACCAGCCTTAAGCGAATCTTAGATCGGCGTTTGAGTGTTTCTGTCTGAGCAAGTAATGGTCATGGAGAATTGAGCGGGCGCTAGGAAGGCTATGAAAGTTGTATCTATGTCTCTAAGTTGCGGGGTGGGGGTAACTGTCACTAAACCTGGGTGATACTTCGTCGCCACCACCTCGCAAACATCCGGTGCTAGACCTGAGTCACCTGCGTCATATTGTTGACTGTTGTGCAGCCGTTACCGTTATCACCGTTGGTCTGCGGCACAGGCAACCACCTGTCCAACACTTTGGGCCTGAACAGCTGGCTGAACGTCGTTCTGAACTGTCTGCTCATGGCGCAGTACAGGATGAAGTTTATGGCTGAGTTGACCAGAGCGAGAATGTCCATCACGTCACCCAGTTTGCTGTAACACTGCTCAAAGAACACCTGGCCGAGCCATACACTAAGAAGACCGAGGATTCCTTGAGGAAACTCGGTGACGAGGAAGAGGAGTAGCACGGCGAGGAGCATCCTGGTCGTTCTGTCCGTCTGTCGCTCCTTTTCGGCCATCCTACTGCTTTTAACTTGCTTTTTCGAAGCCGATGCCAACTGTTGACGTCGGCGTTTGGTCTCCAGGAGGGCGCAGATGAGCCGAAGACTCAGGACTGTGAGGGCGACGCAAGGTATGAGCTTGATAACCACGCTGTATACCCAGATATTGATTTTGTTGAGAATTTCACCATTAGCTTTGCCCATGTCGGAGAGATTGACGTGGTAGAGGGTAACATTACGAGCGCCCGGATCCAGGGGAGTTGAGTTTGTGATAGATGACGAACTTATTTGTCGCCCGGAAGAGTCTACAAGAGTGACCTTGCTCTGCACACTGAAGGTGAGAAATGCTGGTACACAGATAAGAGGGCATACAATGTAGGCGGACACTATGGCTGCTATGGTGGTCTTCATTGAACACAGCTCGCGGTTCCTCTGAGGATGTGCGACAGCTATGTACCGCCAAACTGCCAGGGTGACCGTCAGCCATATGGACACCGTGTGACACACCTGTAACACAGATTTACACATACTGTACAATAGTAATTACTACTTTCCTAGTAAATATTTTAAACACATAGAAGTAAGCGATTTATAACATGACCCCAGCATAATTAACACTCTTGAGATTTCACTTATATTAAAAAAAAAAATGAAAATAATGATTTCGCCATCGTTTCTGTTATTTTCACGTGAATTGATGCCTTTTCCTTCCTCCGCTCCACTGTCTGCCCTGATAGAAGGTCTGATGAATTTGAAAATTGGGTGTTTTTTTCAATTTCGCGTAGAAATTCATTAATTCTTATTTTAATGAGCTTATAAAATGTTTCCCGTGTTTTTATTAACTCTCTGTATAAAATATTTAATTTTATTTATTCATTTGTTTTATTCTTATTTTATGTTTTCGGTTTTTTACTGATTTAATAAAGTGACGTCACAGCTAATTTGTGATTTTATTACCAAAATATGCGGACACCGATACAAAAACTGATTTTCAAGTTCATTAATTCCACCAACAGAGAGCATCGCAGTGGAACAGAGGAAGGGGACTCCATCAACTCGCATGAATCCATCGAGCAAAGAAACTGAAGGTGTCAAAAATGTGCCGATCATGGATTTCTTAAAAATATGAGGTCAAATTTTTATGCATTTTACACCAAAATGTAGAAAAACAAGGTATACTTAAGCTCATGAACTCATAACCCACATATGGAGTTAATCTTTCGTTTCTAATGCCCAATAATTTGACAAAAGTTCTGTTTTTATGAATATTAATTTCATTACATGCGAGAGTGTTAAGTTCTGCCCAAGTTAGAAAACACTTCACTGTCAATTCCTGTATTATTGTTATTAAAAGGGGAGTGCATTATTAATTTGTGTAGATGAAATATAAAAACCGTCATATGATTGCATCTTTCACAGTAAACTGTACTGAATGTTTATATTAAGAAAACCATTCCTGCCTGATTTAGACACACATTTTGGAAGCTGGGGCATTAACCATTTCTAAGCATGAATTTCAGTTTTAAGTTATGTTGCAAGTACACTTTCTTAGGACGAAGAAAAGAAAAACAAAATTTGAAGATGATAGTTGAGCATGAGAGCCTTTAGCTTCCTCCTGTTGTCATTTTCAAATTCAGTTCCAGTTACTGAATGTGAGCTGACAACGGAGCGGCTATTAGCAGGAACATATCAATGACTTCTATCCAGACTCGTATCCACAGCATAATTGTATTCTTTGTGTGCAGGATATTCAATGTTTGTTGACCATATTATAACTTCAATTTACTAAACTTTATTTTATTTCGATACATCTCTTTTATAATTTATACAGCCCCCTTTATCATCTAAGGTCGGGGGCTTTGCATTAGAAACAACTCGTTGTGTGTAGGTTGTTTACGTTGGATTATAATTGTTTTTATTTTTCTCTAACACACATGCATGCACTCACACATACATACTTCCAGACTCTGCAGGGGATAGGGAATAATTCGCTGACCACTCGACCACGGAGGTAGTCCTATACAGCTTTGTTTGCTCATAAAAGCTGCATATTCTTATTTTGGTTTGTAGAATTTATTTTGATTTTAATTATTATATTACAAGTTTCATTAATTACATTAAACCATAAAAGAACATATTATAAAATAATGAATAGCATCAAAACAACACATTCTAATCTTAATAAAGCTATTAACAAACGTTTACATTTATATAGAAGAATATACTTACATTGCTTAAATATGTAATAAGTAAATATTATATTCCTAAATAAAAATATAAATTAAATTAATATTTGGTGTGTAAAACTATTTTGGCTTACTTCCCATGGTCTACGGTCATGGACTATTAAAATTTTCACAAGAGGACACTTCCTCCCAAGTATCCTGTATTTGATCCCTAAAACTTCTACGGGTAGGTTCTATACGATTATTAGAAGTTTCCTGAAAAAGTGCTCAATATCAAGATTTGATCTTGTTTTCATGGACCTTAAGAAACCTTGCGACTCATAAATTAGCTGAGAAAACCATGGAATATATTGGTATTGTAATTTCATCAGTACCAGGTTAAGAGGTTACGCAAGAATAGCCGGCCTGTAATGAAGTTGGGGAAACAACTGTCAACCCCATTTCCTACACCAAAGAGTTTGAGGCAAAGATGTGCCATATGCCCAACCCTCTTTAAAATATATCAGCAACTTATTTTAGATCAATAAATCATATAGGTATAGTATGAGAGGACCAGTTGATCTAAAAACATCCTTTTGTTTGTGGCTGACCAAAATGTAGATATTTGTAACTAATTATGTGCCAGGATTAGTTTTATACACGTCAAATTGAAATTTCTAACTAGATTACTTTACTTCACAAATAGGAAAAACTGCAAAACAGCGCTTAAGTATATTAAAGCTCATGTATGATCAACATAATTTAAAACAGAAATTTTATTGCATACATCCTGTACTGCTAATTTTATTTTTATGGGAGAAAATAGAATTTGACACTGAGAAAAATGGTCTGAAAGTTTGAAACAGAGAGTGATTTAACCAGCGCAAAGCTTTAAAATTGCCTCTAAAATATGTCACATTTGCCCTAAGGAGAATTAAACGTTGCAAATATGTACTTTAAAGTATGGTTCATTTGTGTACCAAAATACAAAAATCTTATGTGTACCATTCATATGACTTTCTCTATATCCCTGCAACAAATTATTCTTAAACAGCTTATACTTCTATTTACTTTATGCTAATCAGAAAAAAATTAGCATAGTCTTATTACCTGCTTCCTTGTAAGTAGAAGTGAAATAAGGGAAAACCATAGGTTAAAGTGGTAGTCAAAAGCTGGTTGCTATGTGACAGAAGTTCCTTTGATTTTATGGATAGGAGTTGACAAATTCCTGTATGAGAAAAGTATACGTTTTTCAAACCAAAAACCAAAAACAAGGAATGTCTAAAAAACGATGAACTCTACGAAAAAATGTATGTAACATAAACTGTGTGTTTTAACGTGCTCTACATTTTTCGTGGAGTAAGTTTTTGTCCATCTCTTACGGTTTAGCAGTTATTCAAAATTCAGTAAAGTTCATACAGAATAAAGTACTCTTCAGAGGCTAATCCCAGAAAATTCGAAATATACATTTTATTTGTCAGGTAAATATCTTTATACGATATTTTAATAAAAATCGTTACAGCCATTTTTGAAAAAATTAAAATTTTCGAAAAAAAGTTCCATGTAAAGGGTAGTTTGGGGTGGGAGGATTTTTCTCAAAATCTTCGTGTCGCATCCCTGGAAGATACTAAATTTGGTATTTTACCGACTTTTGGTTTTTGAGTTATCGTGTTCACAGATGCACGGACACACACACACATACATACACACATTCACACACACGGAACTTTTTTCCGAAAATGCTTGTTTTAGGTAAAGGGGACTCTAAAACATATATTTCCGGTGAAATCTCGGTATCGAATTTTTGGGTGGAGTGCAATACCTTCTCTATTCACTATGTACATAGGGCGAATAGAGAAAGTAAAAATCACAGGTTTTACCAAAATCGCTTAAACGCGCTTGGGTTTCCTTAACGCAAGCAACGCATAAGCAATAAAATAGACGCTTAGGCACTAAAACCTTAAAATGTTATTCATAATCAAAATGGATATTATAGATACAAAAATCCCGTTCAACTCCATTGGACTTTAAATAAAACGTAAACATATATAGATAACTAATTTTAGTAACAAATAGGCATTTATCTGAAATTTGTCTATAAACACCACTAGTAATAAAGTAGGTCGATTGCTTAGAATATAAACGTAACTAATAAGATATTGTAGTATTGTGAATTAAATTTTTATATATGAATTTTTGTAAACCCACAATAATTTCTTTTTAGCAACTCCTTTTACTTTATCTAGCAGGTATGTGCATAGTAGATAGAGAAAATATTGTATTCCATCCAAAAAATCGATAACAAGATGTCACAAAAATACGTGTTTTGAGATCCCCTGAATACAAAACGTAAATTTGATAAAAAAGTGCCCTATGTGTGAGCAGTATATCTCAAAACCAAAACATCCGTTATATACCAACTTTGTATTTAAGTTCAGTATTAACACCACAATTGAACCATAAAATGTTTCCTATCCATTCTTTCAGTACATCAACCATTAACATTGGAAACAATTTGTATATTCTTTAGTATATGTATGTCACCCCAACTTTGTTGGAGGAGCCTAATGCCAACCTCAGCTTGTTTATATTAACTTATCAATAGCCTGTAAAGCAATAGTTGTATGCCGATTGGTTAGAAATAAATTAAAAATATATCTTACAAATATGCGACATGAAGATTTTCAAACTGCGCTTTACGTGAAAAATATTTACAAAATTTTAATTTTCTAAAAAATGGCTGTGATATTTTGATTAAAATACAGTTTATTAAAGATATTTCTGTATGGTAAATAAAATGTATACCTTGAATTTCCTCGGAATAGCCTTTGAAATCCTCCTCATTCTGAATAACTTTTTACATAAGTGGTAAAGTAAGAGATATACAAAAACTTGCTACACAAAAATGTAGATCTGTATGTCCTTTACATGTTTGTTGTAGAGCTAACCGTTTCCGAGATATTCATTGTTATTGGTTTCAGTTTTAAAATATTTATACTTTTCTGAAAATGGAAGTCATCCATGCTTCTTTTTTTACTACTGGCCATACAAAGAAGCAAATTCAATAACAATCACATAGCAACATTTTTTAAAACATTTCAAACTTTTCGAAGGAAAGTTTGTTTTTGTAACACTAGAGAAAGTCATGTGAATGGAGCAATTTGATTTATCGTTTCATTTTCATTGGTATTTAGTTTTCACTGTCACATTCAGAAGAAATCGTTTGCTTTATGTTTATTAGGTTTCTTAAAATCGTTTTCAACGTTTAAGACATTTACTGCACACATCCAGATTGCGGAGCCTGGAGTTTTTGTAATTAAAGTCCTCTCTCCCAATTAAAGCTGATCCCGGGATCTCTATGTTAAGGAGACGGAACCCTATTAGTCGAGCACAGAGGCAAACAATCTTCAATTGAATGCAGTGCCAACTTCTCTCATTCAGAGCAGTGCTTATCTCCACATTTCCTCTTTCCTATTGCAATCTACCGAAATGTATTGATTTTAGTATTATAAACATATTGATCGTAAACCATATGCTATTGGCACATTTCCTAATACAAGGCGTTTCATGAAGAAACATACAATCTATAGAGCTTCAGTTACAGTTTTCGGTAATATACACACACAGTATATCCCAGAATTCGACCGCACAAATTGGCAGGATTGTAGAGTGGTCTTAGATAATCAATTTGAAATAGGAAGCCTATTGTCCCTTTTCCCAAATGTCAAAGATATGGCATGTTTTCTGGATCGCACATCAATGGCCGAAAATTAAAATAATGTGGACAAGAGAGCCCTATTTTCATTCAGAATTCCATATTTGAATGCCAGTAATCAAAAGAATGCGGTACTGTGCACAATCCCTATGATGTTTTAAATTATTGGACTTGTAACTTTGGCAAAATTGCCAGTTGTTTGAGAGTGTACGCGCCTCTGATAACAGCTGGTTGATTTCGCATCATATGTTATTAGCTAGAGCTCTGCGCAAAACATACTCGTTGGTATAGCGCTGGTCATCGAATCCCACGATACATAGACCGCATCCATTTTTTTAGTTTTTTAATTTTCTTATTTTTCTCAAATTGTATACCATTAGAGTAGCTCTAGTATGCTTATGTTACATTTCTGAAGCCAAAACGATAAACTCTCCAGTACAAATTACTTTCAAAAGACTGTGAGTGATATCTACGTAGCGTTCAATATTAAATGGGCTAATTGTCCAGGAACCTGTACAGATTAAAGTAACAAAACATTTAAACCTGTATGTAGGTATTGCATCGCTTTAACCACTTAAGCTACTGTTGCACTGTGACATAGTGCTTCTGAAAATCTTGTCTAATGCCTACACGTGACTACTGTGAGAACCCTGAATTGCTAAATATTGTGTTCATATTATAAAGGAACACACATTATTGTTTCAACGACGTGCGAATCTAAATTACAAAGACTAACGTTCTAAAGACAATCTAAACTGTGAACTTCAGAGCTGATGTGCTTTTCGCTATTCAACCGTACCATTGCGCATGCTTAAGAGCCTCATTACTAGATTTCCGTGTAATCAGACGAACTGACACGAACTTTATTTTCTTCTGGGGATGTTTATAATAATCCTGGAATTTTTGACACGGTGCGAGGTTCCTTTCTTCGTAGGTGCAATCTTTGTAAGGATGTTGCAGGTCGTCACATCGAAAAGTTGCTCTGGTGACCTGGTGTATTTTCTGCTTCTCTTTCTATTTGCCTTTTGTGCAGAGATGGAAAGGTCAATTCACTTTCCTAACTGGTGCACAGTTCTGAATTCGTTTTATGTAGGGTTTTACTACAGAGATAGCTGTTCATTTTTATTTCATTTGAAGTTCGTTTGATATAACGATAATATTGTTTGGTCAATTGCGAACTACCTACAATTGTAATGCACACAATACGTCAATGTGTGATACACTGTGTTTCAGAAACTCCTTTGAGGGTGGAGAAGTATACTCTTTCAGGGTACCTTTACACCTTCCTGCCTCTAAGCAGAACTAAGCTGTCTTTCACGCCCAGGTTAGAATGGGACGCTGAGAACCATAGTAGTTAAAGAGCTTCCATAAATAAAACGCTGTTTCATTTTACCTGCGTGCTAATAGTGCATTATATTTATCTTATGTGTCAGTACGAATAAACCATATTGAATAACACAATGAACGGCTCTTTATAAAATGCAAAAAAGATGATGATATAAAAATAAATGTATCTATGGAGCCTTGAATCCTCAAAGTCTTTACCGAAGCACACACGCTAACCACTGCGCTAAATGATGTTCCTTAATTTATACTCTCTGAAATTCAAGTGCTCTCGATTACGAACCACTGCGTTTGGTCAGTGGCGTACTGACCCTTAATATATTTTATGCTCTAGCATTTAGTAACTATAGCCCAAAGGTTCCCTATCTCAAACTGTTTATTTTGGTCCCCTCCTGCTAATTTGTGCGGTCGAATTCTGGGACACCTGTATATATCGTAATGATTATCTTCATTGATAAAGCAGTAAAATCCTCAAACTGTAAGACCTATGGGCAAAATAATTATTAACCCGACGTCTTGATCAACTCTTTAGCTATCATCTTTAACACACTGGTTGAATCAACAATGATTGCCAAGAAAATCTATACATACTGGCAGATAAATAAATACGTATACTTTAAATCACCCTCTAAAACAAAACAAAAGACATGAGTAAGTAAAGTTATAGTAGACCGAGCCAAACAGATTTATACGGATAGATACCCACTTAAATGAAGAGATACGCCATCTTAGGGTGGTGATTTACCAAAAAAGATTTTAACAGAGGAGTCTGTCAAAAAGGAAATAACGGGAAGGTCACTAATCACCGTTCATATTAGAAGCACGTTTTCCTGCCGTATGTCAGATGCATTACAGACCATGTTAACAAACTATTTAAGAAGTTCAAAATCTAAACCGACAGCAAAAATCAGTCAAACTCTATGCGTTCCAGGGATATAAAGAGTATCTTGCATTTGTTTGCATTGTAAAAAAATAAAATTAACAAAACATAAAGCGACATTTCTCTCTTAGACAAACAGTCGAGCAGGAGATAAGGTTTATATATTTTTATCAAAGGTAAACCTTTCAACTGAGGCTTCAGTTAAGCTTGTCCAGTTTTAATTTCTCTAGACCGTATGTACAATGTACATAGCGGAAAAAGAAGGTTTTGTATTCCACCCAAAAATTCGATGCAGAAATATCACTGGAAATGTGTTTTGAGGTCCCCTAATTCCGAAATAAGCAATTTATAAAAAGGTCCGTGTATGTCTGTGGACAGCATAACTCAAAAATAAAAATACCCTAAAAACCCAAACTTGGCATTTAGGTTTAGTATCTCTAGTGTCTTCCAAGGATGCAATACGGAGATTTTTAAGAAAATCCCTTCACCCCCAACTACCCTTTACATGGAAAAAGTTATAATTTCGTTTTTCTCAAAAATGGCTGTATCGATTTTGATTAAAATCTCGTATTTACGTAACAAATAAAGTGCATAGCTTGAATTTTCTGGGAATAGGCTCTGAAGACCTCTTTATTCTGGATTAATTTTTCAGAACTTTGTATAACTGGTAAACCGTAAATAATAGACAAAAACTACCCTACAAAAAGTGTAGATCTCTATAAAGTGTAGACTTTATGTCTTATAATTCTTTTTCATGGTGTTGATCGTTTTCGAGATATTCTTTGTTATTCATTTTAGTTTAAAAAAAATATGTGAAACAACTGAAGTTCGGCTCGCTTTGTATGGCCTGCAGAAAAACAAGAAAGATGAAACGAAATGTCATTTTGCCTTTGAGAAAAGTTTAAATATTTTAAAATTAAAACCAATAACAAGGAATATCTCAGAAACGGTCAGCTCTACATAAAAAAACCTACATCCTTGCATTCTTGGAAAATATTGAAGATAAATATCAAGTTTGCCACATAACAGACTTTTCGTTTTTGAGCTATGCTGCCCATACATAGATACCCACACACGGACATTTTTCTAAAAAATGTTTCTTTTTTAATTCAGGGGGTCCCAAAACATGTATTTCCGGTGAAATTTTAATATCAAATTTTTGGGTGCAATACAATACCTTCTGTATACACTACCTACATAGTACATGTCGATTACATTCTTTGGAGTCAAGGGAGCTCAATACTTCTATTTCCTGTGAAATGTGGACAACGAATTTTGGGTGGATGCAATGCATTCTATACCCACTACACACATTGCAGAATAAGAAGTAAAAAACGCATATGAGTACTAACGCTGGCAAGCCTCTGCAAACCCACCACTTAAAAACCTCTCCTGGCCGTGACCTGAGCAATGCGTCGCTGCCTTGTTACCAGTCGTTGCTCTGGTCTCTTTGAGGATGACAGCCAAAAAGTAGACCGAAAGCTCGGATTTATAAATAATTTTATCCATAGACTACGGCCACCCGGTCCGAAAGATATTACTGTTTTATAAATATCAACTATGTCCGTGAAAGCCTGCGCTCATATTTGATATCTTGATTACTAGTAGAGAAATTGAACTGGATGACTTAACATTGTTGAGACAAACTAGACTATGTACTTAACTTTTTAGAATAAGACTATGCAGAGCGGGAGTGTTTGCCTGTTCTTTTGTTTGTTTTGATTTATTTCTGGCTCCTCAGTCCCATATTGAGGCTAGTTTATTAACAATACATTTTTTAATAATTCTAAAGAATATTATATCAAATTTTAAGTTATAGTGCCTTGCATAGTGACTTTCTCAAACTCTTCAACCATGCATGTGACTCAACTTATTCCAGTTGTATCACTATTCTAGGAAATACAACTGCACTGTAGATCATTTCTGATTACGCATATTTTTGATTATCGCATCTACAGGCTATTATTATGGGTAGAAGTGCCCAAAACCCGTGCCACTCTCGCTCGTTACTCGCAAGCCACACCACTTCTCGAGAGTGTGGCATCGAAAATCTTGTGTATCGAGAACTAGAGCTCTCGACTTGAGTATTCTCGTAACTACAGACGAAGTAGGTTGACGTGTGATTCGCAGTATAAATTGGCTAGGAAATAACTAGGACCCGTAATTTTAGGTTTTGACCGTTTTTTTTTTCTTAAAGTAAGTTAGAAGCTTTCAAAGTACTTTTATATTTTAAGCTGTTTGGGTGCTAATGTGTGAATCTTGTTCCTCCAAAAATAAATTAATAAATAAATTAAAAACAAGTTAAATGGTACATTAAGACCTAAAACTCGCTAAACTTAAATTGCTTTTCTAACCACAGTAGAAAATGTATCAGTTTCTTCTTCATTTCGTTTGAACTAGAATTTTTGTTTAACAATTCGTGTAATTTTGTTTTGAGTATACATGTGCGGTCAGGGAAAGTATTTATCTCGATTTTTATCTTGGTATAGAAATTGCGAGAATGAACATAACATATATATTCGCCAATGCCATCTTTGCGATGATCAAAGATCTTTTTACACCCATAGGAATATATTAAAAAATAACACAAACTTTGAAAATGTGTATGGCTGTGTACAGCAGCAGTGCAAAAATGTGAGGTTCTTTATACGAATGTTGTATATTAAAATATATGCAGAATTTTTTAATTAAAATGTTCTAGCACTAGCATACTGCGTAACAAATTGCCTTAAACTATATTACATATTAATAGCAAGCTTCTATGAAGTAAAACAGTTTTCATATTTGTATCTGTATTGTGTTATAAAAGCCGTTTGTCATTGACTTTCTAATATAGGTAGGAAAATTGTTTAAAACCCTAAATAAATGTTAAGATAGTTGCTAAAAATTTTTGTTTAAAAATTCAAAGAGGCTAATAAGAGATAATAAAAGTTAGAATGTATTTATAAAAAGCAAAAACTCCAGGCCCTAGTAATAACACAATAGGACCCATCATTAACAGTGCATATATGCAAACACTTTCACTGTAAATGATTTGAATTAGCGATATTAACCGTTAAATACTTATACTTTGTGCTGCTGTATATAAACTTGTTCAGATTACAACCGAAAATAGAATTACTTCTTGCACAATAAACGTCTTAGATGTATTTAAATATATACACCCTTATTTGTAATAAAATTTGACACATCTGCCTAGCGTGGGTTTTTTAAATATCATCCTATTTCTGATAACTATTTAAATCTTAAATCATTTAAACAGATAAAATAATGTATCTTACAGGACTGATTATGCGAGTTTCCGCGTATTACACCGCAGGCTTGCTATTAAACGGGACTTATGAGTCTTGTGAGTAATCGAGAATCTTGTACGCTGGTTGATCAAGCTCTCCCCTCCCAGGTATGCCTTCAGCTGTATTTACTGACTGCGAGGGGCGTGCTTAGCGACAGCGAGAAACGAATGAAATTGAAAGCTGACTTGACCGCCTCTAGTTATGGGATTTCTTAGGCATACTTTCTGCTTTGAAATCTGCATATCATGAAACTATACTAGAAGTATTGTTAGGCAAAGCAATGTTTTGAATCAGTTTTAGAAATTGAATTTCCGGAAAATTTAATTTTTTGGAAGTTAAGGTATTTGTTCTGCTTTTTGCTTTCTTTACATGTACTATGTACGTAGTGTATAAAGAAGGTATTGCACTCCAAACAAAAATTCGATACCGAGATTTCACCGGAAATATATGCTTTAGGGTCCCCTGTATAAAAAAAAAAAACATTTTCACAAAAAGGTCCGCGCGCGTGCGCGTGTGTGTGTATGTGAACACGATAACTCAAAAAGCAAAAGTCTATAAAATACCAAACTTGGTATTTAAGTTTAGTATCTTCCAGGGATTTGAGAAAAATCCCCCCACCCCAAACTACCCTTTATATGAAACTTTTTCGAAATTTTTCATTTTCTTAAAAATGGCTCTATTGATTTTGATTAAAGTATCGTATATTGAAGATATTTACCTGACAAATAAAATGTATATCTTCAAATTTCTGGGAATGGCCTCTGAAGACTACTTTATTCTGGATGAATTTTACGGAACTCTACATAACTGGCTAACCGTAAGAGATGGTCAAAAACTTACCACACAAAAATTGTAGAGCACATCAAAACACACATTTTATGGTATATACGTGTTTTACGTGGAGTTGATTCTTTTTAGATACTTTTTATTTTTGGTTTTAGCTTTGAAAAACATACTTTTCTCATACAGGAATTTGTCAACTCCTGTCCATACAAACAAATGAACTTCAGTCACATAGCAACCAGCTTTTGACTATCACTTTAACCTATGGTACTGGTATATATATCATTAAACGCAGACAGCTCAGTTGACTTTATTTATCCTTTTGGAGCCTATCTGGGTATCCCTTTCACACTGTATTTTATCAGCGAAAGTCATAAATACACATAATCTTAAAGTATTTTACCCTGCTATTTCATATATTTTAGAGGTGAGCTAGAGGTTTAGTTAAAACCGTATTTACTTTCTACTTACCTGTGCAAATTGTCAGTGGAAGCCACAAAGTCTACGAGAACAGTCATATTAACTAATTTCTCTACGTACCTCTGGAACTGGAAGTGGAAGTTCATGACAGCCGACAAGTACGAAAGGAGATTAAGTTATATAGTGCCTTCGTTTTGTGCAAAAGTGAATACTGCTGCGCACACAATCTAATACACTGCGGGGGGTTTTCGTTCCGTAACTCCGGCGTTACTTGCTCACGAGTGTTAGAAACATATTATAGTTAGTACTAACCTTGCTACTAGTGTTGTTGAAAATGGTGTCTATCTGCGCTAAGACATTCTTGACATCATCGGAAAAAATTATCATTTACACGGATTAATGTATATCATTTGCATAATGTATATCATTTCAGCACTATAGTCACACAGAAGGGTTTCAGTTCTAAAGCTCAGTAGCTGATTGAACAGACGTTTGTAAAACACTCACTTGTTGAGCAGTACAACTGACATGTTTCTCAGGTGAGCGTGCAAATTCATCAACAATAACGTCTAGTTTTTCCTCCGTTAGAATATGTGACTGACTATCTCTCCAGTCGAGTGGTCAGCAATCTGGCTTGTAATCTAGGGGTATCGAATGCGATTCCCGGCTGGAGAGGGGAACTTTTCTTTAACCAGAATCATTCCCTATTCCCCACAGAGTTTGGAAGCATAAACGTGGCAGTGAATTTGTGTATGTGTGTGTGTGTTTAATACTTAGAAACCGAGAAAACCAAAGCTTCTTTGGTTTAGCGTTTAACGCTACCGTTCTAAATTTATTGAGCAAACATCTCAGTGTCTCTATCCGGATGTGGATAGTCAGGAAATGTTTGTTGAAATTGCCAGCACACTAGATGTCTACACATTACATGATTCAGTTTTCAATGCGTATCGAATATAAACTACGCCGTTCAAACGTGAATTTGTAGGCAGGAATTTCCGCAGGCTAAAAAGGGAATAACATTCATAAGGCAATGATATACGTGTATTGCCGAAATACTTCAACACGACGACCACGCAACGACTGAGTTAACAGTTGATAAACGTGCCTTTGAGACGACCTACGCCGCTTCTGCGCAATGGCGTAATACCAAGCCACTGCCATCCTAGCCTATACTCATATAAGGCGATTGTGGTCTTGGCAAAAACGAAGGCACGGGTTTACTATATAGTGCATATTGTACCATAAGTACTATAAATGTATATGTATATAGGGGTTAATTAATAAATATTGTTGTATTGAGAGTCGGTAATGGTGATTAATAGTCATTGGGATTCATTGGGTAGGTAGTTGAGTTTGAACATTGCACGCCAAGTTGGGCGGCCTGTGGCTG
Source organism: Hymenopus coronatus (assembly GCA_030762935.1). Classification (NCBI taxonomy): domain Eukaryota; kingdom Metazoa; phylum Arthropoda; class Insecta; order Mantodea; family Hymenopodidae; genus Hymenopus; species Hymenopus coronatus. The sequence continues at coordinate 86,040,944 of CM060882.1, forward strand.
GCCTGATTTTGGTTCCGTCGAGTCCGTGCTCGCGCGCTCGCCGGGATCGGTGATCTGTAACGTGGGGGAAATGTAACAGATTAGGGTTTAAGTAGCATGAGTGTATATTTAACTGGTATAAATGTATATACGGGGTTTATTAGCAAACATTGTTGTTTGAAGAACTCTATAGTGGCAGTGAATAGTCTTTGGATTCCTTGGATAAATATTTGAGTTTAAACATTACAGGCCAAGTTGGACGGCCAGTGACTGCTCTGTTTTCGGTTTAATTGCGTGCCATGCACGCGCACAGATTGTGTGAGTGCGCTTGATGAAATCTCCCAGAGTAGCGGGAAGGACCTTATAGTGAAGCTACACAGAGCAATGGATGTATACCAGGACATTCGGCTATCAGACGCGTAAAATGAAAAGATAATGTAAATAAATTTGTATTTTGAATTCAATGAACATGTTTTGTTATGTGTGTAGAATACCCGTCACCTATTTAACTTCTTTTTAGTTTTTGGCTACTAAACCCAGTGTATTCCTGGTGTCATCCCTGACGTGTTTCATATTATAAACTTGGTTGTTGTTGACTATTTGTTGAACTTGGGCAGCAACAGCTACTGTACAAAGTGGTAAATGAAGAGCGTAAGGTCTGCGGATTGCCTGTGTTAAATGAATTAGGGTATTCCAAAATCCAGCCAGAAGCGCAAGAAGCTATAAATCGTATTTACTCCTCTGTACGTATGTTGACGAGCATGAAACTAACCCATTTCCAGAGATCGCAAGTATTTTCCCTGAATAAGGTTTCCACCGTCAGGTAACGAAACGTTGACTCTATCCAGCTCGATTGAAATACCATCCAGACGCACAGACCAATGCGCATGCTACAATCCATATGAAAAGAAGGGGTGTTTGGGATATCGCCTCTATGAAAGAGTTTCGCGAGGATTTATGCAAATGGAAACTCCAGAACAATACATCATAATTTTCCTTTTAGAAGAAGTTGTGAAGAATTATTTGTATGTACTAAACTGAAAAACAAGTATGACATAGGCGCAACAGCCTTCATCAACAATATAGGGAGAAAGACTCACAAACGTGTTTTGTTTATTTCTAAAGTTTTAGTTTGCTATTTTAATCTAAGTTGAAGACATAAATAACACTGGGCAACAAAATTAAACCTTTTGTGTGTTAAATGGAAACTTAAAAATGATGTATATGATTTAAAATCTTCTAACAGTTTTATTTTTTATTGGGCACAGATTTTTTAACGCATACATTTCAATTCAATGAAAGTATATATGTTTAGTTCCTAAAAAGTTGCATTTTTTGTATAGTGCCCATAATGAACATTTCAGTGATTTTCTGCGGTATCTAGCTTAAGGACCATCCCTTATGAGGGTCCAACAGTATTCTTTGGGCTCCATTTACCTTTGTAGCGGGTTTCCGTCGTAGATATTTGATGAAAGCGTTCACCATCTTCATCACTTACGCTGCCAAGGTTGGAGGGGAAGAAGACTAATTGTGAGTGCAAGAAATGGAGTTTTAGAGACATATTACACCAAGTTTCCTTAATTCTCAATATGTGGACTAAGAATTTCTTCATAGTTACCAGCTTTTTCGTTTCTAAGAAAGTTTCACACAACGCTTTGGAAGGACCTCTTTAGTCTCCTGTCTCAGCTTCATTCAACTTTCTTTGAATTCAGGATCATTCATTAGTTCCCTTATCTGTGACTAATAAATATGCCCTCTTTGATCTTAGCGCCACTGTTCCCTGAGAATTTTGTTTTGAGGAGCTCAGAACCTTTGCCACTATGATCCATCGCTTTGCCAAAATTCTCGATCCACCCCAGCTTGATATGTAGAGGTGGAAGATAAATATTCTCCAACTTCATAAGTGATTGATTAACTACATTTTTCATCCTATCAGTGAATTTTTCTCTCTGGCCATTGTTTTGAGGATGGTGTTTTTTTCTGTCCCTACGTTCCCACTCAGAAAGGAAACAACAGAACTTTGTATAGCCTAAGGCTAACACTTTCAGATCACCACTATATGCCAGTTATAGGTGTCACATATTATGCTGTTTATACACAGCATTTGCAAGAGGAATCGAAGAATATTGCTTACCATTGTGCAGAAGGACTGCTTTGAAACTAATCTTAGAAGAAGTGTGCAAACAGTACTTATGATCACAAAACTATAACATTTGGGAAGTCATTAATCATACTTTAACAAAGTCTATAGCACGTCAAACTCGTTTTTTTATATTTCACTGATATATGACTAACCGGAAGATATTTCAGTATAATAATAAAATAACAGAAACAAATTTCGTGTGTAATGCTATACATAATTTAGATTATAATAACAGAAACAAATAATATATTAGTACGCAATAATAAATAATGTAACTTAAAGTAAGATACACATGATGATAGTAATTGCAGACAAAATGCGATTCTAACTTCATATTCAGAGTTATCAGGCCAAACCCGCTACAAAAAATTGGAGCCCAATAGAGAAATTCTAACTTCATGTTCAGAATCAGCGGTCCAAAATACAGAAGAATTAGTTAAAACTTTTGATTTAGCAAAATAACTGTCTCTTAGTGTAATCTGCCAATCCAGTTGCTAAAAATTATGCTGGGCAAAAGAGGAGCACATGCTGGAAGAGAGTGTTATTTTGATAATCAGGCTAGGGATTTCTCAAGATAATAGACTTCATTTTAGTAACACCGGCCATAACCACCACATAGAATGTATTGTTGTGATACGCTAATTATTAACATACGGCAGTTCAAAGTCTAGTGAGAAGATGGAGTGTTGTGAAAAGCAACATTGCCACGTGTTCACACTCTACACGTGGGCATTTATTTCTGCTTAGGAGAAGAACGAGAGAGAAAACGTGATATTTTCCTTCCACGTGGAGTTAACACCTGCGTGTCATTACGCTTTCTTTGATTTCATTGGCTGAAGCGATACGCTCAATGGTGTACTGTGCAACATTAGCGACTTCCAAGAACAAACTCGTAAATGTTTATTTGAGAGGCTTCTGATGATCAAAGGCAAAGCGCATGTTAATCATTGGAGTAGCAGAGTAATACCAGAAGTCACTGACGAAAGGTAAAGCATGACCTCTTGATTCGTCGGTACAGTTCAACAGGCTGAATAGGATCGGAAAGTGGTTTATTATCTACGACGTCACAGTCTAAAGTCTGCTAACAGTTCAATTTAATTTTCTTTGGTCCTGGCTTAGGTTCGGAAATTTCTTTGCCTAATACTAACCAAGATAATCCGTTGAACTTCCTAGATAGTATTTTATACACCTTAAGTCACAGCACGAAAGCCAACCTGTGGTACTAGAAGCGCAAAAGCATGTATGTATGAATTTGGTGCGAAGAGTAAATGGAAGAGTACGAAGTTCATTCAGGACTTCGAGATGTCGTTGAAGCCAACCTAAGAGTACGAGAGGTAGCAACGCCATAAATTTGCTCATCTAGACATAGCTGAGGAAGTGTGAGTGGAAGACAACGGATCCCATCCAAAAGTTGGAGAAGTCCTACGAAATCAACCAAAGGGTACCAGAAGCAATAAAGTCACAAACTTACTTCAATAAACATACCTGTGCGAAATGTAAGTGGAAGAGTATGGAGTCCATCCAAAAAGTTCCAGGTTACACAGCAACAAGTCAGCTCAAAAGTACCAGTATACCAATATAAATACCTGTGAGATGCCCGTGGAACAGTACGTCTCCACCCAGAAGTACGAGAAATAGTAGAGTCCAAGTAATTCAAAGATACGAGAAGCAGCAAAACTATACATTTACTCCTACGTACATACCTGTGCGAAATGTGAGTGGAAGAGCACAAAGGCCGCCCAGGGATACGAGAAGCGGTCGACGTCAGCCTTGGAAGTGAGGTAGCTGTGGCAGGCGAAGGGGATGTACTCCAGCATGACCAAGAGATCGGCCACCGCCAAGCCCGTCAGCAGAGCATTGGTGGGCGAGCTCATCTCTCTCCTGGTCAGCACAGCGATGTTCAAGGTGTTGGCCACTGACCCAAACAGACACACCACCAAGCTCACGTATCCATGTGCCTGAAACAAAAATTGGTTACTTTGTTATAGCCTGCTATAACCTGTTGCATAATTACAAATTACGTATAATAAAATACTTCGAATGATAGCTTCAATATTTACTGCAAGGTGGAATGAAATTTTTGCACACCAATAAAAAAATGTTTCATTACTTAATTTATAAATTAAAATACAAAACTGAATTTATGAGTTCTATAAAATAAAACTTAATTAAATCTCTTTTTAGAGTTACTTTATACAGTATATTTAACTTCATATTAACATAAATTTTATATATGAAAAATACATGGATATAATAAGAAGTTGTTTGGATAGTAGATATTAACAACTTTATAATTAACAATGTAAACTTTACAACTCTTTTATTTGCAGACAAGCACATCGTTACAGGCCAGCGTGTAAATAATTAAGAAATTAAATGAACCAGACAATTTTCTAATTTATTTTATAATATATTAGAAAGCCGAATGCTAGATATCCTATTATATTTTATAATACAAAGAATGAAACTGAGAGCACGAAAATGTCATATTTTGGTTTTCAGCTAATTAGAGAAAACATTTTAAGATGATAAAATAATAAATAATTAAAATATTGGCCTGTAAGATGACCTATGGGAAACATTCAGAAATAAATAAATAAACTGAATTCTTTTGATTATTTTTGTGGAGCCGTTCGTCAGACATTAGGAAGAAGAATACGAAAAGACATCTTTTTGAAGTTTTATCAAGTTATGGCATTAGCAGCTCTAATATATCGTAACAAGAATTGGACATTAAGGAAGTAAGATGAAAGAAGACTTGTGGCAGCTGAAATGAGATTTTTAAAATTTCCAGCCGCTTGATAAGAAAAGAGGTGAAGCTATCGCAACAGAATTAAAAATGAAAAATATTTTAAAGATGATAAAATATTTTTAAAATAGATGAAGAGAATTCATATGATGTATCCAGATTCAACAATTACAAAAACTAAATATAATTATATCCCACAAGGAACAACATCAGTAGGAAGATGGAACAGATTGATTGGCCTAGACCGTGTAGATAATGATTAATATGATTTGTATTCATATATAACTTAGAATATTTGTTTCTCGAATTTGGTACTTATTTATATACATTTTTATTATATTAAAAATGTGCATTTCTCGCCTCATAGAACTTGCAGAGTACAAATGTAGTCCTCTCTTGAAACTGGCCGAAAACACTGGATGTGTCACATTCGCTTTAATTTTCTTAACACCCTATGGTTTACCTTTATTTTTTAGGTGCTCTATAATTCCAAAATTTTGTTCTATCTACTGAGGTTCATCAAGGTAAAGTGTTTGCAAAATTGATTTATTTCGCTGTCGGTACAAGGGTGATCAGAAGACGTGATATCAAATCTTAAAAAACGATAGGTCAGTTAAATTCTGTGTGTGTTTGTGTTGCTAATTGGTCTATCTAATGTTTAACAGAATTCTTTCCGAATGAAAAGGATTTCGTGTTTATTCCTAGATAACGCAAGATGAATATATTATCAGCTCATTATCAACATATTGCCAGGTCAATATCTTCTGTATGTAACGGGTATTTCAATAGAAACTGTTAAGGCTAATGTTTTTGTGGCACAACATATTTTAAAATATATGAAAGATGAAAGTTTGATATATATCTGCACATGCGTGTGCAGGAAAACACAGAGAAACACACGAATTAGGAATGTTTATTAAGGATGTTTTTTCTCTTCAGGAGACTTCAAAAACTACGTTTCCGGTGAAATCTCAGTACCATAAATGGAGATACCATGACCGGTTTTTAAAGCTCTTATTAACGTATCGCCTAGGTTCTTAACTATGAATGTTATGTTATTGCATTTATGGGGTTTCAGTGCCATACATCAGATACAGTTTGTGGTTATCATGATGGCAATACAAGAAGAACTAGCTGGTAAAAGTTAACCTATGGTTGGGAATACTTTAACTTCTAAATCAGTAGTCATTTAAAGAGGTATATGCTAATTACACAAATACTTCAAGTTAAACTTTAATAAACAAACTTTAGAACACATTAACATAGCCATTTTAAAGTGTTTAAGAATGAAAGCAAAGGTAGTATTTTTGGCTTAAATGTGGTATGTTAGCAGTTTATATAATGTCTGCTTTTATTGGGGAAACAAAGGAAATTTCCCAATACAAATGTGATTAACAATTGCACACACCACTTTAGCACGTTTTCAATAGCACTAATAAAACTGTTGGCATGACATATTACAACTGACATTTAGATGGATAAAACGGATGGATAAACCATTCCCTTCTAATTTACGGCTTCTCTAGGTGAACGCATATTTTTCTCGCGTGGGTGTTTTGGAGAATTTACACTAGTTCAGTTTAGTGAGAATATTTAATGGAAGCTATTAAAGGACCTGTTCTGAACGAGTTTTCATTTCTTAAGTAAATAATGAACTATTCCCTGTGCTTATAAGTATTCTTCTGACGTAATTAAGATTCATGGTAATGTAGATAACTGAAACCAAGCACAAGGACTTATAACTGCGTCTATAAAATATGTCAGCTTCCTGAGTACGAGATCTTAAACATTTACGTAAAATGTGTTTTTTCGAAGTAAAGTAACAGGTTTAAGTTGCCGTAATTAGTTAAACTGTTATTTAACGAGTTATTTTACAATCACCTCCAAATGGTCATGAACCTCGCGCTTACTCAAGCACTAACCTGTAACAACTGTAAGACGATGGAGTATAAATCGCAGTTGAAGTAATTAAAATGTTCAATGCACACTGTTTTATTAACTTGTAAGTTCCACTAGTTCTGATTATCACTTCATATTCACATCCGAGATATCTTACTCGTCTAATTTATCAGAATTTTATTTACACTATAGCTTCAAGAACTAAACGTGCTATTAATGCGTTTCTTGAGGATTTCTGGACATACTATTCTCAAGAACTGACTCTGAGCTAATGGAGTAATTGTGGCCTGAGTTTCCCGGAACTTAATTACCCTAGCAGTAGGAGAAGTATCTGGTACTTTAACATAATACATATAATGAAATTATTTATTGCAACTATTTAGAATATTATGTCCTTACCATAATTATTAATTGGACGGAACAATAGTTCGAGTTTAATGATCAAAGTAATTTGGGGGGTCAAGCTAGCCCCGGCTTACACATTGAGTTTGAAATATTTCCCCTGTCCACTAAGTATTTGGCAGATAAAATTAATAGATGATTCTTTTTGGCATTAAAAGTTGAATTATTGCACATAAGTAAAATGAACTGGGAGGAATTTTATCTATTATTATTAGTATTATTATTATATTTTATATATAATAATTATTATATAATAATAATAATAATAGAAGTGCACAATTAGTTTGTGTTTGCTGTACATAGGCAGCAAAAGCTCATCACCACATGGTTTGTCCTCAAAGGGGGTTCTGTGTTTTATAAAGAGTGTGTTTTGTGTTTGTAAGAATATTATGTCTCTAAAACAATAGAGGAATTGACACTTGTTACTAGTGCTTATTTTGAAAGTGGAGTAAAATGTTTTACTTTCACTTCGTTGAAAAAGAACGTAATTTGTCAAATGATATGCCTCGCACAAATCTTGTTCTGAATTTGCAATTCAGTGAATTTGTTTATTTTCAGGGAGCAGAAGCTAATGTTTACGTAAAACACCATTTGAAGACCGGCACATAATGATTATTCTTTTTTTTCCTGGAGAGGATCAACTAATGATGCACTTTCGCAACAGTAGTAAGCAGATATTTACTAATAAAGATGTCGTTTAAAATAGCTTAGAATATTTGCTTTAACTATTTTATTGATACCCCTGGTCATTACTTATACCTTATGGTTCAACAATTGCTGAGAAATTTATAATTTCAATGAGCTGGTGTTGATTATGTTGGTATTGATATTTTCGCTATTGTTAGACGCATCAATGAATCTTCTGTGTAAATGAAGAGAGATCCTAGCAGCTATGCCTGTGATGCCTATTCTAAAATAATGACAGTGTGGCCTGTTGTAAAGCTTGTATTGAAACAAAGAAAACAACAGTAATGCAGTCTTCAATCATAGAATACTAAATGAACGCTTTAAACATGGAAAACAATTACAAAAGGAATACTAAATGCAGAAGTAGAGAGAGCATACTTGATGCAGGTTAAATCGTATAATACTTATAGCCCTAACTTGTGCATATGTTTATTTCTTCAATAAAACGTTCTAGGTCTTGGCAATGCTGAGAGAAGAAAGAAAGCAAGAAAAATGTCAGAACAGATAGCTTCATACTTGCTAAATCTATACTAATTTACATATGGCGTGATTAACTATTTAAAATAAATGAATAAAAAGTAATTTCAAGGTACCATTTTTTTTGCATTTTTTACTCCATGGCACGACAGCTCACCTTGGCCTACCGCCCGGCCGCTGCGTCCCCCATCTCGGTCCACTACAGACGTCATGGATGGGGTGCAGTATTGGAGGGTGAGACGTGGTCAGCGCCTCGAGTCCCCCCGGCCGGTTAATGCGGTCCTCATGACCTGGAGCCGCTACTTCTCCATCAAGTAGCTCCTCAATTGCCCCCCCCCCCAGGGACCTTGCGAGGCTGAGTGCACCCCGGGCCAGCGGGGGAAAAATCCCCACGCCGGTACTGGGGATCGAACCCAGGTCTCCCGCTTGGTAAGCAGCAACGCTACCACCGCGCTAAGGAGACGACCTATTTTTTATGCATACTGCGATCTAAAGAACTCCCGTTATACTGTCCCACCAAGTACTATATAGGGTGATTCAAAAATACTTTTACAAAGTTTGGGGACAGGCTCCTTACTCAAAACAAGAAAAACTGTTCATGTAAACACGCGTCCCAAAACCCTTCGTTCTCGATTTAGTTAGGTTCAAAATGATATTCATCAAAACATCTCAAAGTGACACTTTATTCAATTTTTGACATTTCACTTTGTTAGGAGGTGTTCCACTCAAACACCACTTATAGCAAATAATCCAAATGTTCTCCTCTTCTTACGTTTATCGCGTATGGATCCTCGAAACATGGAATGTTCGAATGCTCCCAGTTGGTGTCTTAAGATTAGACGAGATTAGATTAAGAGTGTCTTCTACTAGGATGTCTGCTGCATTAACCACTGGTGCTCCCAAAAGATAAAAATCCAAATATTGTGGTCGGGGAGATGTGCAGGCCATGGAACTAGTTCCCCTCTACCTGTCACGCTAGATACCTGCCAGTGCCATCCGTGGTGTAATGGTTACCATGCTAACTTTATATACCCAAGGTCGCGGAGGGCGATGGATTTTTACGGGTGTGTTTCACACCCAATAAAGAAAGGGACGCTGAGAACTACAGCAGTTAAAGAGCGTCCATAAATAATATTCCATATTTTTTTCGAACAATGAGATTTATATGTGTTAGAGCTTCATGCATAAACCCCACGTTTCTTCTTGTTTGCACAGGAACATTTTTAATAAGTCTGGGAGAGTGTGCTGACTGAAGTCTCTGTAGACAGCACTTGTAAGGTGCTGGGGGAATGTATTACACATCTGATAAATGACAAATGCCATGGGCACACTAGACCGGCTCTCCAGAGTAAAATGAGTCAAAGCCTTCTATGAATTAGTGCATAAATAAACGAGTTATTAGGTTGTACCCGGAAAGCCGTTGAAGGTGACTCATTAATAAACTGATTACACGAAAACGAAGCTTTTTAGAACATGTGTTTATATGAACATATTATCTTGCTTCGATGCTAGTAATCCATCCCCAAATGCTGTAAAATTATTTTTGAATCACTTGTATACATACATTTAAAGTAAGATTGTATTCCACCCAAAAATTCGAAACCGAGATTTCACTGAAAAAAATACAACATTTTTAGAAAAGTTTCGTGTTTGTCGTGAATGGCATAATTCAAAGACTAAAAGCCGGTTGGATACCAAGCTGAAATTTAAGTTCAGCATGTTCCAAGATGTGCCATGAAGCTCTTAAAGGAAATCCCCCTCCCCAAACTACTGCTTACAAGGAACTTTTTCAAAAATGTTTATTTTCTCAAAAATGAGTCTTATAATCTGCAATTTTACAATATTTATACATCTCTCAAACGAGAAGTCGTTATTTATATGTTTTAATGATAGTCAAAGAGAGGGAAATTCAGCTTAAACAATGAAACAATTTCTAATAAAATCAATTCTGCTCATATTTACCTTGATAAGCATGAAACAGAGGGAACAATAAGCCTATCTTTCCCAAATAATAAAATTTAGTTTAAAAATCGATTTAAAGATAGATATTTTAAATAATTGGTTTTCTTGTTATGCTTTGAGTGTTTTTACAGCTACATAGATTTTATGTAATCCTCCTTTTGGGGGAAAATGTTAACGAAGAAGCCACATTTATTTTAAGATCCATTGTCTTTAATTACGTCTTTTGGACGAATTAAGAACCGTGTAAATGGTTTATTGGTAGAGCTGGGTATACCGCGTGAAAGGAAACTTACAACCTTCCTTCTAATATGCACTTCATAGAAGCATTACAAATAAAAAAGAGCATTTGGTACTTTGATCAGCTGACTTGGAAAAAATAAATGGTGTTTGTTGTTCCAAATTGGATGCATAATTCCATAATAATGTGGGAAAATAATAGTTTATTACTTGTGAGATGCGTGGAGTAATGTATTTCTGACATTAGTTTTAGTAGTAATTATGGAACATCACATAGAGCTTCTACATAATTAATCGCTTAAAAGAATTAAGGGAATATTCCGAGCAGCTTTTTCAAACGTGAAGTCACTGGCAACGTTGCTTTGAGGTTGGTCAGGGATTTGAACAAGCTTCTGGATGTAAACACGTTGGTTGCTTGCAAACACGAGGCATGGTGGTGTATTGTTTTGGGAGATGAGTGCAACTGACTTTCTGATTGGCCTACACTCACACAGTAAAAACAGAAGGAATACTGCAAAGCTCCACTGCAAGTTTGATTCATTATTAGAATAGCTGTCGCACACAGAGAGCCCAAGGTGTTTGTGGATAAGCATACGTACAGTACTAAAAGTTACACGAGTAATCAAACTTTTTAAATCGTGAGTGACTTGATGTGCTTCTAATTTGTGACGAAACTGATAAAAAGCTGCAGCTGCCGCCAGATTGTACCAAGGAAGGTTTTCCGCCGGAAGAGTTCCAAACCCAAGAACGTTTATGTTGACCGCACAGAGGGTCTTGTGCACAGAGAGCGTGCAGCCAATACACAAGGATACTCCAGTTGTAACCTAGTGATATAAATCATGAATTTCTGCAAACGTGGTTTGCAATGGGGTACCAGTATTTTGTGTTCACTCGTGTCTTTCAAAACGCTGTTGTGAAGAGTGACATTAGTTAGCTAAATTAACTCTACCATGGCGAAACTGTGTGCTGCAGAGATTGCCTTCCTCGACATATGACAAGGAGCGGAAATCCGTGACTTGCTTACCGGTAGCTTGTGATTTTGTTCTTGGGTTCTGTACAGAAATGAAGAATTCATATCACTGTGTTTGAACCAGACTGGGGTGGACCATAAATACAAAAGATAGGCGGATTACACGGAACTAATTGGCACCAGTGTAGCAGAGGATTAAAATTCAGTGAAATTACCATGGTTGTCTGGGTGAATTATTGTTCACGTTTATATCCCTGGTTTTTTTATGCTAATAATGTTGTAATTTTACCTATAAATAGAAATAAAAATGTTAAATAAAAAGGATGCTGATCGAGAACTATTGCTGTCGCCACAAGGAAGCAATTTTAAATCTTGTAGATGAACAACCCAGCAGCAGTAGCAGCTCGCATGGTCGGCGTGGTCTGTTCTCAGGGCGCTGAAAGAACAGTTATTGTGGCCATATCATATCCAACGGGACCAGTGTCTTTCAGCGGCGTTCTATTCCCCTAGGCTGGCTTTCGTCAATTAGTTCCTAGAACAAGACGCGGTGCTATAATGTATTATGACAACAGTCGAAGCAACCTTTATAAGAAATGTCATTTTCAATTTTCATAATACCCATACATGGAGTAGCAAACCCTTACAACACCAGAGAACATCTCTTGTGAACGTATGGGCAGAAATCGTTGATGACCGCCTCATAGACCTTTACATTCTCCGCGACCGGTTGAAAGGATGTCCAAAAACCAGAAGAAACATGGGGTTCCTATATGATGGTGCTTCATCGCACATTTCCCGGGATGTTCGTGACCATCAAATCATAGCTTTCCTAACAGGTGGATTAGATGCTGCGGGTCCATCAACTGGCCTGCAAGATCGCCAGATATAAAGTCTCTGGAATTTTCCTTCTGGGGAGATATGAAAAGCAGGGTCGACAAAACAGCAATTACTGACCTCCAATCTTTGAGAGAACGCATTTATCTGGCTGCGGAAAAAATGCGCAACAATGAGAACATTTTTGTTAGAGTGCGGCGTAATTGGTTAAGGTGTGAAGCTTGCGCAAATGGTGGACATCTTGAACAATATCTGTGAAGTGGGTGAACCATTTGGTTAATTGTTTATTCTCTTTGGCTTATTATTTATCATTTGGTACAATTTGTAAGAGCCTACATATGTACTTTTGTTTGTGTTTACAACAGTGAGATGATTTATTTATTGAATTATAGCAGTATCAGATACAAAATGATTTAAGCTTCATGTTGAACGAAGTGATAAGCAATTCTTTAGAGTGTTAGTTTAACTTACAATATGAGTTACTGGAGAATTCAGATGCATTTCTTTATTTATTACGATGTAGCAGATACGATATGGTATTTGTTTACGCTCACGAGACGCGCCCCTGTGGTAGCAGCAGTGTGACGTGCAGCGTTGCCAGCTTGTTTGTCTCTTGTTATCGACAAAACTATCTCCGCAGAAAATGGTCAGAGACAAAAAAACGTAAGATATAAAGTGTGTTCTAAAATCCGATATCTATCACTGGTTTAAATTAATATGTTTCTATTAAAATAAAAATCTCTCGTCGGTCTTTTATACTCAGGTGACCTTGAACAATGAGCATATTTCATGTGGAATGCTATATCGAAATATTTGTTGAAGCACCATACTTCTAATGGTAAAGTAAGCAGCAAAACAATCAAGCTAAAGAGACTTACTGCCTACCTTGACACATTTATGACTTGATATTAACGTTTTGTTGTACCTCCTCCTGAGTTTAGAGAAATAAGACGTTTATATTCCGTGCCTCACCTGCTCATAGCGTTTTTACATCATACTAAGTCTTATCGCATTTAAAAACTTCTATAATAACATTTAAACGCATAGCGTGAAAAGCATATCGTTTTGTAAATTGAAATGTCTAAAAGCAAAGTTGACATCTTTCATTTCTGCAATATTAGGAAAGAGACTAATTTATTATAGCTTAGCCATTAAGCACGATACTGTAATGATGTTTCTGATAGAACATAGTCTTCTGCTGTTGCATTATGACAGGAAATAAACTTCAGGTACTGAGATGAAGAAAATAGTAGATAGGTAGGTTTGCATCCAAGAGCCTGGAAAACTGTTCTTAATGGACGATTTGCTGCTGAACATTAAGTATTAGACGTTTCGCTCTGTGAGCATCGAGTATTGAATATTTGTCGTTGCAGAGATTTTGGTTACTCTCAGAATTTTTCTGCGCTACTGAAATAACTGTATTCAGATTTCAATGTTGACGTTTATTCAACTAAAATAAGGTTGCGTTCCATTTTTGCTATTCAGTTTGTAACGATTATGTTGGTTTGTGTGTATTTTATTTTATTAATTTGCTTTATACTATTACCATGTAGACGCATTCTGGATTTTGGTTTTAACTACCATCAATATACATTGTTATTCTTTCTGAATTTATTGTAAATATTGCTGATACATAAACATACACAGAATCAAGTTATAACGCTTCTTTTACATAAGAGTACATATTTTACTCCCTCCTTGTTTCGTTGTTAAGCGGAAACAAAAAAAAAATCCTTTTTCTTTACAGCTATCATCAATATCATCTCTTTTGCCCTGAGTTCATCCCAAGTCTGTGTAACGTCTCTTTTAGCAGTGCACATATCAGTCTTTCTGTCATTGTCGCGACTGTTGGTCACGTTTTCAGCCAACACATTATTAACTCTTTTATTTAAATCCTTTTTTACATTGGAATGAACACACGTCTTACAAATTCATTAATAACACCAATAAAACAATCCAGCAAAACGTAACAGTTAAATATATATATATATACTGGCTGTAACTCGCACTGATGTAATTCTTTCCGAGTTAGCGACGTGAGTGCAGTGCCTCTGAAGATGTCCCCCACAGACAGGGACGAAACGTTAGGGAGAAATATTTTAACTGAACATATTTTAACCTACAGACCACGGCAAAACAGCCCGAAAATTTTAAATTTTAAAACCATGGACACCGGCCGTGAAAGCTTACGCATATAGTTAAATATTTACTTTAAGCTATTTAAACAAATAAAGTTCAAGTTGATAATAACATTAAAAAATAAAAACCTTATATGTTATGGCTTGTGGCCTTAATATTGTCACAAAATATGACACTGTTTCTGAAACAACTAAATAAATAGGAGTTGGATAGGCAGAGTCAGACTGAAAAATTCAATGCCATAGCCGGTTGCTCTACAATGGAGCTACATGGAACTTAGTAAATAAGTATTATATTTATTTTACAATCCCAGTTAATTGAAAATGTCATGTTTAACGAAATCTAATTTATCTGACCAGTAATATCTCGAGAACTATTTCGTATAACTCTTCCTGATTTTAGCTTGAGTTGTTATGTTTTGAGGCAGGTGTTCATTTAGTTGCTTATTATTTCCAGGAAGCTATTTAATACAATTCTGTCTCGTATAAGTTGTTGTTCAGGTACTTCTGTACGTGATTTGATGACTTTTCCTACGAGTAGGTCCCGCAGCGAATTTTCTCTAACTGCGGTGCCTTCCCCTTAAAGATCCCACGGAATTCCCGCTGAACCTTGCACAATTTTCTCTAACTGCGGTGCCTTCCCCTTAAAGATCCCACGGAATTCCCGCTGAACCTTGCACAATTTTCTCTAACTGCGGCGCCTTCCCCTTAAAGATCCCACGGAATTCCTGCTGAACCTTGCACAATTTTCTCTAACTGCGGCGCCTTCCCCTTAAAGATCCCACGGAATTCCTGCTGAACCTTGCACAATTTTCTCTAACTGCGGCGCCTTCCCCTTAAAGATCCCACGGAATTCCTGCTGAACCTTGCACAATTTTCTCTAACTGCGGCGCCTTCCCCTTAAAGATCCCACGGAATTCCCGCTGAACCTTGCACAATTTTCTCTAACTGCGGCGCCTTCCCCTTAAAGATCCCACGGAATTCCTGCTGAACCTTGCACAATTTTCTCTAACTGCGGCGCCTTCCCCTTAAAGATCCCACGGAATTCCTGCTGAACCTTGCACAATTTTCTCTAACTGCGGCGCCTTCCCCTTAAAGATCCCACGGAATTCCTGCTGAACCTTGCACAATTTTCTCTAACTGCGGCGCCTTCCCCTTAAAGATCCCACGGAATTCCCGCTGAACCTTGCACAATTTTCTCTAACTGCGGCGCCTTCCCCTTAAAGATCCCACGGAATTCCTGCTGAACCTTGCACAATTTTCTCTAACTGCGGCGCCTTCCCCTTAAAGATCCCACGGAATTCCTGCTGAACCTTGCACAATTTTCTCTAACTGCGGCGCCTTCCCCTTAAAGATCCCACGGAATTCCTGCTGAACCTTGCACAATTTTCTCTAACTGCGGCGCCTTCCCCTTAAAGATCCCACGGAATTCCTGCTGAACCTTGCACAATTTTCTCTAACTGCGGCGCCTTCCCCTTAAAGATCCCACGGAATTCCTGCTGAACCTTGCACAATTTTCTCTAACTGCGGCGCCTTCCCCTTAAAGATCCCACGGAATTCCTGCTGAACCTTGCACAATTTTCTCTAACTGCGGCGCCTTCCCCTTAAAGATCCCACGGAATTCCTGCTGAACCTTGCACAATTTTCTCTAACTGCGGCGCCTTCCCCTTAAAGATCCCACGGAATTCCTGCTGAACCTTGCACAATTTTCTCTAACTGCGGCGCCTTCCCCTTAAAGATCCCACGGAATTCCTGCTGAACCTTGCACAATTTTCTCTAACTGCGGCGCCTTCCCCTTAAAGATCCCACGGAATTCCTGCTGAACCTTGCACAATTTTCTCTAACTGCGGCGCCTTCCCCTTAAAGATCCCACGGAATTCCTGCTGAACCTTGCACAATTTTCTCTAACTGCGGCGCCTTCCCCTTAAAGATCCCACGGAATTCCCGCTGAACCTTGCACAATTTTCTCTAACTGCGGCGCCTTCCCCTTAAAGATCCCACGGAATTCCCGCTGAACCTTGCACAATTTTCTCTAACTGCGGCGCCTTCCCCTTAAAGATCCCACGGAATTCCTGCTGAACCTTGCACAATTTTCTCTAACTGCGGCGCCTTCCCCTTAAAGATCCCACGGAATTCCCGCTGAACCTTGCACAATTTTCTCTAACTGCGGCGCCTTCCCCTTAAAGATCCCACGGAATTCCCGCTGAACCTTGCACAATTTAATGATACCAATTCTCTCTTCAGCGATGATCTTCAGCAACGTTTCTCTTCTACACAGATTTTGGGTATCTTGAATAAAGCCATTACCGTGTGTTAAAGATATAATTGATTCCTGTTTTTTTACAACGGATGCATAATTGTTGCGTAATCGTGTAGGTAGCCTCTTTAATTTATTTACATTAGTTTTTCTCAGATTATATTAACATAATTACTTGAAGTACTTATGTCATCATTCCTTCCTTTTTGTCTTGGAAGTTTGTTTTACGGTCGTACTGCTTCTGCATTCAGTTCACATTAAAGTTATATTTTATGTCTTACAGTCATATATAAATTTATTCTTCTTATTGCAACGTGGTGATATATTCTACATTTTAGTTCGATTCCATTCATGCAATTTATCATTATACACAATATGTTTTGTGTAGTTAGCCATTTCCGAGACATTCTTTGTAATTGTTTCAATTTCAAAATACTTAAAACACTTTTCTTATACGAGAATCTGTCAACTTCTGATCATGCAAAGAAAGGAATTCTCACATTCCAGCCAGTTTTTAAAAATGTTGAATATCGCTTTAGCCTAGTGTATTTTCTTATGTTCCTTTTACTTATAAGGAAATAACTAAGAAGACCATTTCTAATAATGTGTATCTCGATTATCATAAAATAAAAGAATAGCTTTTTAGGAATAATCACAGAGATGTTGAGAAAGTCATTGGAATGGAACACAACTAAACTCTTTTAACTCTACATAACAGGAATTATTTAGTTACATATGCCGCTCTTCCTCTAATTTGCAAACTGGGTTTTATATCCCTTTCAGCGGCACCACTTGAATACAGCGACTTGAATAGCCGTGCTCGTTAGAGCGCTACGAAATACACTGTCATCCATTCAAAGCCGAACGTCGCGAGTTCAAGTCCGAGCAACTACAGTAAAATATGCCTGTGCTAAAGTATGGGCTGAGACCAAGTAAAGTAACCGGTGTCATGACACGCTTGGATGCTGACGGGATTACAGTATATGCAATTGCATGTATTTTGCTCTTTATTATTAAAAAAGCACTACAGTTACAGTTTTATTACAAAAATATTAACATTTTACAATATAAAACCGCTATAAATAGCCTTATTTTATTGTTGAACATTAGTATAATGCTAAATTAGAAAAGAAAGTCACTTAAAATAATAAAGCTTTTGTTTAACCGTCTTTGTTGTCAAATAGTAACACTATGCAGTGTCGGGCTAAGAGACACAATGTATTTTAATTAAGAATGAGATACCACTAATAACCGGTAATATATTCACCTCGTTTCATTAGACCTATGTCCTAATCCATTCAAATTGAGTCCATCCATCTCCTTTTGAATACGAGCTTGGCAAGAAAAAGTATTATGCTAATTTTATAAAAATGCAATGTACACCTGAGTGTCCACAGAGAATTTTTAAAACGTCTGCAAATGAACGGTATTATCTAATTTAATTAATAAATTTCATGAAGAAGTTAAACTTCTTAATGAAAAAATTGAGTAACATAGCAACTGATAAGAGAAGATTAAAGTTTAGCATTAATATATCATATTAAATTTTTCTTTCAAAAGATTATTCTTTTATCTTCATGATACTAATCGAGATAAACTTGAGAAGAAAATGTCTTATTACTTACAAAGGAAAATAAGTGAAACAATTAACTAAAGCGGTACAAAAGGTTTTTTTTTTTTTTAAATATGAATGAAGACTTAAGTTTGACAAAAGTTTAAGTATTTTACAATTGAAACAAATAAGAGGGGATATCTTGGCAATGATTAACTGTACAAAAAATGTGTATTTGAATGGTATATGTTCACTCATCGTGTTGTATGTTTTTGTCTTTCTCTTATAGTTTACCAGTTGTACAGAAGTCATTCAAGGGTCTTCCCAGAAGATTCAGAATATACATTTCATTTGGCATGAAACTATCTTAAGCATATGGTGTTTTAATAAAAATTGTCCTTTTTGAGATAATCATTTTTTTTATAAAAATCTATGGTAATGTTAGTTGGGATGGGGAATTTTCCTAAAATCTTTAGACGTGCTTAAAAAAGTCTGAACTTAAATATCAAGTTTTATAGTTAAGCAGCATTTCGTTTTTGAACTATGCTGCTCATATACACAAAACTTTTTCTAATAGTGATTTTTACTTTCTCTATAAGTTCTATGCACAAAGTGTATAGAGAAGGAATTGCACTCCACCCAAAAATGCGATACCCAGATTTCACCGGAAATATATGTTGGACCCTGTATCCAAATAAAGCATTTTCAGAAAAAGGTCTCTGTGTGTCCGTGTGTCTGTGAACTCGATAACTCGAAAACGAAGAGTCGGTAAAATACCAAACTGTGTATTTAAGTTTAGTATCTTCCAGGGATGCGACACAAAGATTTTGAGAAAAATCCCCCTACCGCAAATAACCCTTTACATGGAAAATTTTTCGAAAGTTTTGATTTTATCAAAAATTGCTCTAACGATTTTGATTAAAATATCGTATATTAAAGGTATTTACCTGACAAATAAAATATATATCTTGAATTTTCTGGGAATAGCCTCTGAAGCTTACTTTATTCTGGATGAAATTTACAGAACTTTGCATAAGAGATAGACAAAAACTTAGACCGTAAGGGAGATAAAAACTTACCGCACAAAAAATGTAGAGTACATTAAAATACATAATTTGTTATGTACATTTTTTCGTGGATTTGGTCGTTATTTATATATTCCTTTCTTTTGGTTCAGCTTTAGAAAACATACTTTTCTCACACAGAAATTTGTCAACTCCTGTCCACAGAAACAAAGGAACTTCAGTCACATAGCAACCAGCTTTTGACTATCAGTTTATCCTAAGATACTCTCTTATTTCGTTTCTAATTTCAAGGAAGCTAGTAATAAGACCATTTCTGTAAATTTGTTCTAGATTGCATGAAGTAAATGGAAGCATAAGCTTTCTAACAATAATTTGTTGCAGAGGTATAGAGAAAGTCATGTGAATAGAACACACAAGATGTTTTATGAATTGTCTCAAAACATATATATATCCGGTAAAATCCTGATACCAAACTTTTGGGTTGAATACAATATCTTCTTTATCCATACGTGGTCGAGAAAGCAAAAAATCTAATGTGTTCCATTCACATGACTTTCTCTGCATCTCTGTAACAAATTATTCTAATTACTCTAATCGAAAAAAATTAGCAGAAATAATCTTATTACTTGCTTCTTTGTTAGTAGAAGAGAAATAAGGGGGTACGATAGGTTAAAGTGATAGTCAAAAGCTGGTTGCTGTGTGACTGAAGTTCCTTTGTTTGTATGGACACGAGTTCACAAAGTCCTGTATGAGAAAAGTATAAGTTTTTATAGCTGAAACCAAAGACAAGGAATATCTCAAAAACAATCAACTCCACGAAAAAAATGTATATAACATATATTGTGTGTTTTAATGTGCTCTATATTTGTTGTGTGATAAGTTTTTGTCTATCTCTTACCGTTTAGCAGTTATGCAAAATTCCGTAACATTGACCCAGAATAAAGTAGTCTTCAGAGGCTATTCCCAGAAAATTCAAAATATATATTTTATTTGTGAGGTAAATATCTTTAATATACGATATTTTAATCAAAATCGTTAGAGCCAGTTTTCAGGAAACCAAAATTTTCGAAAAAAGTTCCATGTAAAGGGTAGTTTGTGGTGGGGGGGATTTTTCTCAAAATCTTCGTGTCGCATCCCTGGAAGATACTAAACTTAAATACCAAGTTTGATATTATACCGATTTTTCGTTTTTGAGTTATCGTGTTCATAGACACACGGTCACACTGACACACGGACCCACACACGACCTTTTTTCTGAAAATATTTTTTTTGGATACAGGGGACCCTAAAACATATATTTCCGCTGAAATCTCGGTATCGAATTTTTGGGTGGAGTACAATACCTTCTCTATACACTATGTACATAGTCGTATAGAGAAAGTAAAAAAAAAAAAAAGAAAGAAAGGAAGAAAGAAAAACGTGCCGATGTAATGAGGCCTATGTTAAGGTTAGCAAGGAGTTGGTAAAACAGTTGCTCCCACGTTCATGGCTCTACCTAGTTTTAGTAAGAAAGAGATTGGTATATCTTTTTTTCGCAATGGCGTATAAGAGGTTAGGTTCTAAGGCATTTTACATTGGTTGAGAAAGCATTCCATTCAGCTTAGGTAATTGTTCTTCCGCAAGTTGGAAAAGTAGAATCGAATGAAAACGTATGTTAACTTAAGAGAAGTTGAGAGCAGCGTGCATTTTACTGGGAATATTCGAGTCACACGGAAAATTTTGTGACGTTGCGGCATCGATTTCGTATTTGAAATGGGAGAGTAGGGACAAAAGAAAAACGAATATTGGTGGTTCCGATCGTGAAAATGACGCTATTTTTTATTCCATTATACTTTTCCAAAATTGCTTCGGAATTTTAACAAATGTTACTATCGGGGTTGGAAGAAAATGCATATAAAGTCAACTCTTTTCAGATAAGGCAAAATTGCAACTTCTGTGTAAAGTTTCTTTGTTTACGCGTTTTGTTGTGTGCAATTAAGTTCCATAACGAAACATATTTATGTTCTAATACCAAACTTGACCAGTAAACCCAGTCTCGTATTTATTCAATCAGTTTGATGCTGTTCACAGATATTCTTTATATAGTTCCGCAGCCTAACCAGCGAGTTAACCTCCATTTATTGTTTAGAGTTTGAGTGCTAGACTTTTGACATAAAAATAATAGGAGATGGACTCGTCTACCAAATGCCTTACAGTCAGTCCGTAAAATTGTTCTATTTCTCCCCGTTTCACTAGTCAGTTTGTTCAATCCAATTGGAGGCTGGATGATTGTAGAACACATCTAGTAAGAGGAGTCTGCCAATATTGAATAAATAAAAACACTGTATTCATACACAGAATGTAGCAGAAAATTATGTTTATGGCATCCTACGTTAAATGTTGCAAATTTAAAATCTCCTACAATACAAGTTTATTTCGCATCATAATACCCTCTTGCACATTGTTCTGGGAGGTATCTTTGGTTGTCAAGGACCAATTAATGATCAAGATGTCATATTTCTAATAAGTTCATATACACATTTACTCTGTTTTCCTTTGGGGAGAGTGGAGAATAATTCTGGCTAAAGAAAAACCGCAGAGATAATCTTATGGTTATTTCAAAGATGTCGAAGAAAATGCATACATGTAAAAGAAAGAGCATGAATGTGATCTTATTGATTCAGTGATGATAATTACAATACCTGGCACAACTGTTTCAGAGACTGCTCAAAATTATTATTTGCTCAAAAATAGAATCATTCAGAAGTAAACAACAACACGGCGTTATCACGAAAGCCATCCATTAGCTCATAGTTTTAGGGATGATCAGCTCTATCAATTACTAATCCTTAATTTCAGGGCTCCAATCTATTACCAGACACCTGAACTTAACGAAACTCCATAGGGTGAACTCATTGTTTTGAGTCAGGTGTGATCTAGTTTTCCATTAAATAAATCTTTATTTTTCAATGCATCAGTTAGAAACACATGATTCAAGAAACTTACTACTCTTCTACCGAAACATGTATCATTTTTCTTAAAAAGTTACATTAAAACACACCTGCAAATAACTATCTAAACCTAGGATAACATCAAGGAAAACCTCACTCTATGAAAAATGGACCAATTTTGCTGCTTCCAATAAACCTCCCATGACTTTTTACTTTCTCAATACGCACTATGTACACAGTGTATAGAGAAGGTATTGCACTCCACCCAAAAATTCGATACCGAGATTTCACTGGAAATATATGTTTTATGGTCCCTTGAATCCAAAAAAGGTATTTTCGGAAAAAGGTCCGTGTGTCAGTGTTTCCGAGTGTCTGTGAACACGATAACTCAAAAACGAAAATTCGGTAAAATACCAAACTTGGTATTTAAGTTTAGTATCTTCCAGGGATGCTACATGAAAATTTTAAGAAAAATCCCCCACCCCAAACTACCCTTTACATGGAACTCTTTTTCGAAAACTTTGATTTTCTAAAAAATGGCTCTAACGATTTTGATCAAAATATCGTACATTAAATATATTTATCTGGCAAATAAAATGCATATTTTGAATTTTCTGGGAATAGCCCCTGAAGACTACTGTATTCTGAGTGAATTTTACAGAATTTTGCATAAGTGCTAAACCGTAAGAGAGAGACAAAAACTTACCACACAAAAAAGGTAGAGCACATTAAAACACACAATTTATGTTGTATACATTTTTTCGTGGAGTTGATTGTTTTTGGAGATATTCCTTGTTTTTGGTTTCAGCTATAAAAAACATACTTTTTTCATACAGGACTTTGTGAACTCGTGTCCATACAAATAAAGGAACTTCAGTCATATAGCAAACAGCTTTTGACTATCACTTTAACCTACAATACTCCCTTATTTCGCTTCTACTTACAAGGTATCAAGAAATAAGACTATTTCTGCTAATTTTTTCTCGATTAGCAGGAAGTAAATAGAAGCATAAGCTTTTTAAAATTATTTATTGCAGAGATATAGAGAAAGTCATGAGAATGGAACCATCAGATTTTTGTAGTTGTTGTGTACGATGGTTGTGAGGAGACCAATACCACATTTACGAGGTTTGACTATGTTATTTAAATAATAATTTGCTTCAATTGAAGATATTATGCAGTGCTTAAAATATGAGTTCTTTTCTGTAAATCCAATTTTATTAATGCCTTCTATTAAATCATCCTCATTCAATTTTAGCAGACGACTTTGTATGAATGCATTAATGTCTTCATTTTCGTACTAATGACTGACCTTAAGAATGGCGTCACTGGAGAGGGTGATATATCACATTCCCTGGAAGTTTACGATATTATAATGTACTTATCCTACTAAGCGGAGTCGAAATGGGATTTTAATATTTTTTTCCATTCTCATGTTTTAATTGCATATGACTATTTTAAATACCCTGCTCATTTTGTTATAGTTTTTATAGAGGTACGTCAATTGTAAGTAATTTTAAAATATTGTTGAAAATAATCGTGCGTAGTAGGTTTTTAGAACATTTTGATAAAACATCAATAGGTTTGCAAATATTTATGTTAGACAAGAGATCTTTTTCTTATTTTGATCGGAACGTTCTACTTTAGGCATTCGCAGTATTGGTATGCCATTTATATTTTCTTCATAAGAGAGTTTCGAAGTACTGCGAAGTTGTGTTTGGAAAGTTAGGTTACATTTTTTTCTTAATTTTATGTTGAAAGCAATTTCTGTCTGAAGTAACATTTTGTATACTAATTCCCCATTATCTCAAATGTTTACCACACCTTTGCACCTAAATATGCTTAATTTTAACGAAAAGTAGTTATGTATATGGACTAGTTAGTTTTTTAAAATGTAAAAACCATTATTTTTCAATGAAATTTTAAGCGCTGTGTTTTAAAATATCATATCTTTGATTCTAATGTACAAAATTATTATATTTTTAATCAATCAATAGTGAAGGCTTTTTAGCTTAAAGTCCTTTAACCTGGTTGGTCATAACGGACGATGAATGAAATTGGTAAGATGATGTTCCAATGATCTCGGGGTCATGGAGCTTAAAGTTACACGACATTCGTCTTCTTAGGATAAAGAAAAACCCAGAAAAAACCTTAACAGGATAACTAACCCTAAGCGAGATTCGAACTCACGACCTGTTGAAAGTGAAGCAGACACGCTACCACCACGTATCCAGGCGGTTGTTGAGATAATGGGTCAAAAATGTACTTTGGCAGGTTAGGGCATTTCGACTCCCCTTAATATAGTTTTTGTTGAGAAGTATATTTCGAACAATAGTTCTTCTATGAAATGCTATTCAGTGTATCACGCCAGTCAAGGAAAAATATTAGGTAGATGCATTTCCTTAATGGCGCACTCCAGAACTTCTTGTGAACTTATTAGGTTACAATATGCAGTATTTTGGACGGTAATTATGAGCGAGTGGTAAGGCAAAATGCACTAAATAAATGACACAGAGTATGTATTTTTCTGAAGTACATCTGTCTGCGTTAACACGTCCAATTAGGGAAATCACGTTGTAGTCAGAACCTTACATTTTGCATAAACCAAGTGCACCGAATGTATCATACGACCAGTTGCGTTTTCAACTAAAGAGAAATCTTAGTTTTACTGTAAAATAAAATCTAAGAATGACCCGAAAAACTCTTTAAATATTCAAACTTTAAAAATGCCTGACACATATTAATGGTAAATCGTAATGTATTAAAGTGAACCATGGCTCTGTGCGTGTGCAACCCTATTTATATTAATTTGTTAATCATATATTTTATTTTCCGGTTTGGACTGTAAGCGGAAATGTTGAAAGTCATATAAACCAATAAAAGAACAAATGTTCCTGAACTGCATTCTTTGTGAAGAGGAGCTATATGTTCGGTAAAAGCTACAGAATTTAATTTCGTTGTAAATTATTGAAGTAATAATTAAAAACATAGCATGTAGGTAAGGGAGAAATAAATTGAGCAACACTGGCACAATGCACACGAGCTGTGTTGGTATGTTTATTTTTTTTTTTTTTTAGGGGAGGTGGTCAAATGGCGATGGCTGAATCATTTAAAAGAGTTAATTTAATTGAATAACGAAATATGACGCCTGTCTCCCGAAACACCACCTGGGAAAGTCCTTCATTTTGTACTACCTCACTTTATATACAGAACGACTAAATTCCAATCAGCATAGTCACGAACAATAAAATTAGAAAAGAGGTTTTTGAAACATATTTTGTTTATGAGGTAGAAGTAACAACTGTCAAAAATACCTTCTGAAATATAACAGCCTAGAGAACTATGAAAAAGGATTCATTGCTTTTGTAGATGTTACGCAGTAGGCAGATACTAGCCCACTTTTTCAACAGCTTTGAATTCCTCGATTGTTTGATTTAAAGCATTCTCTTCTCTTTCTCTCTTTTTCTTTCGCTCGCACTCTTTCTCCTTTTTTAATTTTTTTTAATTATATATATTAAATTACACTTTTAAGTGCACACCCTAGATCATATACCACGCTATGGTATAACTCGTGTCATCTGATTTATGAGGATTTTCATACTATATACTTAGTCATTGTTATGTATTTTAAAAATTATAGCAGATAGTTTGAATAGTTCATGTGGCATTTTAGTTTCGATCACTAAATCTGAGACCGTTAGCTTACCTCGTCATTATTATTATTATTATTATTATTATTATTATTATTATTAATTATTATTATTATTATCATCATGATCATCATTAATTATTGTTTATTATTTAGCGCAAAAATGTAATATCTCTCAATATGTGTAGTAATTTAGCTTGAAGCAAGCTCAGATTAGGATTATGAAACTTGGTCGCTGCATGAGGGGAAACTTCTTTTTTTAAAGTAGAAAGTTAGTAAAACTCACGCACTCCTTTATGTATGTAGTGCAATAGAGTAACAAGTGAAAACGAGCTGTGGAAAGTTTCTACTTTACCAGAAATAAGTAGTCACGAGGTATTTATAGTGCATTATGGGAAATATTAACTGCATTATGGGACACATAGACGCCAAGTTCACTGGCTTTTTCATTCAACAGGAATAAAGCCACCATGATACGATAATGTGCTATATAAGCAGCAGTTTTAGTGCACTTAGATACTCAATTTGTCATGCTCTTGTCGGGGTGATCCGCGACCTGTGTTACCACAAAGGACAAGAAATAGAACGACGCAAAGTCTTCCGAATTATGTTCCGAGGTGATATTGAAGGAGTGCAGGAAGTGAAACAAAGTAACACGTCATTAGTATGTAGGCAAAGGTGCTTGCCGCGAAACCTCTGTGTGTTTCGCCACAAATAAATATAGTTCCTCAAGTTAAGTGTGTTGAAGTACATCTCCTAGCTTCCCGTTGTTGTACCACCCAGAGCGAGTCATCTGAGTGCACACCGACCGACTTCAATGGAGATTTTGAGTTGAGCCGAGGACCATAGCATACCTCTACAACAGGTACGTGGCAGAGTGACGTGCTAAGTAATTAGGTAGGGGAGTACACGCACACACACACACACACACACACACACACTTCTATGCACACCGAGGAGAACGTCACAAGTTTTCACGCGGAGCATGTTTCCAAAAAGTGTCTCCATCGTCGCTAGATGTCCATCGCTGCCTGGAAGGGGATCGCCTTGCACTGCAACCTTGCGTCAACTAGGAAGCTTCACTTTGCGAACTACCGGCGTGATTTCAATCTTAATTAGTATTTTGTGGATTTTTGATATTGCGGATTTCCCCCATGTGAATTCTACTGATATTTTGACATGCTTTAATTACTTTATTTCCAGTTTAATGCTGCATTATGTTCAACAAAAAACGTAGATTTAAATTTCTTAAATGTGCTTTTAGAGATTTGTAGGCTTATGCTGGTGTTTTCCGTGAATATTACATAACAGTCTTCCAATCCTATAAATGTCTGTTTGACATAATCTCACTCAGCGAATAGTGAAGAAAGCTTCTCGGGTTGTGTCTATTGTTTTGAAACTATTTAATCTTTCTTCCTCTATGCATCGGAAATTGTTGTCTGCAGCAATTCATGCATATATTGTTCGTACCATCGTTGTTTAGATCTTACAATATTTCTTTTACCTATCGGTTTATAATGGTTTAATACCTTTGTATCCACAATAACGTTATCTATTACAACCTTTGGTCGGATACCCTTTTCATTTGAATATTGTCCCTACAGTATCACTTAAGATTACCATATTATATGCTTTCGATATTTTATTTAATGGCTATTTTGATTTCTGAAGATTATGTTCTAAATTAGATATAATAATCTGATCATCTGCAACCATTAACGTTAATACATAATCAGTTTTTTAAATTAAAAAAAATGAAACATATTCTTACCCTTTGGCCACTGTATATTATATTTAAATGAATCAGAGACATACTATAACCATATCGTACGCCTATATTAGTTCTTTATATTTTTAAATTTTTGGTCCCTGATATTTGAATTTTTGTTCCTTTATATATACACTCACACACATATATCCCCCATCCTCCATCTCGACCCGAAGGCATTATGAATGGGATGCAGTGCTGGAGGGTGTGACGTGATCTGCGTGAGTCCCTCCCGGCCGGTTAATGCGGTCTTCTCGATCTGGAGCCGCTACTTATCAATCAAGTAGCTTCTCAATTGGCCCCCCAGGCGCCTCACGAGACTGAGTGCACCCCAAACCAGGTCTCCCAGCGGGGGAAAATTCCCCGCGGTACTGGAAATCGAACACAGGTCTCCCGCTTGGCAAGCAGCCGCGCTACCACCACGCTGAAACGACCATTATATATGTAATTAAGTTACTCCAATTAATGGAGAGAAATACCTCGATTAATCATAATTGTCCATATAGCATTCTCTTTTTAATCAGTTTAATGTCATTATTTAAATCCTAAATCTGGACTTTAGTTCCCTTCTGCACGAAATTAAATCCTCGACCATGCTGAATTACGAAGATTGCCTTTTGTGCAGCTAATACTGTGCCTTTTGAATACCATTTACAAGGCAGCATATATCAGATGTCAGAATAGGCTTTAGAAAGAGCATAAAAAGATTTAGAAGCAGGCCTTACTTGGCGAAAAAATAAAAAAGAGCAAAATAGAAGCTTAAAATGTCAGGGGAATGTCTGGAAGAAATGAATAAGCACCACTCAACCTTAACGTAATCAAGATAACAAAGAAATGCTCTGAAAGAAGTTGAAGACAGCCACGAAGGAGCAGCAATGTAATAAATTCTGCCCGTTTATTCCGCAGGAACGTTTGCTTAAAGCAGTAAATTCCAAAACACTCCTTTTACCTCTCTGATGAATTAAATTAATAAATGTTCGTTCCGCTGGAAATTAATGCGTTCATAACTTCCATTCCATTCGTATGTCTTAAGGATAAAGGTAACTATAATTCATAAAGCGACTTTAACTCGCAAGGAGAAAATACCGTTTTGTTCCTTAGTCTCGCTAAATTAATTTTACGCAAAATCATAATTGAGGTGGAAGATCAAATAATTATAAACAGGAATAAAAATGGAAGGTCAGAGTTTCAAAAGTAAGAGTTTTGCTTTTTGTGTGATTCCAAAATTGGTGAATACTATTATATTCTCTCACCAATGGTCCAGAGGTTGTTGGTTCAAATCCGACGGAGTGTGAAGGAATTTTCGAACGTAAAATCCTTAGCATGGCTTCCTTCGGAAAGGAAGTAAAAGGAAATAAATCTTTTGGTTTCCCTTCAGTGGATCTAATCTCTAATATTAAATAAGAATAGCGTAAACACAACTACACTAGCTATTGGCGAACACCGATAGGTAACTTTATTGTCTCAAAAATAAAGGAGCTTAAATTGAACTGGAAAGCAGTTAACGTTTCACTCTCTTGTAGTACATCCTAACGGACCCCAGTACAAGTCTGCGAGAGCGCGATTCTCTCTCTATTTTCGCTGATATGCAAGAGGTGTGTAACAAAGGTGGCTCACCGCCATTGAACTGGTGTTTGCTTCAATTGTCCGGTTCAATTCGCCAACTTCTTTACCTCATGAAGGGTTATCTGCCTTTATGAAGTACGGCGCTGTTGGGCCACTTGGTATGCAGAAAGGAGCGCTAATAATCACAGCAGTTAACAGCATCCTTAAGTTAAACTAAATTTAAGTTTTCCCAGAAATGGTTCTGGTTATACAAATGCAAGGAGTGAACCGAATAAAAGCTCTGTAGATGAAAAACTATTAATACAACTGATGTCGAATACTGCAGCACTTCATCAACCTTCAGTTTCAGTCTCCTGTTCAAAATCTCTTGTATTCATTAAACAATTTATGATATTTTAGGGATACTTTAATTTATACCACATATACTAAGTGTATAAAATGTGACCCATAATGGAACAGAACTGTTTAGCTAGTGTTGAATAAACCTGGTCCCACCCTCTGTAAATGTGATCGCCTCTTTTTCCAGAGCATAATTCTAGTCACTGATTTTGCAGGGTACTTTTCTTTTCCGAAAATATGGGGCAATTTTATTAGGTAACATCACAACTTCAAACTTTGTATTTTCATGCGCACCACCGTTTTCTTACTATCGGTTTATTAGTTTGGTTACTCCCCTTCTACAATAGCAATGTATTTAAACTTCGTCTAGATGTTGCTGTTGAAATAGTTTTATATTTTAACACACAATGATCCTTCATACCTTCTTCAAGAATGACCAATAATATTATAATTGTTGTAACCCTTCCTTGTGTATCAATTGTACCAAAATTCTTTCATAGAGGTCCTGTGCGACCTGTTCTTCCATTTCACAACAAATATATCATCAATTCAAAATCTTCTCGGGCTTCTAGCCAGGTAAAAACTTGGCTTGACACCAACGTTTCGAAGAAGTCCATCTTCCTCGTCTTCAGGGTGAACTGAAAAAAAAAACCATCAGTTCACCCTGAAGACGAGGAAGATGCACTTCTTTGAAACGTTGGTATTAAGCCAAGTTTTTACCTGGCTAGAAGCCCGAGAAGATTTTGAATTAACACGTCGCCAGGAAAGCTTCAGTTCTTATTTTAAATATATCATCGTTCATTTGCTAGTTATGTTCTTACTAGTTTTTCAAGCCAGGCACGTAGAGAACCATATGGGAGGAGACGGTTACCTGAAAATTGAAACTTTACGAGAGAAAGATGCTATTACAATCTAGGGCAATGGACCACATTTTGTGCATGCGAGTTTACTAGTATGTAGAAGTAGCATTGAATTCAAATAATTTGGTATCAGATTTCGGTGAAAATCTATACGCGCGCGCGCTATCTGTGAATAGCATATCTCAAAAATGAAATATTAAATGAATACCAAACTTATTATTTTAATTTTAGGATGTTCCAAATATCAACACGAGATTTAAATTAAATTCCTTTCTTTCTTTTTTATTTGTCTTTTTACCTCCCTTTTTTCTATTTCCATTCTTTCTTTTTTCTTGCTCCGTGTAGGACCCCTAAGTAGGACTTACATGCCAGCGTTTGTGTTAAAGATGTCTGTTGAGGAGCAGAGGCCGCTCCATGTCTGCAAGTGGATGATATTAATTTTCGGTGAAACGGATGACGGGAAAGATGATCATAGAAAAATCGGTAGGATTAATAGCGGAGAATCGGCAGAAAATCGCCTATACGTGCCTCTTCCACCCTAATTTCCAATCGTCCTCCGGAATCAAACCCGCGCCGACTAGGCAAGAGGCGAATGGTGTAATCCCTCGGACACGACACCGCCTAAAATAAATTCCTGCACTCCAAAATACGTTTTATGTTATACGTTTATCAAAATATCAAATGTTCTAAATAAAATGTCTGAAGTTCTTTTGATTAAATAAAATAGCCCGTCTCCGGTGAGATGCTAGACGTCTGCTTCACCTTCCAATGCCCCGAGTTCAAATATCTTGTGTGCTACCAGATAACGTTTTTTTCATGACCTTCCTAATCTGCGGACCCAGACTTATTTCAGCATCTTTTGATTCATTTATCTTCCGATATAATCTTAAAGTACACTAAAATAAAAATAAATGATACATTAAATCTATATTTGTAGGGGAATACCATATGAAGCCGTCCATATTCGGAAACAATTTTATATACATCGCCACGAAAAAAAAAATATTAGAAATCTAATTATTGGAAATAAAATTTAAGAATAGGAATTAAATTTTTCTCAGATACTCTCTCATTTATTAATTCCAAAGATAAATTTTGTAGGAATATTACAAGATAAGAAAAGCAGAGCAGTATCCAAAAGCACCAAGCTTATTAATTTTAGATAAAAAATGAGTCGACATTTATTAATTATCTATATAATTCTGTTTCATTATTTGCGCCATAACTTAAAAGTTTTTAAAGAAAATCATTGCTTTATCTACTTTAAGATAATTAGGTTTAGGTTTAAAGAATTTTATCTATGGGATTTGCTGATTTAGCTTTTTTCATTTATTGACTCATGCTTTATTTAAAGCTTTATTATTTATTTGTGCAGGAAATAAATAATACTACTACCATAAATCACTATTTATATGAATTTGTATTCTTCACATAAATAATTTGTCAATGTTGTTATGAATTATCGCTGAAGGGAATAAAAAATACATAAAGATAAAAGTCATTAACATTATATTTTTATTCACATTCTAACTGTGACTACAATATACATACAAGATTTTTTCTGTCAAATCAATACGTTGGCAGTATTAAAGAAAATAATTTCCCATTTTAATTCCCTATCTTCATTGCACCGAAGTGCATGTTTTCAACCCCCTGAATAAAAAAAAAATCTAGAAAAAGGTTCGTGTGTCTGTGGACATCATAGCTCAAAAACGAAAAGATTGTTAAATGCTAATTAATTTTGGTATCTTCTAAGGATACACCATGAAGATTTCCAAAAAAATCCTTCCGTACTTAAACTACCCTTTAGATGGAAATATTTTTGAACATTTTATTTTTTTCTCAAAACTGGCTCTAACGATTTTGAGGGCCGCGCCGTGGCCGAGTGGTTAGACCACTAGCCTCTCACCTAGACGGCCGGGGTTCGATCCCAAGCGACCGCATGTGAGATTTGTGGTGGACAAAGCGGCGCTGGGGCGGGTTTTCTCCGGGTACTCCGGTTTCCCCCGCCATCGCATTCCACCGGTGCTCCATCATCATTCATGTATCATCAGTGTCACCGCCTGCGATGCCATTAGTAGTTAAAGCGGGCGTTAAACACTACCAAAAAAAAAAAAAAAAAAAAAAAGATTTTGATTAAAATCTCTAACATTTAAAATATTTACATGAAAATAATATGTATATCTTGAATTTTCTAGGATTAGCTTCTCTTTATTCTGGATGATTTTTTTTAATTTTGAATAACAGTAAACCATAAGTGATACACAAAAACTTACTATACAAAAAATGTATAGAAGGTTTGGTAAAGGCAGTGCCAGCATCCGCGGTTACACGGAAAATTTAAATTAACATTATTGCGTTTTAAGTATTTAATATTGTTTTTGATATAATAATTAAAATAATTTGAGGTTAAATTATATTATTTAGCTTCTTGAAACACAATTTATTTCAAACATTTTGTTTCATGGAATTGGCCCGTTTTCGAAGTATCCTTGTTATTGATTTTATTTTTAAAATACCTAACTTTTGTCATACAGGAACCTGTCAACTTCTGCCAAGCAAAGAAGCGGATTTGAATCTCCTAGCAACCACATTTTAAAACATGAAACTGTCGCTTTAGCCTAGTGTATTCCCTTAGTTCCCTTCTACTTATGAGGAACTAAGTAATAAGACCCTTTCTGCTACTGTTTACATGGATTAGCATGAAGTTGATAGAAGAATAAGCTTATTCACAATAATTTGTTACAGAGATGTAAACAAAATCATGTGAATAGAACATATCAGATTTTTAAGCTATCTGAAAGCAGGGCATTTTAACACACACTTATAACATGCCAACATAAATGCTATGTGTGATCAGTCAATGCAAAGTGAATATAATAAAACAATTAAAAGCTACTTTTTCTGTATCCACAAACAACTGTTCTTATAAAACATTAGCCTTTTGTCTACATCACGTTCATCAATGTAAACATTATCAGAATTATTACCGTCTTCCTTTTTAAGAAGTATAAAAATACTCGAATTCTACATTTCTATAGCCAGGAGTAAAACAAATGAGATATGAAATGAATAACGACGTTCCGTTTAAGAAATGAATAAATATTTTAAAATTCAAACCAGTAACAATGAGTATCGTGGAAATGGTTAATGCCGATCTACTTTTGTTTTGTAATATTTTCTTTATATCTTAGGGTTTACCGGTTATGAAAATCCTCCAGAATGAAGAAGGTTTTAGAGGCTATAATCAGAAACTTGAAGATATTATTTTGTTTGTCATGAAAATATTTTAAAATGTGTTATTCCTCAATTAATTCCCATCTAAGAGATTAGAACGAAGACTGTATACGACACACTTTTATTGGTTTGAATTTTTCACACACACGTTGTTTCTCGCGATGACATGGAAAGAGTATAGAATTTGAAGCCAGTATAGTCAGTTGATTTTAAACTTCTATTAATACGAAATCTATATATCCTTTTCAACTAAAACAAAATATGTATTTTACAATGTTTTTCATTAAAATATAGTAAATAGAAAATTTATCCTTAACAACAGTTTGTGGAAACTATATAAAAAGTATATGTGTTCCATTTACATGACTTTATATATTCTATAACACAGTGCTCTTACTAAAGCTTATTCTTGTATCCACTTGATTCTAATCTAGTTAAACTGTGGCATAAATGGTTTTTTTTTTACTTATTTATTTATAAGTAGAATAATAATAATACAATATGTGGATAAAACGATAGTCAAATCTTTTAAAAACTGGTTGCTATGAGATTTAAATTCGGTTCTCATTGCATGGACAGGAGTAAACTAAAAGAAAAATTAATGAAAAACACCAGTTTGAGGACATATTTTTAAATTGAAAACACTAATAAAGAATGTCTCGAAATTGTTAACTCCATAAAAGTATACATCATTAATGGTGTGTTTTTAACGAGATCTTCATTTTTGTAAAGTAAGCTTTCGTCCATCTGTTAGATTTACTAGTTAACGCAAAAGTCACTCAGAATGAGAATAGAACTATTCCCAGAAAATTAAATATACATTTCGTTTATCATGTAAATTTGTTTAATATTCGGCATTTTGATTAAAATCGTTTGAGCTATTGTTGAGAAAATAAATATTTGTACATGTAAATGTTAATTTTGGGTGGGAGGTTCTCATGAAAATCTTCTTGTCACATTTACAATATGCTGAGCTTACCAATTTTGATATTGAACCGAATTTTTGTTCAAAAACACATACCTTTTTGGATACAAGTGGCCTTAAAACATGCATTTTCAGTGAGATCTCGGTATCGTGATTTACTGAAATGCAATACCTTATACGAACTGTATATTAAGACAATATAATAAAGCTAATGGGTAAAGAAAGTATTGTAACACATCAGAAAATCAGAACACATCGGATAGATGCTTAGCAGTAGGTTGGGTGCCCTTTTCCGGTTGCTGCAGGCATTGTAATGTACTAGAAAGAGGATTTTCAAAAGTACATTCGTCCTGCTCCAATACAACAGCAGTGCGGTTGGTATGCGGATTTGTCTAAATTCTTGTGGTATTTACAACTGCGTCCTTCAGGCACTTATTTCAGCATAAACACGGTTATGACAGTCGCAGTTCCCATTTATGGAAAAGCTATGATTTGGATGTCATCTGTCTGGAAACCTTTGGCTTGTGTGACATTACGTTGACACTCTCCACATACTAACATCAAGGAATTCTTTTTTTTTTTCTGTGCAGTTCTAGTATAACCAAAGCTAGGAAATTCGTACCGTTCGCCCTTCCATATGTAGGTTGCGACCGACCGTCTCGCCGCACCAAACCAAGTCCTTGATAAGAAAGCAAAGTAGAGAGGTAAACAAAGAAGTTTTCCAGTAAACAGCACTGTTTCCAGAGAACAAAAATGATTTACAAGACATTCTGAAAGCACATTAGATCATTTATTTAGATCATTAATTATGTAAAGCATACAAATTATTACATATATAAGATTGACCCTAACTGATTTCCTCTTTATATATGTACATAATAAAGCACCCAAGCAATTATAACACGAATTTTAAATTTTACTGATAGAGTATAAAATAATAAAATTAATTCCATATATTCAGATTCTTACTAGGTAAAAACGAAAACAAGAATTAAACTAAATCTTTACTCATCTGAAGCCATATTACTGCAAACTATATGTATTTATGAAACTTTTCAATTGAAAACCTCATTGTACGTTTCGACAAACAAGATTCGCAATGTAAAAATAAATTGTTTTACTTCGAATGATATTATCGGGGCATATTTGAAATATTTTATCAATTCCGTATCAGTATCACAAAGTAAATAGAATTTGTTGGGATTTAAAAGTGCAACTTGTATGCAGTACATCAAACTGAACACTCATTCTTTTAAATTACACTTTTCATTTTCAGCTTTATTTCAGGTAAGATGCTCGTGGATTGGTAAACCCGTCTTGACAGTTCTTCTACACGCCGCACAGATTCAGTTTAGCTCCGTATCCCTGCACCGTAACAGTGTGATTGTTGTGCGTAACTTTAATAAATTTGCAATCAATAATGTATTTCTGTAAGCTGTTCTGTGCATAAGTACACTGCTAGAAAACTTACTATAATTGTAAAACAAATAATTTTGATCACATATTATTCGAACGCTTTCCTTCCTACCGACGTGGGTCTGTGTTATGCAGTGATAGCTGAAGAGGTTGCACTCTGTTGACCTTTGCTCGCGCAAGTAGAGCCGCATGGTGTTGCCAAGCTGGCTCTCTCACACTGCATAAAGACATTGGTACGAACTTGCTAGCTCTGATTATAACATACTGAAGAACTAATAATAACAGAGTGGAGCAAAAATTTTACGCAAATAAATTAGTGCATTAAAACGGTAACATTGTAAGACAGTTATTCATACTGTGTCAGTTGAGGTTTGTGGAGCACTTAATAGATGGCATCGCAAGTCGGCAGAGGCCATATCAACAAGCAAACATCTAATTTGTGAAATGCTAGTATAATAGTTGGCTGTTCAAAAAAAAAATATGAACGTAATGTTCTGTTTTCACGAAAATAGAGTGAATTTGGCACCGCAGCCGATTGGTTAGACCGCTCGCCTCTTACCTAGTCGGCCCAGGCTCCATCCCAGGGAACTGCATGTGGGACTTGTGGTGGACAAAGCGGCCAATTGCTACATAGTCATCTTCCTGTCAACCATTTCAAAATGATTTCATATCATGCACTTCCTACCATACCAGAAGTCGGGCTATCACCTATCCTGGCTTCTCTCTGATCCAGAAATTCTGCCTCTCAACAGGAGTCTGATCCCGGAAAGTGCTTGTAAATGTTTGGAGCGTAAGTCTTACATACGCAAACAACAAACGAAAGAAAATAACGAAAGAAAATAAACAGAATTTGGTGGCGACCCAGCATTTTTGTGTTCTTCAGTAAAAGAGACGTCCTTTGTGTGTATGTGTGTGTTAACGACGCAGTCAATTGCCAGGACCATATCAGTACCACCGTGTGCGGAAACTTCGTCCCAAAGGAGTTCTTTTACATGCCAGTAAGTCACTTTTAAGCACACTTAAAAACCTTTAGTCCAGACAAGATTAACTTCTGCAAACTTATTACCAACTTTTCCAACAAACATAACAATTTTATTATTAAGGAAACGACCGTACCTTTCATCCACACTTTTGAAAATATCAAATCAATTTGCGTGGTCTTGACTCAAACACCTGGAAAACCAACAAGCAATCTGCTGCTGAATTTATAATATATTTTCAGTATTCCTATAAACGAGACTTTTACATTTACATACTTTCCTCCCAGGATTTCTGTTCATTTTTCTTTGCTAACACCGCGAACAAAGACTGATACAAAAATATGTTGGAAAATAGTGGTACGTGCAATCTGCCCACACACCGCAAACGCCGTTCTCGATTTCCTAGGCATCATGTTTGATTTTTGTGTTATTTCGCTTCCGTTTCTTGAAAGGAATGAGATCGGTATAACACGACCACCTCATAGCTCGCATATTAATCCGTGCGATTTCTTTTGTGAGGATTCTTAAAGCCGAAGGTATTTCAAAGGTCACAAATTTTAATATAGATCAAAGCCAAAATTGTGAAGGTGTGCCATAAAACATTTGAATGTATTGACAAACGAAAGGCTGTGAGGCAAGATGGAACATGCTATTCACCAGTGACCCTGTTCTAGACAAAGGTGAGTAATGCTGTACAAATTTAATACAGATAAATATGAGTTAAGTGTAGAACAAGTGGTACAAGTGCGATGTTTCTTGCGCCACCCCATAGTAAAAAGCCTCAGCCTGTGATCAAACTGTGTAGCAGCTACGCAGAATACCCAGTCCAGGGAACACAAAGCCCCTACACTGGTAGGCCATCCAACTTACTCCTCAGTATCTGCCCAAGCCGCTCACAGGATCACAAAGTACGAGAGCCGTTTTTTTTTTTCAACCTCCGATAGCCTATAAATAAAAGACAAGTTCATAGAAAACAATTATTTTATTACTAAAAGTTTTGTACACTTATGGTTACTTTTCAACATAATCACTGAAAAGATTGAGACATTTATCGTACCTGTGCACAAGCTTTGCCATACCCGCTTCAAAAAATGTTGCCGCCAATGAATTCAAATGAGCGCCTAGGTTGTTTTGATACCGAAATTTAACCGGAAATATGTTTTGAGACCCCCTGAATAAAAAAATAGAATGTTAGTAAAATGTCAGTGTGTGTATGTGTGTGTATGTTTATAAAAATTATAATCTATTCCAATGAATAACATTTTTCCAAAGAAATAAAGAAATTAATTAGAATTTTAATAGGGTGGGATTAGTTTCTTATTGTTTAGTTATTTATTATCAGAATGTTAAGTATTATAATGCTAATATATTAACTGCTTGTGTGTGTGTGTTTTTCTGTGGGCAGCTCAGCTCAAAAACGAAAAATCCCTTAAATATAAAACTGGTATTTTAGTTCAGTATATTTAAAGAATTCGACACGAAGATTTTCAAGAGAATCCTCCCACCCGCAACTATCTTATACAAGGAAACATTTTTGAAAATGCTCCTGAAAAATGGCTAGCAATTTTGATTAAAATACTGTATATTAAAGATATTTGCATGACAAATAATATGTTTATCTTAAATTTTCTGGGAATAGCCTCTGAAGACATCTTTAATAACTCCATGGCACAACAGGAAGCTTGGCCTACCGCCCGGCCTCTGCATTCCCCTTCTCGGCCCATGGGGTGCAGTATTGGAGGGTGTGACGTGGTCAGCACCTCAATCCCTTTCGGCCGGTTAATGCGATCCTCATAGCCTGGAGCCACTACTTCTCCATCAAGTAGCTCCCCAATTGGGCCCCCGGGGACCTCACGAGGCTGTGCACCCCGGAGAGAAAAATGCCCACGCTGGTGCCGGGAATGGAACCCCGGTTTCCCGCTTGGCAATCAGCTGCGCTAAGGAGACGACCTGAAAACATCTTTATTCTGGATTAATTTTGCGGAATTTTGCTTAAGTGATACACCGTAAGAAATAGACAAAACCTTTCTGCACAGAAACTGTTAAAATCTCATTAAAACACACAATTTATATCTTATACATTTTTTCGTGCAGTTGACCGCTTTTTAAATATTTTGTATTAATGCTTTCAGTTTTAAAATACTTACATGTACTTTTTTATACCGGAATTTGTCAACTCCTGGCCAGGTCATACAGTTAAAATCATACAGTTTTTAAAAGATATGACTATTACATTAGCTTGTGATATTACCTTAATTCCTTTTTACTTAAAATTAAGCAAGTAATTAGGCAATTTTTGCTAATTTTTTCTCGATTAGTATGCAATAAATAGAAGAATAAGCATTTTAATAATAAGTTTTTGCAGATATGTAGAGAAAGTCATGTGGATGGAACACATAAGGTATTTTTAAAAAAGTGTGTATTAACTCTAATCAAAATACAATATTGTATTTGCTCACAAATGTTATTTTGTATTTTTTCTTGAAATAACCTGTGAAGTACTCTGCAGTCTGAATTTTCGCATACTTAGTAAATCATATGACAGAAACAAAATGTTATAAAATGGAACGTACAATCATTGAAACACACATATTATTTCAAATACTTTACGTGATATTGAACACTTTAAGGATATTTTATTTATGTTTTTCAAGTACTTACTGCTTTTTTAAACGGTATATAGGAGAATATGTTATTTTTATTATTTTCTTTGCTAAATTACAGAAAGACAGCAATAAATGAAAGCCAAAAAGTCAACTTACTATAAGTAACGGTTATCTACATTTTGGATGTTAACTAAGGTTTGTAAAGTCGGAAATACAATCATTTTCAAAAATAATTACAAATCCGATTTATTTTGATGCTTCTTGCAGAGGAATGCAGTTAAATTTCCTTTGCATATTTGAGTATTTTATCTATGACCATTACACTCTCACTTGACACACAAACAAGGTTATTAGGTAAACTGGTAATAATATCGCTTAACTACTTATAAATATATCCCTTATATACTATCCTCAAGAAGTACTAAGAACTGTTGCACTCAACAGCTACTATGAAATAGAATCCACCAAATATTAACTATAATATTAACCTAAAATCCATTTAGCAACAGTCTAAAGGCAAAAAAGCAGAAGTCTGAATACACAAGAATATTTAAAAATTCCAGAACAGTTCCCTTAAAACTTGCTGCCAAATAATCACAAAATCAAAATAAAATATATTTGTTTACTTGCACAAGAAAATGACTAAAATAACTTCTAGATGGGAACGCTGGAAGGTGAAAAGGTAATAAATGACAAAGAGTGGATTAATAAATAAACTTCTGCTCTAACTAAACTTGAAAGATACTGCAGAGAACTTGCCAAGCTTATAGCTTATGTGGACAGCTGGAGAGGAAGTAACATTATCATTAACTGGCTAGCAAATTGCGATACTTTATTAATTAGGTTGAGTAAGGCTTCTCCTAGATGATTATTAAAATTGTTATAGCAAGTAATAGCACTCTGCCGGTCCCCTGGCCGCGCTCGCTGAAGTTTCGTGGCGCAGGGGATCTTGGGCATGCGTGTTTGTGTGTTTGTATGTGTGTATTAGAAGCAAAAAGACATATGGTAATAAATTAGGAAACCGAAGGAAATATAGGAAAAATGGAAAAAAGGAGGAAAACTGAATACAGCGCCAGAGTCCCGACAAGACTCCGGAACTGCATTTTTATGGAAAAAATACGGGACAGCGCCCCAAAGCAGCTTTCATATTAGCTTGAAACACAGATAACAAAAAATGTAATTTTTTTGTGATTACACAAGCAGCATGGAATTTCAACGTCATCACATAATGATTCGCTTTTTGAAAATCTCACTATACATTTATTTGCTAACTAAAAGACTAATGATTATACTACTACCTTGTGCTAACAGTCAAAATACTGCGGCCCTTCAATTAATTTAAGCGGACAGGTTATTAATTAAAATCCTATATAATTATTTAAAACCCAATTTTCAACAAATTTTTAGGAGTTAATTTAACAACGTTTCTTAGGATTAATTTAACTTCAATGAAATATTATTTTACTCCAATAAAATTGTTTTAACTATTATTTTTACAAATAACATTTTTTATTAGTTTATTACCTTAATGCTGATTACTCTGTAAATCGATACAACATTTGTATTATTTTACTTTCTCTACTCTCGTACACGTAGTGCATATAGTAGTAATTTTTTGTCTATCTCTTACGGTTTACCTGGCTAGTTCCAGATATTTCGTTTGTCATGAAAATATCTTAACATATGGCATTTTAATCAAAATGGCCTCAGCTATTTTTAAATGTGTTCAAAATATATTCCCTGTAGAGAGTAGTTGGTGTGAGTTTTCATAAAAATCTGCAAGTCGTATCCTTGAAAGATACTGAACTTAAATACCAATGTTGGTATTTAACCGAATTTTGATTCGTTTTATGTTATGCTGGCCACAGACACACATGTACGCAGCCAAGTTTCTAAAATCTTTATTTGGACTGCAGGGTCTCAAAACAAATATTTCGGTGAAATTTCGGTACCTATCGAATTTTTGGATGAATTACAATACCTTCTCTATGCACTATATAATTGTACATACGTGCTAGAAAAAGTAAAAGTCATGTAATGAAACCTTTTCTGCTAATGTATATAGATTAGAATCAAGTAGGTAAGAGAACAGGCTTTTTATAAGAACAGTTTGTTGCAGACTTTTTATAAGAATAGGCTGTCGCAGAAAAAGCATTGAAAATCATATAAATGCAACACATGGGCTTTTTTGACGTAAGGTGCATTCTCAGAAGCGCAGCCAAGTATGTTGGCTGAGGCGAGTTCACGAGGCTGGATTAATCAGACTGAGAGCTCTGCAGATTTAAATTGGAAAGCACTCCCGCACAAAACTGTACTTGGTGCACTGATCAACGAGGCATAAGGGAATAGGCGCCAAGCCAGTTCCTCTTCCTCAACACACTAATACCTCTAAAGCCGTTTCTAGACATGTTTCGATCCCCGTTTTGGAGTGAACCGCACGGAGATTCTCTGCGGATTTCCTGTACTGAATTCTTGAACCTAATTTGCCTTAAGTTCTATTTCATTAGAGAAAAGAATTATCCAGCATTGTGGCATTTTTTTCTAAATTTCTTCTCAATTTCTTCTCTTGATATTTCTAACCTATTTTAACGCTGTAATTTGACATTTTCTATCTCATACAATGAACATAGGTGGAGAAGGAGTTGAATTACTCTAAAAATTCGATATCATTACAAAGAACCTTATGTGTTTCATTCACATGACTTTTTCTACATCTCTGTAACAAATTATTGTTAAAAAGCTTATTCTTCTATCTACTTCATGATAATCGAGATAAACATTATCAGAAATTGGTTCAATCTATGTAGAAATTCAAAAATCTAATGTGTTCCATTCACATGTTGCTTTCTAGGTGTTCAGTAAACAAACCTTTTATCTACATCATGCTAATCAAGATAAACATATTTAGTGTTATTACTAGTATTATTCTTGTAAGTAGAAGGGAAATAAGAAAATCACAGGCAAAAGCGACAGTATCGTCCTTTAAAAGCCGATCTCTACATGAAACAATCGAAATACTAATCTCTTAGCTTTCCAGGAGAAAACAAACGAGAAATGAGAAGAAAGATGTCTACCCGTTGGAGAAAAGTTTAAGTACCTAAAACTGAAATTACTAATCCGGAATATCTCGAAAACAGTTAACTCTACAAAAAGAACGTATATATCATAAATCGTGTTTTAATGAGACCTACATTTTTGGTGCAGTGAGCTTTTATATCTCTTACGGTTTGCCCGTTATGCAAAAGTCATCTGGAAGAAAGAGGTCTTCAGAGGCGGTTCCCAGTAAAATCAAGATATACATTTTATTTGTCGTGTAAATATCTTTATTATACGGCACTTTAATCAAAATCGTTAGATCCATTTTTAAGAAAATCATACTTTTCGAAAGTTTTCCATGTAAGGGGTAGTTAGGGAAGTGGATTCCCTCAACATTTTCCTGTCGCATCCTTTGAAAATACTAAACATAAACACCAGGTTTGGTATTTTATCGACTTTTCGTGTTTGAGTTATCGTGTTCACAACCACACATACATGGACATTTTTGTAAACGTGTATTTTTGTATTCAAGGGAACTTGAAACATGTATTTCCGGTGAAATCTCGGTGTCGAATATTTTATTGGAATACCTTGCCTTCTCTGTCTACTATGTGTATTATATATTGTATTATACGTACATAGGTAC
The DNA here is from genome assembly GCA_030762935.1 of Hymenopus coronatus. NCBI lineage: Eukaryota > Metazoa > Arthropoda > Insecta > Mantodea > Hymenopodidae > Hymenopus > Hymenopus coronatus. The sequence continues at coordinate 86,084,213 of CM060882.1, forward strand.
TAGAGAGAGAAAAAATGAAGTAGGAAGACTGGTAATGGGAATTGAACCCAGTAGCTCCCGAATGACAGTAATACACGTTACCGATGGGCCACTTCGCTCAGAAGGTAGATTCAATAAGTATTGGGGCTGATATTTTCAGGTCAATGCAAAGAGGTGGAAGGATGATGTCACTTTTGGCCGAATCGATAGCGGGTATGCCACGAAAGTTCAATTGCCCACAAGCCTATGGTGTGCGTAGATCACATCTGAAGGGAAGGTATGTCTGGTATTCAGTGCAGAACCACGATACAGCGAGCCATCACATTTTGCGTTAAACTGAAAATATTGCTGCGAAGACTTTAATATGACCCGTGAAGCTTACAAGGACGAACCCACATAAGAACCCCCGTTTTTGAATGGCATAAAAATTACAAAAACGGCTGGACGATGAACGATACGGTGGATATCCGACACTTGTTCTCAACCACGCCTTGGCTTACAGTCAGCAGTTAGCCAGAAGGAGCTCTCCAATAGCTCCATCAGAATGCACCCAGTCACTGCTGAACATAACCACCCTAAAGCCTTTGATGTATTTTCCTTTTGTTCTCTCGAATAAAAACAAACATCCATTTTAAAACGATTGAGATGATCCAAGCATTCTCTTGCGGTCACAGAAAGAGGGGCGTCAGAGACTGGAAGGAACGTTGGCACGTAGTTCAAAACTTAAACTAATAACAAGGTATATTTCGAAAACGACAAACTCTACAACAAAATCTGTTGTGTTCAATTCACATGACTTTCTCTACATCTCTGATAAAATATTATTAAAATTCTTATGTTTTTATTTACCTCATGCCAATTGAGAAAAAATTAGTTGAAATAGTGTTATTATTTGCTTCCTGTAAGCAGAAGCGAAATAAGGGAGTACCATAGGTCAAACAGATAGTCAAAAGCTGGTTGCTATGTGATTCAAGTTCCTTCGTTTGTATAGAGTTGGCAACTTACTGATAGCTGAAACCGCAAACAAGGAATATCTAAAAAACAATCGAAAAAAATGTATATTACACAAATTGTGTAATTTAACCTGCTATACATTTTTTGTGTGGTAAGTTTCTGTCCCTCTCTTACGGTTTAGCAATTATGCAAAATTCCCTAAAATTGATCCAGAATAAAGCATTCAGAGGCTATTCCCAGAAAATTCAAGATATACATTTTATTTTTCAGGTAAATCTCTCTAATATACGATATTTTAATCAAAATCGTTAGAGCCATTTTTGAGAAAATCAAAATTTTCAAAAAAAGTTCCATGTGAAGGGTAGTTGAAAGTGGGGGGATTTTCTTGAAAATCTTTGTGTTGCATCCTTGGAAGATACCAAACCTAATTACCAAGTTTGGTTTTTAACGGACAATTTGTTTTTGATTATACTACCCACAGACACACACACATACACACAGACACTCACAGACAAACAGATTGACAGACACGCACACGTACATTTTTCTAAAAATGTTTTTTTTTGGGATTTGGGAGTCTCAAAACATGTATTTCCGGTGAAATATCGGCATCGAATTTTTGGGTGCATTACAATACTGTCTCTATTTACTATGTACATAGTACGTATAGAGAAAGTAAATAAATATATGTGTTCCATTCACATGACTTCCTGTACATTGCTGTAACAAATTATTGTTAAAAATCATAATCTTCTATCTACTTTATGATAATCGAGATAAACATTATCATACATTGTCTTAATTACTTGCTTCCTTGTAAGTAGAAGGAAAATAACGGAATAAACTAGGCTAAAATGTTTGTGAAATCTTTTGTGTGTTTTAAACAAATAACAAGGAATATCTCAGAAATAGCCTATTCCATGAAAAAACATATGTAACATAAGTTGCGTGTTTTAACGTGATCCACATTTTTTGTGTAATAGGTAAGTGTCTGTCTATTTCTTACGGTTTACTAGTTACGCAAAATTCAGTAAAATTAATTCAGAATAAACAGGTCTTTAAAGGCTATTCCCAGAAAATTCAAGATGTGTGTTTTATTTACATTATAAATATCTTTAATATATGGCATTATAATCAAAATCGTTACAGGAATTTTTGAGGAAATAAAAATGTTCTAATGTTTTTCCATGTAAAGTGTATTTTACCGAATTTTCGTTTATGAATTATCGTGTTTACAGACACACGGACACACACACACACACGAACCGTTTTCCAAAAATGTCTTTTTTGTATGATGGTAAAACGTGTGTTTCTAGTGAAATCTCGGTATCGAATTTTTGAGTGGAATGCAATACCTTCTCTATACACTATTTACATAGTACATATAGACAAAGTAAAAATGTATATGACATAAATTGTGATTTTAACGAGATCTACATTTTTTGAGTAGTAACGTTTGTGTATTTCTAAAGGTTTATTCTTTTTGCAAAGTTCATCCAGGTCGCGCCGCTTCTCACAAAGGTCTGGGGTTCCATCTCAAGCGACCGCATTGGAATTTGTGGTGGACAAATCGGCGCAGGGACGGATATTCTCCGATTTCCCCCGACATCACATTCGGTCGATATTCCATCTTCATTTCATGAATCATTAGTGTCGTCGCCTGTAGTGCCATGGTAGTAATAGTGGGCGCTAAACACTATAAAAATTAATCTAGAATGAAGGAGGCTTCAGAGGCTATTCCCAGAAAATTCAAAATGTATGTTATATTTGTCATGTAAATAGCTTTAATATACGGGTTTTAATAAAAAAAAAGTCATTGTTTAGAAAACAAAATTTTTGAAACGTTTTCCATATAAAAGATAGTTTGGGGGAGATTTTCTTGAAAATCTTCGTGTTACATCCTTGCAATGCACTAAACGTAAATATAAATGTTGGATTTAAGCTACGCTATCTACAGACACACACAGACCTTTTAATAAAAATATTCTTTTTGAACTCAGGATACCCCAAAACCTAGACTTCCGGTTAAATCTCGACACGGAATTTCTTTGTACACTATATACATAGTATGTGAAGAGAGAGTAATATGAAGACAGCTGAATATCTGAGCAATAGGCATGTGGCTGGATAAAATAAGACTCGAATGGAACCAGCATATATGTTTATGCATCACACAGAATCAAGTGAGAATTTTCCAGTAGATGGAATATCACCTATGAGACCGAGAAATAGATGAATGGAACAGGGTCTAATAAAATAGAAATAAACAGATGATATATCTTCAATAAACTTCTTTTTATGACTTCAGTGATAAAAGCAAAGGCAGTTATGTTGTTTTTGCAGCTACCTAGGAAAACCAACATTTGGGTTTCTAAATTTATTCTTTTCTTTTAAATAATGATGATAATAATAATAATAATAATAATAATAATAATAATAATGATAATAATAATAATAATAACACTTATTTTGATATTTTGGACATCCTGATGTCCACATTTTAATTTTCCAGGTAAAATAATATTGTTCAATCATAACAATAACATGCCTCTACGTTTTAGCAGAAAGTAAACAAAATGTGGCATTCCATGTAAAAGTTCGGTATCGAGAGTTCAGCGAAAATATATGATTGTAAGTATGTGTACGTAAGTGAAAAAGAGGGGGAGAGAAAGCGAAGGATCACAATAAAAGCGAAAAAGTTATTCAAGTCTTCCAGTAAGAAAATTTATCCATTTCAAATACTATAATTTATTCGTAACTTTTATTTTCCAAAATATCTTAAACACCCTACAAAACCGCTAAATACCAACTGAATTTTGTATAATTTGTTTAATGAGAAATTGTAGGAGATATGAAAACTTTGCTACAAGAAAAAAATAGGTATGTGTGATCACATTATATTCTCTACTCGCTCTTTTACAAATTGGTCTTACAAATGCTTACTTTTTTATTGCTTAACGTTAATCGAGACAATTATTTGCATAAATTGTCTCAACATTTCCTTTTAAAGAATGCAGTAAGTAGGCTTTAAGCGATAGTTTATCTTTCTACCCCTGGAATCCCTCCACCCCCCCCCAAAAGAAAATTTTTATAAAATGTTCGCGTGTGTGTGGATGTATGTGAGTCTGTGGGTAGCTTATCTGAAAAACAGAAAGTCCGTTATATACCAAACTTGTCATTTAGGTTAAGTACCTTCTAAGAATGCGACACGAAAATGTTCAAGAAAATCCTCCCACTCCCAACTGTCTTTTACATAGAACATGTTTTCAAAAATGAATTTAACGAGTTTATTTAAAATACCATACGTTTAAAATATTTTAATGACAAACGAAATATATATTTTGAAGTTTCTAGGAACAGCCTCTAAAGATAAACGTCCTTGTAAAGAGATAGACAAAAGGTTACCACACAAAAATTTAGATCTCGTTAAAACACAATATATGTAATGTGCATTGTTGTAGGTTTAACCTTCAAGGTATCTGTTTCAACTTTAAATTACTTAATATATTCTCAAACTGGAAGCCATATTTCTTTTCATCTCTCTTTTGTTTTACTTCTGGCAAGCAAAGAAAACCGATAGTCAATTGCGCGACATAGCGATCACCTTTTAAAAGATTTGCCTATGTCTTTAGCCTAGTATACTCCCTAATTCCCCATAAGTTATACAGAACTAAATAATACCAGAAAACAAGTTCTGCTAATGTTTATCTAGATTAGCATGATGTAAATCTTTTACAAGTAACGTTTCTGGAACAGCTGGAGAAAGACAAGTGAATGGAAGATTTCTTTAAGATCAGATACGCTAAGCGATGGCTTATTTGCCTTGGTCATTAATGATTGGAACATCAAGAACGAATTTCTATTAAATTTAAATAGGCATTTATTCTGTCACTCATATTTCCAGATTCTAAGAAGGCTAGAATATAAATTCTGGTTTACAAAACATTTCCATCCCCTTGCCGGGATTCGTACCCGGGTTTGATGTGATGGATTTAAAATCCCGTTAGCTTTGCATTATAAGAGAAAATATATACCATTAGCAACTTTCCATTCGAGATCCACTTTTTGGACATTCAAGGCATTATCAAGGTATACTTTGTATAATTAAAACAGTATACATATCTTTTGTATAGTAAGAGTTGGTGTTATCTTGTCACAGTTTATCAGAAAGTCATTCAAAATGAGGAAGACTTTAAAAGCTATTGCCAGAAAATGTAATATGCATTATGAAAGTATCTAAAACATACGATATTTTAATCAGCCGTTAAAACTAGTTGTGAGAAAATAAACATGTTGAAAAAATTTGCGTTTAAAGGATGGTTCTTGAAACTCTTCATGTCACATTCTTAGAAGATGTATAACTTCTGTTGGCTATTTAAGAGATCAAAATTTTTGGTGAAATATAGTAGCTTCTCTAACTGCTATATATGTGGTAGAGAAAGCAATATGTTTTAGTAATAGGCGATAGGCGTTAGATACTACAGAAGGTCATGTGAGTATAGAACATAGTTATTTTTATGTTTATCCATTTATCCACTAATAAGCCCGTTCCATTATCACAGCTATTTTAATGTTTAATGTAACCAAGAATCATTGAAACCATCTTGGACAAAAATGTGTGGTGAATAGCATATTAAGCTTTTTTTTAAATTATTTATGAATTATTTATCAAAGGCCATATAAGGAAAGAGCTGAGAGCCTGCTAAAATGTTGTAGACTTTAGCTGAGAACAATTACTGCATTTCATCATAATTGGGGTGCTTCAGGGCAACTTAGCCTGCATATTTTGCAGGAAGGAGACTGAAACAGCCCAGTATGTTTTATGCTCCTGCAAAACTTTGGCTCACAAGAGATACAACGCTTTTGGAAAAAATTATAGAACCAGAAGAAGCATCACCCATACCCATTACCAACCTACCTCCTTTTTAAGGGATGCAGGTGTAATGGGTTGGCTCTAAACGATACGGATAGTACAATAAGCCCAAGGCTGAAGTGCGCCCAGAGAAATGACGGGAATCTATCGTAAATGAAGAAGATGAGGAAGAAGAAGAAGAATTTCCTCCGCCATTCTACATATTTTTAAAAAAATGCCTGCTAAATCTGTATCATCAACGTATATATAGGTATATATGCAAATGTATATTTTTTAGTGAAAAAAGAATTATATGAGTATAAAAGCTCAACAAGGTATCTAATTGGCGAGTAAAACTTCCACAGGTAACCCACATGTGATAGTGTTGAAAACCTTAATCTTTCCAGGTGTGAAGTCCGCTAGATTGCCGAGGTTTTGATTTACACTTGGACTCTTTGGGGTCTTAGCTTCATAGATCCATTTGAAACGCCCCGTCGTCATTTCGCAACCGCGGTCTTCGGCCGCAACTCCTCCACTTCTCTACTTATAAAAACACCTCTCAACTACACTTTGTGGCTTAGGGCCCTCCACCTTGGGCTATGCTTTGCGCCGTAGGATCCTAAACGTTTATAACTGACCAATACATAAGTAAAAACTGCTCTAATGACAGAATAACAAAGTACCGGATCACGATGTGAAGTAATGTCAAGTAATATAGATAAGCTATATAAATTAAAAGTTTTCTAGCATATCCTCGGTTTATTTCTCTAGACAACGCTTACATTTTTCATAATTTTTCTTTAGTGTGTCAACTCCGAAGATTAAAAAAAAATTATGTTTCTTCCTTTCTCCACACGAGTTCATTAAAATAATACTTTTGATGAATAACAATCAATTATGATATGATCAGTTACTGCAGTCCCAGAAGCCTGTGTATTCTTTTTAAAATGGCAAATTTTAGGATTAATTGACGTACAAAGATATTGGATGAATGCCAAGAGAATGTACAAGGTTTTGTGTAGCTCCATCTTGCTGTAACTGTATAGCAGTGAAATTAATTCCTCCTACCACCGCCAGAGCTGTGGGTGGAGAAATTCATTTATCATACGTACATATGCTTCAGATGCTTCTGTTGCCACTTCTCGTCTACAAAGAAATACGGGCTAGTGACGACGTGATTCCCCGCTTCTGGTTATGACAAGCTTCCATCTGAACTTTGTGCGATGATTCCATTACTGCTTTGTTTAGTTAACCTGATTGTGAAGAAGAAGAACAAACGACGAATAATCTTCTGTGAAGAGCTGTGTAGCGTACATTCAGACTTGAATATAAGTAGGTAAAACTCTTGGCGCATTGTACCACCTCATCTGTTTTCGCACCTTTATGTTCAGCGAGATGCTTAACTTTTTGGAAATACAAGAATATTTTACCTTCCCTTGCACGTATGTGCATACAATGTACGTTGTAGATACAGAAAGTAGTAATTGTATTCCACCCAATAAATTGATGTTGATATTTCACTGGAAATGTTTGTTTTGAGGTCCCCTGAATCCATAAAATCATTTTAAAAAAAGTACTTTATGTGTGTATGTGGCTGTGGGCAGTATAGCCTAAAAACAAAAAAAACAAAAAAGATCTCAAATACCAAACACGGTATTTAAGTTTAGTATGCGATACAAAGATTTTCAAGAAAATACCCCATCCCACCTGCCCTTTACACGAACTTTTTTTCGAAAATTTTGATTTTCTCAAAAATGACTAACGATTTTGATTAAAACATCGTATATTAAAATATATTTACCTATCAAATGAAATGCATATCAGCTGTTCTGGGATAAGCATCTGAAGACTACTCGATTCTGAATGAATTCTACAAATTTTTTCATAACTGTTAAACCATAAGAAATGGACAAAAACTTATAGCACAAAAAACGTTGCACATTAAAAGACACAATTTACGTTTTATATATATTTCTTGCGTGGGTTGTTCATTTTCGAGATATTCCTTGTTTTTGGCTTCAGATTTAAAAAACGTATGCTTTTGTCATACAGGAGTTTGACAACTCCTGTCCATACAAACAAAGGAACTACTTTCAAGGAAGCAAGTAACAAGACTACTTCTGCTAATTTTTTCTGGATTAGAATGAAGTAAATAGAAGCAAGAAACTTTTAACAATAATTTGTTGTACAGAAAGTCATATGAATGGAACACATCACATTTTTAAGAACAATTCGCTATATGTGTATGTGTCTGTGGGCAGCTTCACTCAAAAACGAAAAGACCGTTAAATACCAAACTTAGTATTTATGTTTAGTATCTTCCAAGGATGCGACATCAATATTTTTAGGATAATAACCACACTCCCAACTAGCCTTTACAACATTTTTTCGAAAATGTTGATTTTCTCATAAATGTCTCCCACGATTTTGATTGAAGTATCGTATATTAGAGATATGTGCATTACAACTAAAATGTATTATCTTGAATTTTCTGGGAATAACTTGGAAGACATATTTATTCCGGAAGAATTTTGCGGAATTTTGCATAAGTGGTAAACCGTAAGAAATACACAAAATTTAGCTTAAAACAAAATTGGGCTTGTTAAAATACACAATTTATTTATATACTTTTTTCGTGGAGTTTACTTTTTTGGAGATATTCTTTGTTCCTGGTTTCACTTTTATACTTATTCTTTTCTCATACAGGAATTTATCAACTCTTAGTTATACAAACAAAGGAACTTCAGTCACATGGCAAGCAGCTTTTAGAAGATTTGAACTGTCGCTTTAGCCTATGGTACTCCCTTATTTTCCTCCTATTTACAATGAATCAAGCAATAAGGTCATTTCTGCTAATGTTTTCTCGAATAGTGTGAAGTAAAAATAGAATAAGCTTCTTAACAATAATTGGTTGCAGAGATGTAGAGCAAGTAATGTGAATGGAATATATCAGATTTTTAGAAAAAGATCCGTGTGTGTATGTATAGTGGACTGCATAGCTCAGAAACGAAAGGACTGTAATAACCAAACTTGGTATTTATGTTTAGTATCTTCCAAGGATTTTTAAGAAAATCCTCCACCAAAAAGTATCCATTATATGGAAAAAATGTTTGAAATTTTGTTTTTTCTCAAAAATGTCTCTAACGATTTTCATTAAAATGCAGTATATTTAAAATGTTTACATCTCAAATAAAATCCATATATTGAATTTTCTAAGAACATCCTCTGAAGACCTCTTCTTTCTGGATGAGTTTTATAAGTCTAAATCTTAGGAGATAGACAAAATTTAGTATACAAAAAATATAAATCTCCTTAAAGTCTACAATTTATGCCATATACATTTTTTGTAGAATAAACCGTTCCAGTATATTTCTTTAAATGTCCTTAAACTTTCCTTAAATGGCAAGCCATCTTTCGCTTCTTTGTTTTACCTCAGGCCATCTAAAGAGGATCGATTTTCAGTTTTTCACATAGTAACCAGCTTTTTAAAAGATCTCACTATCACTTTAGCCTGGTTTATACCTTTATTTCCCTTCCATTTATAGGGGAATAAATAATAATCTTTTATAATAATATTTTTACTTTCTCTATACGTACTATGCACATAATGTATAGAGATGGTATTGTATTGCACCCAAAAATTCGATACTGAAATTTCACCGGAAATATATCTTTTGAGACCCCCTGAATCCAAACAAAACATTTTCAGAAAAATGTCTGCGTGTGTGTGTTTCTGTGAGCAGCATAGCTCAAAAACGAAAAGAGTGTTAAAAACCAAACTTGATATTTAAGTTTAGTATCTTCTAAGGATGCGACACGAAGATTTTCAAGAAAATCTCTCCACCCCAAACTATCCTTTATATGGAAACATTTTTAAAAATGTTGATTATCTTAAAAATGGCTCTAAGGATTTTGGTTAAAATCTCTTATATTTAAGATATTTAATTGCCAAATAAAAAGTATATTTTGAATTTTCAGGAATAGCTACTTTATTCCAGATGAATTTTACGAAATTTTGCATAGCTACTAAACCGTAATAGATGGACATAAAACGTAGAGCACATTAAAACACACAATATATCATATATTTTTTATTCTCGTGGAGTTAATCGTTTTTGAGATATTCCTTGCTTTTGGTTTCAGCTTTGAAAAATGTATATCTTCTCATACAGGAATTTGTCAACTCCTGTCCATACAAACAAAGGAACTTCAGTCACATAACAATCAGCTTTCGAGTATCACTTTAACCTATGGTACCCCCTTATTTCTCTTCTAAAAGGAGGCAAGTAATAAGACTATTACTGATAATTTTTCTCGATTAGCATGAAGTAAATAGAAATATAAGTTTTTACAATAATTTGTTGCAGAGATCTAGAGAAGGTCATGTGAATTGATTACATCAGATTTTTTTGCATAAAAGTTAGTCAAAGTCATATTAATGAAATACATTCGATTGTTTTCTTTTGTCTATGCCTGCTGAAGAGAGAATGGATTAACCACCACACCAGTCGCCTCAACATTTCTGAACTGGTTAGGACCTCGACGCCTCCTCGAAGTTCTGCATGTTTTACGTGTTCAATCCAGCATCTCCCAGGAATGCTTTGTCCTGAGCGGTTTTAAGATAAACGGACAACAAAGAGCTTCTAGAATATCCACCTTGTGACCCTATTATCGACCCGTTTAACAGCGTGATGTGACACAAAGGAGGGATTTCGCGGTCACTGAGATATGATCGTTATTAAGCGCACAAAACAATTAAGCCACGTAATCCGTTTATTAAAATATATCCACGTAAATCACTACCCCAATCTCCATAACGTAATGGGTCGCCTATCTTGTGTGGCTATCCTGAAGCAGCGAACACTGGTCTAGCCTTCCCTACCGGGTGTTTCTATTGTACTGTCATTTTACTTTTTCTAGCACGTATCACAATGTACATAATGGATAGAGAAGCTATTGTACTCCACCCAAAATGTTTATACCAAGATTTCACCGGAGAACTCCCCGAATCAAAATAAAGAAAGGAAAGAAGAAGAAGGAAATTACAAAAATGTACACGTGCGTATCTGTGACCAACATATTTCGTTAATTACCAAACTTAATTTTTATATACAGCACATTTCCAGGATGTGACACAAGGCTTTCTAAGACAAACCTTCCACTCCAACAACACTTGACATAGAATATTTTTTCAAACATTTCTATTTTATTCAAAAACGGTTCTAATGATTTTGATTAAAATACATTATATTTAAGATATTTTCATGACAAACGAAATGTGTGAATTAAATTTTCTCGAAATATCCCTTGAATAGCTTATCATTCTGGATGACTTTTTTGTAACTATTAAATCTTAAGGAGTAGACGAGAACATACCACACAAAAACATAGACCTCATTAAAATACACTGTTTATAAATTGTTTTTTTGTAGAGTTATCTGATGTCAAGATATTTCTTGTTATTTGTTTAAATTTTAAAGTACTTCAATTTATCTCATCTAAGAAGTTACGTATGGTTTCATAGCTCTTTTGTTTTATTAAATCTCACGCAAAGAGAACCGAATTTCAATTGTTTCACATAGCGATGCCAGATTCTAATTCAGTTTTAGACTAAGGCTCTCCCCTGAGCCTTTCCTATTGGTTACAGAAACAATATGGATACGTGACTGGTGAACGACAGATTTCGAGATTTCGTCGAGCTATGTAAGGTTAGGTTAGGTGTATGTAAATGAACTGGATCGAAATAAGGGGTAAAACTGGACTTTCTGAAAATCGGTTCTTCTTTCCAATGCGAAATACACAGTCTTCCGTTCATTGGTCAATCAACCAATAGCAGAGTCAAATCTAAAACTCAACTAGAGTCTGCAATGTCGCCATAGCGATAGCTTATAAAAATTTGACTATGGCGTTAGGCTAGTGTACGCTCTATTTTCCTTCTAACAACAAGGAAGTAAGTAAGAACAAAAGTTCTGCTGGTGTTTATCTCGATTACATGATGCAGACAAATAAATAATCTTTTGTAAGCATAGTTTGTTTGTAGAACAAGTACAGAAAGCCATGTGAATGGAACACATCAGATGTTTTCTGTTGTGCTCTACTGACATGGCACATGCTGTACTTAAAAAATCTCTTGCAATTAATGAAGTGATAATAGCCAATAGGATCATTAAAATATAAAGGAACAAAGGACCAAAATCTTATCCTTCAACATCCCTCATACAAAGCGTAACCTGTGGCAATGGGCACTATTTCACACTGAATGTTATCGTTGGAGCCAATGGTGGACATTATCGAAAGTTTTTGAGTCGAATGTCTTCCGATAGTGACAGATTAGTTTCGAATTATTCCGTCTTTATTCAGATTTAAAAGCTGTTTATTTTCACAAAACACATAAAGTAGTAGCATAGTTAAGTTACTAAATTAACCGCTTTCATTCGCATTTAAAAACACGATGAAATAGGCGTTCTAGCCCTCAAATAGTGTAAACAGATCTCATTGCACATTATTTAGAAACATTAAAACACACGTTTACTTGCAGTTATTCTCTAGTGACTAAGCTGTAACTAATTTCATGAATATGGGATTGCGAATATACAGAATTTCTCAGATTAGCACAAATAACTCTACATTATTAAAATAAAGATACATAAAAGAAATATGTTTCCCTTTTTAAGGTTGTCTATTTCACAATCATGTGCTATTATCTTTCAGTAATTTAAAAACATTTTAAACAGTTATTTTATGTTATTGCTTTCCTCAGTCCGTATGTACAAGGTACATAGTGGATAGAGAAGGTATTATATTCCACCCATAAGTTCAAATCGGGATTTCCATGGAAATATATGTTATGAGGTCCCCTGAGACCGACAAAAAATGTTTAGAAAAAGGTTCATTGGTGTGTCTCTCTATCTCCACGTGTGTGTGTGTGTGTGTGTGTATGTGTGTGTTTATGGACAGCATAGCTCAAAAACGAAAAAGTGGTTAAATACCAAAGTTGGTATTTAAGTTTCCGTGTCTTCCAAGGATGGACACGAAGATTTTAAAGAAAACTCCCCACCCAACTACCCTTTACGGAACATGCTTCCCAGAAAATTCAAGATATATATTATTCTTGTCATGTAAATATCTTTAATATACTTATTTTAATCAAAATCGTTAGAGCCATTTTTGAGAAAATAAAAACAAATGTTCGAAAATTTTTCCATGTAAAGGGTAGTTTGCGGTGGAGGGACTTTTCTCAAACTCTTTGTGTAACATCCGTGGTAGATACTAAACTTATATACCAAGTTTGGTATTTTACCGACTTTTCGTTTTGAGTTATTGTGTTCACGTACACACGTATACACAAACACACACACGGGTCTTTTTCTAATAATGCTTTCTTGGATACAGGGGACCCTAAAACGTTTATTTCCAGTGAAATCTCGGTATCGAATATTTGGCTGGATTGCAATACCTTCTCTACACACTATGTACGTATTACATGTAGAGAAAGTAATATATATGACGATTTTCTTCTATGTGTTTTTGAGAGGCATTATAAAATTTTTGAAACATATTAGTGAAAAACTGCATCCTATGGAAAGTTTTGAAAACCTATAGAAAAGTGTTGGAAAAAAAATTGCGAGAAAATAAACTTTAATTTTGGGAAATACCTGCAATTAGCATGCACCTACCCATTTATAGGTAACATCAATTAATTTTGTTTTTAAAGTGCACTAAGTGGGCAAAAGTATTTTTTTCCTTAAAGTTTGAAATTCATTCATATTGTAATATGTGCCTAATATAATATATTCGTGACAAAAATCTATGAAGAAAAGAGTATTTTTTTAATTTTTCGCAATTTTTGCTCAAATTTCATAAGTGCTTCACCTAAATATTACATAAACACGCAAATATACAGTTGAATAGTTTAAATAAAGTATTTAAATGTGTAATCGCACGGGTCGATGGGCCATTTTAATCAGTAAGAAACACTTGCATTGGTAATTTTAATTATACCTACTTTATGCACACATACAACGAAAAATACTGTAAATCATACATGCGCACAATTATTCTGACACGTATCCACATGCACTTACACACATTCAAGTATTCAATACGTAAACAGTATTTACAAAAAAAAAAAAATGGTATCTGTTAGTAGACGCAGTTTCATCATGTAATAGGCTTGGCCAACTTTGGCTACTCAGAACCAAGTCCGAGCATGCTGTCACGCGTCTCCAGGAAGTCAAAAATGCCTCAGATAATTCCTTTCCTAACATCCTCCGTCTGCAGGCAAGCTGCCAAATATATACCTATACAGTCTTCCTGTTCCCCGCATAATGGGCAAATCATTCTAATAGCATCGCCATCAATGTTACGAGCTTTCCATCCTCCCAACATAAGCCTTGCTATTCTCGTTCTTTGTGTCAATCCCAGTTCCAAAATATAGTTTCATTACTGTAACAAATTTCTATTTCATTTTGTAACTCCAACTAGTACTAGGCACTAATAGATGAAAGCTACTGAATTATTTTTGAGTCGCCTAACTATTGGTTTTTTCATTATTACCCAAGTATTTGGTTTTATTGTATTGGTTTCTGGGCAGTCGATAATCCCCAATCACTTTCAAGTCACGTTTATTGAAGAACCAATGCAGATATAATGCCGATCCAAGCTCAGCATTAAATATCAATAGTTTTGGCAATTAGTCATAGCATTGCACTAAAACATGCTACTTGCCAACTACCAGTCAGTCTAGGTAGCTCGGCTAGTTGGGCAGTGACTTTCTGAACTCAAGGTCGCGGGTTCAAACCAGGCCCAGTCCAACGATTTTTAAGTGCACATAAGAGCGACAGCCCCATGCCAGTTGGTTCACTGGCATATTAAAGAACTCCTGCGGGACGAAATTCTGGCACACGACCGCGCTGATATAATCCTGGCAGTTAACAAATAAAACCTTTTTACGAACTACCAAGAAAGACATACAAATATGCATTTGATCTACTAATGAATACAATTTTCTAAACATGTGCATTTATATTTGTAATAATACCAGAGATATCGCCATTTTGTAGCGGATGCACCAGCCACCTAGGATTGGGAGATGAAATTGTGGTGCTTCTAAATAAAAACCAAAACAGTAATTCAAATTTTAACGCAAACTTCTTTTCTCACAACTAAAGTGGAAGTTGTAATGTTACTGCTTTATGTTTCTTAGCTAGCTAACAGCCAGAAAAGCTATTGCAGATTTCCCTTTTGTGTATTAAAATTGACAAGCTCATGCCCACATGGAGTTTTGGATGTCAGCTATGCCTTACATTCAATTCTGCTCAAAATATCTTTAACCTAATTTTGGAAGGAGTTCCGCAATAAAAAATAAGAACTAATTACTAAATCAAGGTCTCCCTAGATTGCGAGGGCTCACTCTCTTAAACCTTAAGTCAAATGAATAAGAAATAATACATAAACTATTCATTCACATAAATTTCTCTAGCTGTTCCACAAACAACTTTTTCTTACAGAATATTATTCTTTTATCTCCGCTATGCTAATCTAGATAAAATTGCCAGAATTACTTATAAGTAGAAGAAAAATAAGGGAACACAATAAGATAAAGCGCTAATAAAATCTTTAAAAGCTGGTCGCTATGTGAGATAATTGAGGTTCAGTTCGTAGTGCATGGTCCCGTTTAAGAAAAACTATTTTGTTACAGTTAAAATCACGTAAACGGCCAACTCTACAAGAAAAACGTATGTGACATAAATTATATGATTTAAGAGATATACACTCTTCGTGAAGTAAGTTGCCTATCTCTTATAGTTTAACTGTGTTGCAAAAACTCAACCACAATAAAGAGTATAATTAAATATTCCCAGAATGTTTAAAATAATAATTTTATTTGTGATATAAAAGTCTTTAACATTCGGTATTATAATCAAAATGCTTGAGCTATTTTTAAAAACATCATAATTTTCGTAGCCTCTGAAGACCTCTTTATTCTGGATGAATTTTCCTGGATTTTGCATAACTAGTAAACACACAAAATGTGTAGATCTTTTTGAAACACGAAATATATCTCATATACATTGATTTGAGATATTCCTTGTTATTAGTTAAAGTTTTCAAATACTTTAAACTTTTCACATGTGTCAACTCCTGGAAATGCAATCAGCTTTTAAAAAGTTGACTATTGTTTTAGCCTGTGTATTTCATTATTTCCCTTCTACTGACAATACCCAAGTGTATTTTATTATTTTCCTTCTACTTACAAGAAGCCATTTCTGCTAATATTTATCTCGATTAGCATGAAGTAGATAGAAGAACAAGCTTTTTAGCAATAATATGTTACAGAGATATAGAGAAAATCATGTGAAAATCATCTACTTCATGCTAATCGAGACACAATTAACAGATATGGCCCTATTACTTGCTTCTTGTAAGTAGTAGGGAAATAAGGAAGTACCATACGCTAACGGAATAGTAAAATGTTTTAAAAGCCGTGGCTTTGTGATTAAAGTTTGTTTGTTTGTATGGCCAGTAGTTGACAAATTCCCATACGCAAAAGTATGTTAAAACTGAAACCAATAACAAGGAATATCTCAAAATAGTCAACTCCACGAAAAACTGTATATGATATAAGTTACCTGTTTCAACGAGATCTTCATATTTTATGTAGTAAATATTTGTTTCTTGTCGTTTACTAGTTATGAAAAATCTAGCAAAATGTGTCTAGAATAAAGAGGTCTTCAGAAGCTATTCTCAGAAAATTCAAGATATAAATGTTATTTTTCGTTTAAATATCTTTAATATAATGTATTCTAATCAAAACCACTTGAGCCACTTTTGAGAAATATACAAATTTTCGAAAATTCCTCTATGTAAAGGTTGGTTTGGGGAATGCGGAATTTCCTCAAAATCTTCGTGTCGAATCCCTCGAGGATACTTAATGTATATACCAAGTTTGGTATTTTACCCACTTTTCGCTTTTGAGTTATCGTGTTCACAAACACGCAGACACACGGACATGACACACACGGACATTTTTACTTTCTCTACACGTACGTCCATAGTGTATAGAGAAGGTACTGCACTCCACCAAAAATTCAACACCGAGATTTCACCGGGAATATATGTTTTAGGGTCCCCTGTATCCAAAAAAATGAATTTTCAGAAAATGCAAGATATACATTTTATTTGTCACGTATATATCTTTAATAGATATATTTTAATCAAAAACGTTAGAGCAATTTTTGAGGAAATCAACATTTTCGAAAAAAGTTCCATGTAAAGGGTAGTTTGGTACGGGCAGGTTTTTCTGAAAATCTTCGTTTCGCATCCCTGGAAGATACTAAACTTAAATACCAAGTTTGGTATCTTACCGACTGTTCATTTTCCATAGACATTTCTCTGAAAATGCTTTTTTTGGATACTGGGGACCCTAAAACATATATGTCGGGTGAAATCTCGGTATCCAATTTTGCTGTATACACTATGTACACAGTACAGGTAGAGAAAGTAAAAATGCATCACATGGCTCATTTATTAGAATTCTAGATGTTAACATAGGAAGCATTACACCCAAGAGGATGACAGTGTTGTCTACTTGGTAACGTAACAATGCGAACAACAACGCTTCTCCTTTTGCTTCTATTCTCAATCATTAAGATATCTACTTACGACGGTCTGTGCAGGGAGATGCGATATATACGAGTTATTAGTTAGTTGCTCATTAAAATATTTAATTAGTGAAAGTTACAGGGAAGTACGGTAGAGGATCGGGAAAAATTTCAGTTGAAAGGAAAGTGTACCTCGCTAGCAGCTTTCATTCATATCCTGAACTGGAATAAATCCTGCTTAAATACAGAAAGACCGGTCTTATTTGCTGCTATGCCCAACCCGATATTCTTATTTCGGGTTGGAATGAGGCATCAATTTTGTTAATCTTATCTGTATCAGAACCTTTCGTTTTCGCTTCTTAGCTTTAATATTTACCGATCCCGATGTCCCAAGCTTATTAAGCCGACATCAAAACCGATTTATCGGTAGGTACTCGTATTTTAATGCTACGAGGGGCGTTTAATAAGTCCTTAGAAAAGGATAAAAATTATTTTTGGTAGATCTTTTTTTATTTTTCAACATAATCTACTTTTAGGTCGATACACTTTTTCCCAGCGTTTCTCCAAATGTTCAAGCCTTCCAAAAAGTAGACTTTCGGAAGGTCCTCAAAATAGGCATCTATTTGGGAGATGGCCTCTTCGTTAGACGTGAATCGTTTTCCGCCAAGCCACTGTTTCAAGTTTAAAAACGAAAAAGTCACTGGGGACCAAATCTAGTAAATACGGTGGATGTTCTAGAAACTCAAACTTAAATTCCACAATTTTTTCCATAAAAACTGCGCCGGTGTGCACCCTTGCAGATGGATGATAGTATTTTTCTTTGCCAGACGAGGGCGTTTTTTCCTGATTTCTCCGTTCAGCTGGTGCAATAACGATACATAATACTCTCCATTTATCATTCTTCCTTTCTTAAAGTAATGCATGTAGATGATACGCGTGCATCCCAAAAACCCAAGATTCGCCTTTAAAAATTCACTGTTTCGATTGTGCTTTTGTCTCTAAAGAGTAGTAGTGTATCCGTGTTTCATCCACAGTTATGTATCGACGCAGAAACTCGTCAGGATTTGGGCTAAAAGGTGACACCAGCTTCCGATTCAATCACTCGATTGCGTTTATTCTCCATTATTGCGGCACCCGAGACCTTTGCCAGGCCTAATTTTTGGTGCAAAATTGAGAACACTATACCATGTAATATGCCTGTGGCCCCTACTAATTCGCGAATTTGGATTTGCCGATCGATCTAAACCATATCCTGAATTTTAATAAATATTTCGAAGGAAGTCGCTTTCACTGGACGCCCGGAACGATGTTCATTGTTTGTGGATGTACGGGCACGTTTAAATTCATTTATCCAAACGTAAATTGTTGAAAACGCGGGAGAAGATGCGCCGTGAACTTAATTCCACTCGTCTTTTCTCTCTTTAAGGCTAAGTTTTTTAAATGTAAGTGTTTAATCACCACACGAAACTCATTTTTTTTCCATCTTTCTAAAGAAGCTTAAATTTATTGACTCAATCGCCTATTGTAACGAAACCACGTGATGAATATAGCTGGAAATTTAACTGCCATTTAGTTAGAGATGACGGCTACTAAATACAAACTTTTTACGATGTTAAAAGTATAATTTCTTGAATTTTCTAAGACTTATTTAACGCACCTAATATAATAAGAATAGTTAAATGTAGCACAAGCAACAGAAAACAATGTTTTACATTGAAGATGCCCAATAAACAAACATTAGTGTTTACAGCTTTAACTGAAATTAGCAAATGACGCAAAAAACATAGCCGGTGAACATAGTATTAAGCGGTTCACCGCTAGGAGGCTAAAGGCAATATACCGAGGACATTATAGAGAAAACAAACTGTGCATATATAAAATCTATGGCCTGACAATAGAACTCATGGTGTAATGCAAACCGGTGACTAAAGATTATTGAGTGAGTCGCCGACTTAGTTTGATGAATTATTTTAATTTTACAATGCATTACTTGATGAAAATATAAAGCAAATACGTGAGAGCGATGGAAAAATATCACGAAAAGCTATAACAAATTCAAAATGGAAATTGGACGAGACACATCTAAACTGCAAAGAGGTGTAAGCAAGAGGATCAAATTTCACCTAAACTTTTCACAGGCCTACTAGAAATCGCATTTCGAACACTAACATGGGTCGTCAAGAGACAAATGTATCCATGGAAGGAGACTGTCCAACTTGCGCTTCTCGGACGATGTTACACTTTTGTAAAGTCAGCAAGGAGTTAGAACAATGCTCAAAGAGATGAACAACATCAGCCAAGAAGTTGGGATATGAATGAACCCAAAAAAGGCGAAAGTTATGACAAAAGCTGGAAAACTGCTAACAGTATTGGAGGAATAATTATGATGTGGTGGACTACACCTGCCCAGGACAGAAGAGATAAAAAGGAAGAGATCAAAGGAAGAATTGGCTCAGGCTGGAGTAACTTCCGAAGCTTGAAAGATATCTTCCAAACAAATACCTAAGTCTGAAACTGAAAATAAAAGTAATGGAATTGTGTATAGTTTCAGTGCTCACATACGGATACTAGACGTGGCGCTTCACCGCACGTAAAAAGGCCCTAAAAGTATGGCAGACATTGACGAAACTGAAAAAAACCGAACATCAGGCTACAAAACAGAATACGAAACACACAAATCAGAAGAACATCAGGACTGGAGGACGCAGCAAAATACGCATTACTCGAGTGGAAATGGGTAGGCATGTAGGTAATGTACCACGATTCTCCAGATGCAGGAAACGATATGGTCAGATATGGAGTTGGTAGAAGATGTTCCACCACCGTAAACAAAGACGCCAACTATGGAAGGAAGTCATCCCCAAGGAGTTAAAGACACATTATGCTAAGGAATAATTTGGTGTTGGACTAAACTTTTATGTAAAGGGTTAAGTGAAAAACGTACAATTTTAATTTTCTCACGCACTGGCTCATCTTGGTAGTTTTTACAGGAGTCACCCTAATTAGGGTAGGAGGTCATTGCTTAAAGGGGTGAAAGGCTATTTTATTTTTTACATTATTTGACCAGAACCTCATATTCATATTCCGTGACAGATGTTTCTTGCTAACAGGTACCCTAGCAATTTGCTGCCACTTTAAGAGGTAACTACAAACTGATATATTTCTACATTAATTGTTACTTGCCATAGTTAACACAAAGTTACGACTGTTTCATCCGTTGCGCGAATATAACTGTTTGTCATACCTCTAATATTTACCAGCGGCTTTACGCGGACTCTTGCCAACATTTTGGATCCCGTTGACAGCTCCGTAAACATTCCAGTCTGTCGGCAGCAGGTTTTCTTTCCATTCTTCCTATATAAATAATCTGAAAGTTATTTTTGTATTTTATGTTTTAAGTAGGTAATTCTCCAGAGTAAAAGAGCGAACATCGCTTAAGATGATCCTTTGGCTCAGAGGGTTTCAAGCGCACAGCTTTTATAATGTAGATCAAGCATAACAGTCGTTCATCATCTCAATGACTTCAGCGTTCATAAAAGACAAAATACGTTAAAACGATCTATTGAACTGTTCCTCAAACATCGTCAAAAGTAAAGGATCATTAGAAGGTCTTTGTTTCCCTTGGATAGGTTTAATTTTGTGTGAGCTGGAATAAATGTTTTTGAGTTTTGTTCCTTCCTTCTGATTAGTCAATTTATAATTGCTCTATACCTACTATGTACATAGAGTAGGTATTGCACTCCACCCAAAAATGGATAACAGATTTCAACAGAAATATATGTTTTAGGGTCCCCTGTATCCAAAAAAAGCATTTTTTTCTAAATATAATTTAAATACGATTTCATATTCAAATAATGTTACACCAACACAAATAATATTTGTTTCGTTAATTATCACTGACGGTATTATATGCAGTTGCACTTTGCTCTAAAACTATACATTATTTTTCAGTGAACATTTTGTATGTCTTAATACATGCCTTACTTTGAAACTCCCAACATTTTTATGTGAAACCAAAATTAAAAATGATTTTATATGATGTACATATTCACTTTCTCTACACGTACTATGTACACAGTGTATAGAGAAGGTATTGCACTCCACCTAAAAATTCGATACCGAGATTTCACCGAAAATATATGTTTTAGGGACCTCTGTATTCATAAAAATCATTCTCACAAAAAAAAAAAATCCGTGTGTATGTGTGTGTGGCTGTGAACACGATAACTCAAAAACAAAAAGTCGGTAAAATACCAAACTGGGTATTTAAGTTTAGTATGTTCCAAGGATGCGACACCAAGATTTTGAGAAAAATCCTCTCACTCCAAACTACCCTTTACATGGAACATGTTTAAAAATTTTTGATTTTCTTAAAAATGGCTAACGATTTTGATTAAAATATCAAATATTAAAGATATTTACCTGACAAATAAAATGTATATCTTGAATTTTTTGGGAATAGCCTCGGAAGACTACTTTATTCTGGATGAATTTTACGGAATTTTGCATAACTGCTAAACCGTAAGAGATGGACAAAAACGTACTACACAAAAAATGTAGAGCATGTTAAAACACACAATTTATGTAATATACATTTTTTTCGTGGAGTTTTTTTTTAGGTATTCCTTGTTTTTAGTTTCAGCTTTGAAAAACTTACATTTTTTTCATACAGGAATTTGTCAACTCCTGTCTATACAAACAAAGGAATTTCAGTCACATAGCAAGCAGCTTTTGACTATCACTTTAACCTATGGTACTTCCTTTTTTCGCTTCTACTTACAAGGAAGCAGGTAATAAGATTATTTCTGCTAATATTTTCTCGATTAGCATGAAGTAAATAGAAGCATAGAAGCTTTTTAACAAGAATTTGTTGCAGAGATGAAAGTCATATGAATGGATCACATCAGCTTTTTAATAAATTAGATTAGCACTCAGAGGAATAGTTTTAGCTGCAGTAGTTTATAGATTAAGAAACATGTAGTTTAGTGGGGCGACACACAAAAGTGAACCTAAATAAGGGATAATTTAAAATATTATGTATTTTAAACACCCATTACATATTGATAACTGTCCACTGTATAACTTAATATTGCAATTAAATTATTGTAAATAACGTTCCCCTCAAAGTCCTATACTTAGTCAATTATTTCAACAATTTGTATATAATTATTATATTATATATTATTATATTATATTATTATTATATTATATTATTATATCCAATTCATTAATCATTATCTATTATCTATTTGGATAGATAAGTATCTTTCCTCTTAATTTAGGGGAATCCTTGATTAAGGGCAGTTATTTTCCTTAGGCTTTCTCTCTCATGCATGTATAATTAATTCTAACATTAGTGATAATTTTATATGGATTTGTTTGGAAAATATTCCTTTATTGTGTGTTTTATTGAATGCCAAAAATGCATTTACTTTTATTAAATTGCTTTTTAGAAACACAAAATCAATGTTGGCGCAAAAACCAACAATTAAAAACTTGTCCTAGAATTACCCAGTGTCATTAAGCTTTAGAGCTATTAACGCTGACACTGTTACACCGCATTTTTAACCCTATGCTGAAAAACTTAGGCAATTAGACGAAGTTTAGGCAATCAGGCAAATTGTTTTCCGCTATTCCCATTGTATTTACAATAAAAGAATTTCAACAGGTATCTCGATTAATGGAAGAGAATAAAAGACTACATTTTTGGAAGAATAACGTGTTGAATAATAGCAGAAAAAGGCATATGACTGTAACGCATTTATGATTAAATATTAAAGTAATTACCGCATATTTTATATATTTAATTTTTAAGAAATAGCTTGCAATGGCCTCTTTATTCAGCCTGAATTTTCTGTACTTTTGTATAAGTGATAAATCATAAAATATTGACAAATACTTCTACATATAACATGTGGTTTTAAAGCACAGAATGTATTATATATACATATAAAAATTAATTTGTTGTTAGGTTATTAATATAAGGTGTGAGATGAACAAGTGCAAATAATTTGATATTCAGTGAGAACAATGCATATAACATCTAAGGGTATATAATTTTTTCCACTTAGATAACAGCATTGTCATAAAGGAAACACTAATTTTAGGGTCTAATGTGTTTTGAACTTTCCTGATGTATGTCTGCTGTGTTTACATACAGCATACCACCTATAGTTGGGCAGGGCAAACGGTAGAGGAGAGTCGTGTGATCTGTTACATAAACAACCGAACATGTAGGATGAGAATAATATCCATCATAAAAACATAGTGTGAAAATTTCCTCAGGAGCCTAATTTTAGAAAATATCAACAAAAAACAAGAAAAAAAAAAACAGAAAAAAACTGGCAAGTAACGTTTGATTATTTCGTACTAAAAAGTTGTTGCAAGTATTTGCATTTATCTCACCTCCCCCCTGTATACAGGGTGTTAATGAACTATACCGAAATCTTTTCACAGAATATGTAGATTACTTAGATAAGTAATTTGAGATAGAAGACTCATGGTCTGTTTATTGAAATTTCTAAATAGCGGCTATAAGTTTCTGAAGTGCCAGTACGCCACGTATCGCAGCACTTCGTCTGGAATGAAAAAAAATAATAATAAAAACATTTACGTTATGACAGGAATCGAACTCATGACCTTTTACGCATTACGCCACCAGAGCAGTTGAAGAGTAGGCTACATAACTCAAGAACGTAGTTAGTTAATGAATGCTCAGTGTCGCACTGTCAAGTGATTAGTTCGAAATTTTACAGATTTTTGCGACAATAAAGCTTGAGAATGCAAGTAACGAGCTGCTAAAAATTGATGTTTCTATACTCGGGCATCAGTTTTAAAGACATTCTAATCCATTTTTCCAACCTGCTTTGCTTTAACACCGATTTATCAGCACCTGATACCCACACGTTTAGCGCTATGTAGTTGCGTTATGTTTATCCGGAGACCATGCATCGCCGATCTCAAATTACTTATCAGTCACGTGCACGATCTCGCACGATCGGTGTAGTTCATTAACACCCTGTATATAATAGCATTATATGTACATAGGATCATTATTATTGGTTTGAATTTTTCAATGCTAAGGCCTCCGGCGCTATTATATATTTCCGGCAATATTTTGTAGAAATAATATGAAATTTCAGAGCTAAAGTATATGGCGACCAGTTTTTAAGCATTTGACTGTCGTTATTCACTTTGTAGTCAACTAAATATGTAGTGAAGCTATGTATGCAAACGTTATTTTAATTAACTTGAAGGAGATATTTAATTTTTAGCAAGAATAGTTTGTAGGCGCTATATATAGGGGAGATGAAGAAAGGAATAGCAAAAGTCCTAAAATATCACGAGTTCTTGTAAGTGCTTAGGATTTTAAATTAGGTCTCACACTAATTCAAAACGGCTTATGGCCAAAAGTGTCTCAAATGAGAAAGTGTGCGTCAATGACCCTTTCTGCTGATGAGATATAAACTTTATAAGCTATTCTGTCTTCCTCTTTTTCCCCCCCTCGTTACATTTCACCTTGCACTTGAAACTGCTTCGCTTAATGGAGAAAAGAGGGCGTATATGTACGCCTGCTGAAGGTTAATGGATTTTTAAAGCCTTTTAAGATATAAAAGATGAAACAGAGAGAGTACACGAGTGCTAACAAAGGATTAAGGCCTTTTAAACCCATTCGTCTATTCTATGTATAAGCTCTTGAAAACATTGTGTAGACACGGAGGATAGCAGAAGTTGGCATTCTGTAGCCTGCCTCCCAGGTATTTATGTTACCCATTCCAAAACATCCGTACAAACTTTTCTTCTTGGTTTTGTTTTATTTTTACTTTCTGTATACGTCACCAAGGAGAGAGAAAATATTCAATCTTATATAGCAGCTTCACAAATTCTGACTCTAATCTTAAAATACCGAGCTCGGGCGGCCCAGGCGGTTTCATCCTTAATCAGCATTCGGGAGGTCAGGGTTCGCTCCCCGTCGACCATCCACTCTGATCTGAGTTTCTCCGTGGTTTTGATGGGGTAGCTTAGGCGAACGCTGGTGTGCAGTATATCTACCACGGTTTCTTTCCCTTCGCTTCTTCACTTACTTTCCCTTCTCTATCTTTCAGATCGGCGCACGTGTAGCTTATTTTATTTTTAACCCTTTTTCCATTTTCCCAACATTTACTGTGTTTTCTCTTTTGATTGCCTTTTTCTGCCGATACATACTCACACATACGCATTGTACAAACATATAAACATCCATGTCCAAGGCGGGACTCAAACCCACAATCCCCTGCACCAAGAAGCTCCAAAGCGAGACACTTTAGTGAGTGCGCCCATGGGAATCAGCTGGCTTGAGGCTTTGCAGGCAGATGACACTGATGCTTGCTCCGAATAAAACTCCCTTCCCCCTGGTTGTGCTGGTTGAGGTTAGGTGGCGTATATTGTGGCATTCTTGTGATGACCTCCCTGCACCTGTATAGCTTCCGTGACGCGCCAGGGCTGCAATCTAGTGACACTGTTAGGGACTTCCGTGCGTCTCTATGCTTAGTTCAGTCATTTGCTGTGTGCTGACCTGTGATTTCTCCTTCTATAAACCCTTCCCTCCGGGGGGTGGTAAGCCGCAATAGATCAATGCTTGGCCGCAGTTGCCGAAGCGCCCCCCGCTGCTAACATACTCATATCTCAAGTGTGTATTCCAATAAGTGCTTATGTTTTCATAGCTGGCGTTGTCAACTTCATTAAATACAGTGTGTTAATGAACTATACCGAAATATTTTCACAGAATATGTAGATTACTTAAATCAGTCATTTGAGATAGACTTATAGCCTGTTTATTGAAATGTTGGCGTAACCGCTATACATTTCTAAAGTGCCTGCACGCCACTAGCTAATTTATCAACCATTCGAGAGCATAACACCAAAAACGAAGGGACATATTACAGCGGACCTCCCTAGCGTAGTGGTTATGATACTGGCTTTCAAATGAAAGATAGTTTCTAGTGTTCGGGTCTCGTTCACGTATCGCGGCACTGCGACTGGAATGAAAAGAATAATATTAAAAAACATTCACTCTATGACAGGAAGCGAACTCATGACATTTGAGATAGCAGCTTCCCGCGCTAAACATTAAGCTAACAGAGCAGTTGAAAAAATGTCTCCAGAGTAGGCTACATAACTCAAGAAAGTAGTTAATGAATGCTCAGTGTTGCACTGTCAAGTGATTTTACAGATCTCTGCGACATTAAAGCTTGAGAACGCTACTAACGAGCTGCTAAAAATCGATATTTCTATACTCGGGCAGCAGTTTTAAAGACATTCTAAGCCATTTTTCCAACCTGCTTTGCTTTAACACCGACTTATCAGCACCTGATACTCACACGTTTAACGTATGTAGCTGCGTTATGTTTATCCGGGGACCATGCATCGCCGATCTCAAATTACTTATATCAGTCACTTGGACAATCTCGAAAATTATTTCGGTGTAGTTCACTAACACCCTGTATATTAACTCCTGTTCTACACAGGCTTGTGTGAAGAAACATATACATCAATTCGTTAAATATGGTTGCCGGATTGCTGGGCCGTAGTCTAGGTGCTCCCTTTCCGAAATTCGCCGAAAAATACACCAGGCATCATCAGGGTACATAAGGCTATGAGTGCAATTTCGAGTCCAAACAAATCTTGCAGCTATTATACATAGCCTTGTCTACCGGATGCAGAAAGAAACATCTGGACTGCGGCCTACAAGCCGGGCAAACATATATAAACAAACACAGGTATATAATTAAGTATATATTTCAATAATCCGTTTAAATATGTGGTATTTTAACCAAAAATTTTATCTAGTCATTTTTTAGAAAATAAATAACGAATACATTTCTATGCATGTTAACGATAACTTTCTTTTTGTTCTGTTTTATGTCTCAACTCACGACTCGCTGGAGTCTGGCTACATCATGAATAGAGACAAAGCCGACTGAAATGTTGAAATGAAGTGGCAGGAGGCGCAAGCCCTTGTGCTATTATTTCCATCCTGCAGTCAGGCTACGAGAACATTTGCTGCGTACGCGCGAGTACTCTTGATTCACCAAGCATAGGTTAAAGAGCCTGTTGTATATAGTATTAATATAAAAACGCAAGTTTTACTAACATGATATCAATCACGGATATTTTACTCATACGAAATATAAATCATAAGGCAGCCTTCGTATAAGAAAGTCTTGGATATCAATTGTGACTTGAAATGATATCACATCCAAGGAAGGCAAAAGCAGGAATAGTATCAAATTCTTTATTAAGAAAGAAAAATGTTTTATGTATTCATATGAAAATCCTAAAAATCAAGAGCTCATATAGATTAAATCATTGCAAAAGTTGAAAAAAAAAAAAATTATATGCTTGTTCTTATTTCGTCTATTACCACTGCAGCTTTTCTTTTCACAGTGTTATTATTGACTTTTTCAGGAATGTGAAGAAGAACCCGACACGAAGGTAGCTTTTATGATAGTAATCATGGGGAAAATGTTTGTAAATGTGCGTTATAAGTTTCTCGACAGTTTTGTGTGCACGATAGGATCAGTGCAGCAAGCAGAGGCGTTTTTATCTCTTTTTTTTTTTCTTTCTTTCTTTTTGCCATCCGTTAGATTTTCGTTTCCCTCCAGTGATTGGACACAGTAAATGAATATAACAATATTTTTCACAAACACGCAGTAACTGGCATACATAATTTAATTTTATGTCACTGGCTAATCTTCCTGTTTTTACTTTCAAACCTTTCCATATTAATCTAAATTCCTCAGTCTGCGCCGTTAGCCTACGCGTTACCTTACATTTTTTGCACTCTTAGTGCGAGATCGTCAGAGTCAGGGAAATAACATTATAAGTTCGAGAACTGTACGGTTTGTCGTCAGATTGCGTGTGTTTAGACGTTAAATATATGGCCAGTGTCCATGTAAACTTCCGATGTAAACAATCCACGGCAATCAAACAGTCTGAACACGAGAAATACAACCTGGTTAAGGTATAGCGGAAAGCAATATACAAATACCGTGTCTTCGTTTAATTTCAAGGTCACAACATGTGGATCGGTCGAGAAGGCACTGAGCTCGGTATTAGGCTACTCAGCCAATGCGTTTGAGGACGTATCAAGGGTACGCTTATCAGCTGTGAAATGAAAGCTAAGTTTTACTTATGGACGCTCTTTAACTACTGTGGTTCTCAGCGTCCCATTCTATATTGGGCGTGAAAGTCTGCTTAATTTGAGGTCCTTTTACGTGCCGTAAACCTACGACACAGAACTGAAGACTTCACGTCCCTTTCGAAGGAAGCTATGCTAAGGAGCTTTACGCCCGAAAAATTCCATCGTCCTCCGCCGGGTTTGAACTTACCAGCTGTGAGCTGTCTCAGACGTTCAGTTGTCTTCGTGTTCTGAAGTGTTTCGACAATACGTGTGTTTGTGTGATTTCCTTAGAAATGTTATTCTCTTTCTTATTAATGTACAGAAATACATGCAAAAAATCACGCTTGAATATTATATAACTTATTCTAATCGTATTATGTACATAAGTATGGAGAAGGTATTGTATTGTACCCAAAAATTCTATACTGAGATTTCGACGGCAGTACATTTTGAGACCCCCTTATTCCAAAAAAAGGTACTTTTAGAAACATGTCTGTGTGTGTCTTTGGGCAGTATAGCTCAAAAACCAAAAGTCGATTAAATACCAAATTTGATATGTAGATAAGTTGAGTATATTCAAAGGATGCGACACGAATATGTTCAAGAAAATCCCTCACCCCCAACTAGCCTTTACATGGAACATTTTTCGAAAATTTTGATTTTCTCAAAAATGGGTCAAACGATTTTGATATTTAAATATTTTATGACTAAAGAAATGTATATTTTAAATTTTTTGGATGACTTCATTCCAGATGACTTTTGTATAACGGGAAAACCATAAAATATAGACAATGACTTACTATAGGAAAATGTAGATCTCATTAAAACAACAATGTTAGTTAACCGTTTTCGAGATATTCTCGATTATCGGTTTCAATTTTAAGCCACTTCAACTTTTCTCAAATGGTAAGACATCTATTTCTTGTTTCTCGTTTGTTTATACCTGACGAGCAAAGAGAATGGAAATTAAATTGTTTCACATAGCGACCGACTTTTGAAGGAATTGACTATCGCTTTAGCCTGTGCATTCCCTTATTTACCTTCTACTTACAAGGAAGTACGTAATAACACTAATTTTTGTCATGTTTATCTTTATTTGCATGATACATTAACACTAATGTCTCGAATAAAAGGTTTGTTTTCAGAACAAGTAGAGAAAGTCACGCCAGCGGAACACATCAGAAGTTTATATATATACGATACATATGTGAACATTGATTCATATGGACAGGTGTGTAGACAATTTTATTTCCTGGCTGTCCAGTCCCGGGTAGGGCACGGTGAGATGTTAGGTCAATAAACTATAGAACTACGGGATCGCTAAACTACATGTTCTAACAGTGGGAAAGCTAGACGAAGTTCGAACGCTATATGTGTTTCACAAACCTGTGTTCAGAGAGCCACTAAACTGTTAACAATGAAACCCTACTGTGTGAATATAGTACAGAAAGTATGAATATTATGCAACAGAAATTATGCGTGTTATGGTAATTTCAAGAATGTCTTTGGGCAGTTGGACACCACTTTCAATAATACTTATAACAAGAATAGTACTCGTTACATATATCCCTCTTGAGTAGGTAACGCGGGAGTTACGGAATGGAAAACACCACGTATAGTAAACTGTGTGCGGAGCACACATTGATTTAAAACATGGCACTGTGTAAAGTTATGATTATGAAGGCCTATGTTCGTTCATGTTAGATAAGATGGTAGGTAGGCAAATGGATAGCATGAACGCTTCTAGTTGCATTTATTTTGAGTGCAGTATTTTTATTTGTTTAGCTGTCAGTCCACATTTGCTCGCTGACGTATTTAAAACCGTGCACAAACCCCTCATCTTTAATCATAACTAGCAAGTTTCCTTAAACATTAAACAGTGTCTATTTTAGAACGAATCTCAATTTTTTTAATACTCTATTAATTTTATGTTGCTTTTACTACTTGGCCATATCGCGATGGATCTGTTATATACTCATTGATCGGTATGAAGTGGATAATATCCTTCAAGGTCTCATCCCTGTGTCATACCCAGTTCGCTTCGCACCAAGCCGATAGTATCACTATGTCTGAAGTCTGGATGCTTTTTCAATATCCGTACTCAGATGGCGCCATCTATCCTCAGATGGTATATAGCCAGCTCTAATAGGTTGCCGTTCGGTATAGCTGCCCTCACAGATGGTAGCGCAATCTAAATTACCACCTATTTTTATCTTAATATTGTTTTATTTGTATCGTGGTATTAAATATCCAATCCGCTATTTACCTTAGCGACTGAGGGAAACTACGAAGAAACGTCAGCCAGATTGGTCGCACAAGCGATTTGAATCAGGAACCTCCGAATGCGGGCCACAGACCATATCGCCTGGACTATCCTGCTGGTTGCAACATTTTTCTTCGAACGTTTGCGGATTGATTTTGTGAGATAGTATGTATTGTGAAAGTCTTTACCCGTCTCTCACTGTCTCACAGTTACCTATATACTCGTATAAAATATGCATTTGAATGAGTACTTGACTTAAGAGGTCTGCAGGGCCGAAATTATAAGGTCCGACCAGAACTGGGTCCTATTATTATTATTATTATTATTATTATTGTTATTATTATTGTTGTTGTTATTATTATTGTTATTGTTGTTGTTGTTATGGTGCTGATGATGGTTGTTGTTGATGTCATTACCATTACTATTACTACTACTATTGTTGTTCTTGTAGTAAATATTGTCGTTGTCGTGTCACCGTAGTTCTTAGTTCGCGCGGTTTTCTGGCTAGCAAAATTATTACGGAAATCTTCCAATAATAGTGCAAAATTTATAACATAGCCAATAGTATCCAAACGTGAAATTTTTAAACCTAAATGTGGAGCTGCTCGCGAGCTGGGTCTAGTCCTGCTCCTTGCAGACCTCCAAATTGAGAAAATCCTTATAAGACACATGGAGTATACATGTTATTTATCAGCATTATGCCATGCTTAATGATGAACGTCAAATGTTTAAGCCTGAGCGAGAAGCCGCTCGCGAGCTGGGCCTAGTCCTGCACCTTATATACGTCTAATTTCACAGATTTTTATAAGACACATAAAGTACACATTTTATTTAACATGACATGACGGCCTAGACCGTACGTTGTAGACTTCTAAGTTGACAGGCTCTTTATAGGACAAGTAAAATATACATTTTGTTCGTCACATCATTATGTCGTGCTTAATGATGAAAATAATAAAACGTTATTGGAGGTTTGTCTGAAAATGAAATACAAAACGAAGCATCCTTTGGATTGAGAAATGTTCTTAATAAGATAGCCTTGCTTCCGGCGTCCTGTAAAATGATATATTCTCCTCTAAATGAGGACAGATAATTGAGCCATCGGCTAATCCTAATGAGCAGATGCGCTCTTGATACAAAAAGAAAGGAGATGGATAATGGGTTGTAGGTACCATTAGTACTAGCAGCAGCAATAAAAACAGCGACACTGTGAAATAGTAAAGTTGAGAATTTCTGTTCCAAGACATGAACTCATAATTTGCCAGGCGCTCTATTTCTGAATGGCAAAAGAGATCTTGTTTACCATTTCGGTGCCAGTGACCTTCAGGCTGAAGAATGTGGCTCCCTGGTTTTGTAAACTGAATTAAATTCGGGAAGAACACTGTTTGGTTTGGCTGCACTCATATCAACTGTTCCTTTGCCACAATAAAGATCTTCTTTTCCTTGGAAAGTGTAAGTATTTTAAGATGAATGGTAACATGACCCATTTCCTGACCTCCATCGTATGTTGCGCAAGATGTTAAAGAACTAGCTCCTTTGACTGATACCATTTCTGTATCTGGACATGCTCAATACTTAAGCACAGGTTGAAACAAATATACACATTCATTACAAATTGCATTTGCTGTGTCGATGTCGTGAAAGATGAAGCTTCATTGTTCCATATTACAATTTCTGAATATATCTTTTCGATCTTTCTTGAGATATTTTTCTTATATTTCAAAATTTTGGAAGAAAATCTATTTTCATTTATTTTATACTGTTATTTAGATATAATTTTATCTGTATACTGATATTTTAGGTTTCATTCGCAAATTAGACAAATTTTTGGTTTTTATAAATAGCTTTGTTAGTATATTCTTTCTGTGCTACTTATCGAATTTTGCGTGAATTTCAATACCTACTCTACTTGTTATATCAGAATTCTACTGTTGTCCAATAAATAAATAAAGCATTTACTTTATCTACCATGTGCGTGATGGACAGAGAAGGAATTGCACACCACTCTAATTCCATATAGCGACTTCACGCAATATACACGTTATCAGGTTCCCTAATTAAAATCAAAATTAGAAAAATATCAGCGTTTGTGGTTGTCTATGAGAGCTGAGTTTAAATGTTCATAAAAATGTAATGAGTTTCACTCATATGGGTTTCTCTACCTGTTCTGCAACAAGTTATTTTTTAAAAAGTGTGTTCAAATATTTCCTGTTTATCCAGATAATCATTTGCATAAATGCTTGAATTACATATTTCCTTGTAAGTAGACTAGAAATACGGAGATATACTAGGCTAAATCAATAGCCATATCTTTTAAAAGCTGGTCGCTACGTGGTAGGTAGGTTGATGCGTTTTGAAAACGAACTCTTTGATGAACAAGAAAGATAATTAAAAAGCCTTTTTGAGGAAAGTATAAGTGTTTTAAAACGGTAATCAATTAAACGAAATACTTCGGAGACCGTGTACTCCACAATAAATGTACTACCTTCCTATTTTTACATAAATTCTGTGTTTTAATGAGATCTGCATTTTCGTAAATATATTTTTTGGTCTGTCGCTATATACCGGTTATACGAAAGTCTTCTATAACGAAGAGGGATTCAGAAATTATTACGAGAAAAATTAATATCTACAATTTTTCAACTAAAAGCGTATATGTATGGTATTTTAATCAAATACGTTATAGTCATTTTTCATAAAATTGGTGCTGGTTTACGATGTGAGGATTTTCCCATAAAACTTCGTGTAGCATTCTTGGTATTTAACTAAATTTGGTATTCAACCAAATTTTTTATTTTTGAGTTTTGCTTCCCCTCCACTCACATACACGGATGATTTCAAAAATTACTTTTTTTCGAATAGGTGTGCTCAAAACATTTATTTTCTGTGAAATTTCGGTATAGAATTTTTGGGTGGAATACAATACCTTGTACTATGTGCATTGGACATGCGTGCTAGACAAAGTAAAATTAAAAGTCGGTTGTATACCCAACATGAAATTAAGTCCAGTTCTTCCAAATATGTGGCACGAGAGATCTCAAAAGCCTTAAACTAAGCTTTACAAAAAAAAAAAAATATTTTCTCAATTGGCTTTCTAAATTTTGAAACCCCACACCTTTAGATACCCAGTTTGTTTTTGGCTATAAAAATGTCAGTGTTAGTACATTCAAGTACATGTTTCTAATGCCTGGTTCTCTTAGGACGGATATAACACATGTTTCAGATGCCATTTTAAAGCGTTGAGTTGATGACATTATTTTCTATATGACATTTTAAAGCGTTTTTCTCAAGTTCAGTTTGTTGTTATTTTTCCATATTCAAAAATGGTCTTGTCACGGGATCGGTGTCTCGTACCTGCAGTGTTCACAGTCCCGGCGTTGATGTAGGTTCCACTCCTAATCTCCTAATTATACTTATCTAAGGGGTATGTGGGTGAAGCTAATATATTAAAACCACTGCATAATCTCTTATGACATGAATTTATTTGGATCTTGGATTTCAACGGACAGCTAGCTTGTTCCTTACAAATGTTTTATAAATGAATACTATCCCACCACTTAACTTATTAATGAGTCTAGTCTCAGCCTCTGCAGATTGCTTCCCCACCACATGCACACAACTCAATGTGACGTGAACACAATATCACTAGCGTCATAGTTATAGAAAGAGCGTAGAGTAACCACATAAGAGATCTGCCTTGCCTTAAATACTAAACCAGAGCGACGCTAACTTTCGGGCCATAAAATGTAACAGCATCTCTTATTGGTTCTTAGGTAGCATCACCTCACAAGTTATGAGAATAAATTGTGCCAAGTTCTGAGGTCACAGCGTGCACATGACGAGTTTGGAAATATTCAGTGGTTCCTTCTCACTTTAACATTATGCTTATATTGTCTGTTTTTCAAACTTCCTGTGCTACTTGGAAGTAAAGTCACTATTCCGGTCTCACATCTTTATGTCTGTTCTTCTCGTACATCCTTTAGCTTAAACACTGTGCTTATTAGCAGGTAGTGGTTGTTGAACTGTAAACTGGAATTCCTCTAGCTCACCTCGCCTTAATTACCTAAGTTAACAACTTCATTTATGCATATTTCTACTCTTGAATATTTACAATTATTTTACCTTGCTTTCTATAAACTAATAATATTATGTACATTTTCTCTTTTTATATAATTTGTGAGAATGTAGTATGTTCTCCTAGAGTCTTCTCCCACAAACATGCTGTTGTAGGTCTGATACTTTCTCCAACGTATTTCAAAACGTGTGCAATAAAATTACTTATTAAAATTCTGATGTTGGTCACAATTTAGTTTTAAAAAAGCAGCTAACATAATCATACTTTGTTTTTTCTGGGTTTCTTTCATTTGTCTTATAATACATTTATTTATTTAAAATACCTATAACTATCAAATCAATTCTAATCAAGCATTTTGTTAGAAATGTATTAAATACTGAAGTTTTAAAGACTGGCGCTTCGGGCACAATATCTGCCAAAGAAAATAGATTTTCAATTTTTCTAATAATATTGACATAAATTAATAGATCCAGAATGAAGCTACATATTGTGCTGAAACTCTGAATAGATACCTCTTTTGTTGATAAGAATGCCTATGCAAAAATAAAAGCTATGGCTCTAATTATTTAGAAGATAACTTCTATCATTTAGGTGTCCTCTTAAATAGACAGTTTGTTTCAACGATTTTATGGCATTAGCCATTTCCAAGATGTACGTTGTTATCAGTTTGTGGTCTTCAATACGTTTTTAATAAACTGTCACGATGACAAAGAGTGTGACATATCTAAGAACATAGAGGGTTCTGGTTTTGGAACACTAGAATTTCGATTGGGTTGAGTGTTTTCCCCTTATTAAGAAACGATAAGAAAAAAGTCTGATGTGTTCCATTCCCATGACTTTCTCTACATCTCTGCAACAAATTATTGTCAAAAAGCTTATGCCTCTATTTACTTCATGGTAATCAAGAAAAAATTAGCCTAAATAATCTTATTGCTTGCTTCCTTGTAAGTAGAAGCAAAACAAAGAAGTATCATAAGTTAAAGTGATAGTCAAAAGCTGGTTGCTATGTGACTGAATTTTCTTTGTTTGTATGGACGGAAGTTGACAAATTCCTGTATGAGAAAAGTATACGTTTTTCAAAGCTGAAATCAATAACAAGGAATATCTCAAATACGATCAACTCCACGAAAAAAACGTATATTACATAAATTGTGTGTCTTTGCGTGCTCTACATTTTTGTACTGTAATTTTTTTTCATCCTTTACTATTTAACAGTTATTCAAAATTCCGTAAAATTCATCCAGAATAAAGTAGTCTTCAGAGGTTGTTCCCAGAAAAGTCAAGATATATGTTTTATTTATCTGGTAAATATCTTTAATATACAATATTTTAATCAAAATCGTTTGAGTCATTTTTGAAAAAATAAAAATTTTCAAAAAAGTTCCATGTAAAGGATAGTCGGGTGTGGGGGGATTTTCTTAAAAAGTTTCATGTCGTATCCTTGGAAGACACCAAACATAAATACCAAGTTGGATTTTTAATAGACTTTTCGTTATTGAGATATACTTGCCGTCCCCCCCCACACACAGACACAAACGTACATTTTTTAAAAAAAAATTGTTTATTCCGAGGTTCTCAAAACATTTATTTTCGGTGACATCTCGGTATCGAATTTTGGGTGCGTTACAATACCTTCTCTATACACTATGTACATAACATACTTCCTTAGCAAACATCTAATTTCTTACCGTTTCTAGGGTGATTCTCATTGCCATGACTTAATTCATTGCCTTCTTCTGTAACTACCTTGCAATATATCAGAACAATAAGCATGCCTTTAATAACATTATCAAATTAGTGGCTAATTACAAATAGGTGTAGCTAGAAATGGGCTAATAAGAGAAGGAGGGGAACCTGGACACACGGCATTTAGGTGACTCAGCTGTGATGCTTGGAAAATCCACAATATGTAAAGTATCTTGTTGAAATTTATACATGGTATTATAATAATATTTCTGCCAAGTTTCAAAATTCTGGCTTGCATTATTATTTGAATATAATATTTTTACTGTCTAAATATTTACTTAATTAAAAATTGAGCCACGTGATGCATTTATAAACGTCTGATATATTCCATTCCCAAGTCTTTCTCTACATCTCTGTAATAAATTACTGTCAATAAGCTTTTTTTTTTCTATGTGCTTCATACTAATCGCAATAAACATTAGCAGAAACGGTACTATTACTTAGTTCTTTATAAGTATAATAAAAATAAGGGAATACATTAGGCTAAACCAACATTCATTTTTTTTAAATGTGGCTGCTATGCAACTGAAATCTGTTTCTTTGCATGGCCAGGTGTTAACGGGTATGAGAAAGGCATTTTAAAACTGAAACCAAAAGTACGGAATATCTCGAAAACGGTCAACTCGACGAAAAATGTATAATTGTGTAAAGTTCTACATTTTTTGTGTAGTAAGTTTTTTTTTACGGTTTACTAATTATGCAAA
This sequence comes from Hymenopus coronatus, assembly GCA_030762935.1. NCBI lineage: Eukaryota > Metazoa > Arthropoda > Insecta > Mantodea > Hymenopodidae > Hymenopus > Hymenopus coronatus. The sequence goes on from CM060882.1 coordinate 86,121,550, forward strand.
ATTAAAAAAAAAATCAAGTATAAAGAGACTTCAGAGCTTATTACCAGAAAACTGGATATATACATTTTATTTGTCATGTAAATAAAGTAAATGTAAGAGAATTTAATGGAAATCGTTAGAGCCATTTTTGAGAAAGTCAAAGTTTTCGAATTTTTTTCCATATAAAAGGTAGTTGTGGATTGGGGAATTTTCTTGAATATGTTCCTGTCGCATTCCTTGGAAAATACTAAACTTAAATATAAAGATTGACTTTTACCGGACTTTTCGTTTTTGAGCTATGCTGCCTCCCCCCACACACACACTAAAATGTTTTTTTTTTGGATTCAGTGGGTCACAAGCATATATTTCCAATGAAATATCGCTATCAAATTTTTGGATATACACTAAGAAAGTAAAAAATATTTGCATTACAAAATCCAGTCTTATAGAAAATGACTTTACAAATGTATCTTATGTTATATGTATTTTCTTACATTAGACTTAATTAGTGAAGAAAAGTTATTACTTTTCTTACTCTACAAAACTCCTTAATTTTTAAAAATGTAATAGTTGTATCTCAAAATTGGAGCATTATTTCAAAAAGTATGCGACCATTATCTTTAATTTATTTTTGATATGCTTTATAAAAATGTCGAAACATTAATGATAAATTGGATCGTGTGGAACATTTTGTGTATGCCAGAAAATAAGGTTTACATTTGGGCATGCGGCTACACATTTATAGCTTCAGCTAATTGGTAGTTAAAAGTGCCACAATTTTATATAGTGAAGATTAATTGGCTTATCTTTTATAGGCTTAATATTTATATTATCAATACGTTTTATATTATTAGCTCTAAATTAATTATAATTGTATTAGGTTGAGATGGTTTAGTATTGGTATCTTATTGTTAAGTTACTTATTAAAATGTAAAGTTTTGTGATGGTGGAAAATTATATATTTTCTTGAAGTTTAGAATTCATATCATTGTATTATAAAAAAATCTAATATGTTACACACACATGACTTTCTCTAACTATAAGCAGACTTCTTACGAAACTTGTTCGTCTTTCTACACCATAATAATCGAGAAAAGCACAAGACTAAATACTTATTACTCAGTTCCTTATAAGCAGAAGGGAACTAATGGAATGCGCCATGCTAAATAAATAACGAATCGCTTTGAAAGCTATCGTTATGCGATTGTCATTGAAATTGGTTTCATTGCTTGGCCAGGAAAAGCAGCCACTTTCTGTCTGAGAAAAGTATAATAAACAGTCAAATCTACAACAAAAATGCATATGAAAAATTACGTGTTTTAAGGAGGTCTATATTTTATGTGTAGTAAGTTTTCGTCTGTCTCTAACGGTTTACCAGTTATGAAAAATTCAGAAAAATTCATCCACAATAAATATGTCTTAAGAATACCCATCTGTGAAAAACCCAAAATATACAATTTTGCTTGGATTGATTTGAAACTTTAACACAGCAATTTCAGTATTGAGAATAGTTTACGTGCTAATTTTCAGGCTTTTGTTGAAATTAGTTTCTGTGATATTAACATATTTATAGTATTTTATTGTCGTTTAATTAAATCATTTCACACGATGCAGTTGCAGAAATATAATACTTTGCAGTTTTACTGATAAATACAGTATTAGTAAACTAATGAGATGAAATTTATATCTGACTATTGGTTTAGGAGAAAAAAATATTTAACTGTCATTTTATTATTTTTTTTATTTTTGCTATGGAAATATGAAGTTTATTATTTAATTACACAAGTACTGGTGATATTAGAAAAAAATCATTCTCATGACTTTTCTTTTGTACTATTTTTATTCAAGCATAAACATTTTCAAGTTTCTGTTTCGAAAAAAGCATCGTGTGGAACAATTTGAAGTTTCGAAAACGCCGAAAAATAAAAACACAAGAAAATAGGTTTTAAAGTTTAACATACAGTTATACACTGTTTCTTAGTAAGCCTTAGAATTTTATATTTCCTATATAAACCGGCTTGACACGTCCAATATTGAATGTTCGTTGCACAAAACAACTTTAACAAATCAATAACATAGTGATAATAATAATAATAATAATAATAATAATAATAATAATAATAATAATAATAATAATAATAATAACAATAGAATATTAATAATGATGATAATTATGATAATTGATAAATGCTAATGATAATAATTAAATAAATAATACATAACAATTAATAATAATAAAAATAATAATATGTATTAATAATTAAAAATAATAGTAATTAATAATAAATTATTAATAATAAAAATAATAATATCAGTAGCAGTATAAGTGACAAGTGAAGTGACTGTTTACTGGTGATAGGTGACTGGTGACAGATAATAGGTGACAGATGACAATTTGTTTTTAGCTTTACCATGAATGAAATTGATGATAACTAACAAGTGACAAGTGACGAAAAATGACAAGTGATAGGTGACAAGTGAAACGTGTCAAGTGACACTATATCATCAATTTCCTTTTGTACTATTTTTATTCAAGCATACAAATATTGAAGCTCATGTTTCGAAAACTGCATCATGTGAAATAGTTTGAAGTTTTGTAAACGCTGTAAAATAAAACCACGAGAATATAGATGTTAAAGTTTAACGCGCATTTAACACTGTTTCTTTGTAAGTCTTAGAATTAAATATTCTCTATACAAAACCAGCTAGACACGTCTAATATTGAATGTACATTGCACAAAACAACTTTAACAAATCAATAACATTATCATGATAATAATAAAAATAATAGTAATAATAACAATTATAAAAATAATAATAACAATAATAAAATTGTAATAATAATAATAAAACAATAATAATAGCAGTAATAATAATACATAATAATGATGATAATTATGATAACTCATAAATGATAAATAAATAACTAAATAAACAATACATAGTAATAAATAATGATAAGCAAAAATAATAATTAAAATTACAATTCATAATAATAAATAACAATAAAAATAATAATATTATAATAATAATAGTAACAGTAAACGTGACAAGTGAAGTGACTGGTGACAGGTGACAAATTTATTTTAGCTTCACCTGAATGAAATTGGAGAAAACTGACCAGTGACAGGTGACAAGTGAAAAGTGACAGATGGCGCTATCTCATCAATTTTATTTTGTACTATTCTTATTCAAGCATACAAATTTTGAAGCTTCTATTTCGAAAATACATCATGTGGAATATTTTGAAGTTTTGAAAACGATGGAAAATAAAGACACAAGAAAATAGGGTTTAAAGTTTAACATACAATTTAACACTGTTTCTTTGTAAGTCTTAGAATTTCATTTTCTCTATACAAAGTCGGCTTGACACGTCCAATATTGAACGTACAATGCGCAAAACAACTTAGCATTAATCATAATAATAGTAATAATAAAAATGATAATAAAAATAATACTAAAATAATAATAAAAAGAATAATAACAATAATAAAATTATAATAATAACAATAATAATAATGATAAATAAAAATGATGATAATTATGATAATTGATAAATGCTAAATGATAATAATAATAAAGTAAATAATACATAATACTTAATAACTAAAATAATAATCAAAATAATATGAAGAAATGATAAATAATAATAATAATAATAATAATAATAATAATAATAATAATAATAATAACAGCAAAAGTGACAAGTGAAGTGAATGGTGACTGGTGATAGATGGTTGGTGATAGGTAACAATTTTTTTTAACTTTACAACAGAATTGGTGGAAACTGAGAAGTGACAAGTGACAAGCTTTGTCAAGCATAAAAATGTTCAAGCTTCTGTTACGAAAACGCTGAAAAATAAAAACACGAAAAAATAGTTTTTTAAGTTTAACATACACTGTTTCTTTGTAATTCTTAGAATTTCATACTCTCTATATGCTTGACACGTCCAAAATTGACTATACATTGCACAAAACAAATTTAACAAATCAATATTATTATAATAATAATAATAATAACTGTAATGATGATTGTTATGATAATTGATAAATGCTAAATGATAATTGATAAATGATCAATAATAATTAAATAAACATTACATTATAAGTAATTACAAATAAAAATAATAATTAATATTAATAATAAATAATTAATAATACGTAATAATAAATAACTAACTAATAATAATAGTAGCAGTAAAAGTGACAAGTGACAAGTAAAACGTGAAAAGTGACTGGTGACTGGTGAGAGATTACAGGTGACAGGTGACAACACTTTTTTTTTAGCTTTACGATGAATGAAATTGGTTTTCGTTTTTGAGCTATTCTGCTCACAGACACACACATAGAGGTACATTTTTCTACAAATGCTCTCTTTATATTCAAGGGGTCCCAAAAACATGTATTTGCGGTGAAATCTTGGTATCAAATTTTTTAATGCAAATCAATACCTTCTCTATAGGTATACTAAGGTACATGTAGTAAAAGATCTGATGTCTCACTCACATGACTTTCTCTTTAACCCTGTAACAAATTATTCTCAATAAGCCTATTGCTGTATCTACTTCATGCTATTCGAGATACCATAAAGAAACGGTCTTATTACTTATTTCTTTATAAGTAGCATGGAAATAAGAGAATATATTAGGCTAAACCGACAGGAAAATGTTTTCAAATATGGTTGCTGCGGGATTGAAATCCGTTAATTACCAAACTGCGTATTTAGGTTTAGTATTTACCAAGGAAGCGACACAAAGATTTTCAAGAAAATCAACCCCAACTACCTCTTACATATCGAAAATATTGATTTTCTCAAAAATGCCTCCAACAATTTTGATCAAAATATTGTATGTTGAAGATATTTATATGACAAATAAAACATACATATTGAATTTTGTGAGAATAGCCTCTGAAGACATTTTTATTCTGCATGAATTTACAAAACTGATAAACCGTAAGAGATAGACAAAAACTTACTTAACAAAAATGTAGAGCTCGTTTAAACACAATTTATGTTATACATACTTTTTGGTGGAGTTTACCCTTTTTGAGATATGGTTGTTATTGGTTTCAGTTTTAAAATACTTATACTTTTCTCATACGGGAATTTGTCAACTCCTGGCCATACAAACCAAAGAATTTCAAGCTTTTAAAATATTTTACTATCGCACTTACTTATAGTATTTCTGTTCTATTTACAAGCAAGCAAGTAATAAGGAAATTGTGTTAATTTTTTTCTCGATCAGGATGAAGTAAATAGAAGAATAAGCTTTTTAAACAATAATTTATTACAGAGATGGAACACATCAAATTTTTTCTAATTTTATTATTGAGATGTTATTGAAATATTCCTGCTTTTCGGTTATATTGGCCGCTTAAAAACCTGTTTTCTCCAGTCCAGGAGAGAGAGAGAGAGAGAAAGAGAGAGAAAGGAACCTCTATAATTGAGCGGTGCGTTAAGTCCTGCTTGTATAACAAGCTCTAATAAATGGCAATAAGTCGCATACATCAGGTAGCTGTAGTTCGACAAACAGCCAATGGCATTAATCCACTGCCACCTGTATTTGCATACTGTAGATTGATTAATTGGGCATATGATATACCAATATTATTAGGATGCGAGTGGTAGTTCCAACTGTACCGCCCAGGGTGTACAGCTGCGCAGGATTGCAAGCAATAGAGTGTCTAACCTTGGACCGAAAGACAATACATCTGTGTCACTCTCACGTGACTTTCTCTAGCAGCTCTACAAACAAGCTTCTTACAAAAGATGATTCTTCTTTCTACACAATGCTAATCGAAATAAAAATAGCAAAATGTTCTTATTACTTAGTTCCTTTAAAGTAAAACGAAATTAAGGGAATGCACTAAGTTAAAGTGTTATTCAAATGTTCTACGATTTGCTATGAAAATCGCTTAACGACAGCTTTTAAAACATTTGACTATCACCTAGTGCATTCCCTTAGTTCCAGTCTATTTATAAGGAACTAAGTAATAACATTCTGCTAATTATTAGCTCTATTAGCATGCTGTTGAAAAAAGAATTATCTTTTGTAAGAACCTTGTTTTTAGAGTAGCTAGTAGAAGTCATATGACTGTTACACTTCAGATTTTTTTCCTTCCTCTTTTGTTCCTAAGAGATCCATTGAATATTCAAATCACATTATACACAAAGTACGAGCGGTGATCAGAAACTAAGGTTACAAAACCTGCAGCGAAACGAGTATATTTTATTTGGTACAACCAATACAGCCAGATGATAGTAGATATATTAGGTTATGTTTGCAATAGTCTCCATATGGGTTGAGGTACTTGTCGCTTTGATGATGAGTTTCAATATTCCCTCCTGATAAAAGCCAGGTCCTAGCGTGCTCAGTCACGTTATCGTGAAGCATTGTACCTCTTCACTGAATAGTGACTTAAGACTTTACCCAATGAAAAATCTGATGTGTTCCATTCACATAACTTTCTCTACATACCTGCAACAAATTATTGCTAAAAAACTTATTCTTCTTTTTACTTCATGCTTATCAAGAAAAAAATTAGTAGAATTTTCTAATTACTTACTTCCTTGTAAGTATAAGGGAAATAAGGGAGTATCATAGGTTAAACTGATAGTCAAAAGTTGGTTTCTATGTGACTGAAGTTCCTTTGTTTGTATGGACAGGAGTTGGCAAACTCCCGTATGAGAAAAGTATAAGTGTTTTAAACCTTAAACTAATAACAAGGAATATCTCAGAAACGACCAACTCCACCAAAAAGAATGTATACAATAAACAGTGTACTTTAATGAACTCTACATTTTCTATTAAGTTAGCTTTTGCCTATCTCTTATGGTTTACCAGTTATGCAAAATTTCGTGAAATTCATCCAGAATAAAGTAGTCTTCAGAGGCTATTTTCAGAAATTTCAAGATATAAATTTTATTTAACAGGTAACATAAGACATTTTAATCAAAATCGTTAGAGCCATTTTTAAGAAAATTAAAATTTTTGGAAAAAAGTTTCATGTAAAGGGTACTTGGGAGTGAGGGGATTTTTTTTTAAAATCTTCGTGTCGCATTCTTGGAAGATACCAAATTTTAATAGCAAGCTTGGTATTTAATGGTCTTTTCGTTTTTGAGCCATGCTGGCCATAGACACACACGAACTTTTTCTAAAATGCTTTTTTTTGGATTCAGGGGACCCAAAACACGTATTTTTGGGTGCATTACAATACTTCTCTATACACTATGTACATAGTACGTGTAGAGAAAGTAAAAATCATTATTCACTTTTGTCCAAAGGCATTTCAATTGCATCAAATAGCATCAACATTTAAAGATTTGACTATCGCTTTATGTATTCCGTTATTTCCCTTCTACTTACAAAGAAATACGTAATAAAAACATTTCTGATAATGTTTATTTCAATAAGCATAAATAGAGAAGAATAAACTTTTGTAAGAATGATTTGTTGCAATACTTTTGGAAGAAGTCATCGAAATGAACACATTAGATTTTTAATATGGCCTTTTATGGATTGGATCGGTTATGGATTGAAACATTGCTGTCAATGCACCCCTCACCAACCAAACCAAATCACCGCCCATAAAATATAATATTCATGCAATAGCTATTAATAAAGCAACATCTCCTACTGGATTTGATAAAGCAGTTAATATACCATTCCGAGGCTAGTATTGTCTCTCCACGGGTTCTTTTTCAACCCAGATGACGCTCTCCAACAGGATAGCAAGATGTAGCAGTCTGTCATAGCGCATTGTTTCCACATGGTTGTACCATATTTGATAATTATCAACTTCTTCCATTATACTTTCAGTTTTTTATTTATCTCGAATTAATTTGTTTATACCTTAACATTTCTTTTTAAATTCTAGATCCTTGTTTACTGATTTTAATTTGAAATTGTAATTTTAGATTAGTTAATTATCTGAAAAATATATAATAGGCGTGCTTGTTTTTGAAAATACATTTAAAGTTTGGATATATGTCTCTAGGTGCCCGGGTAGCATATTCGGATTTTATTTGGTATACATACACGCGCTAGAGAAAGTAAAATTTGTATCACATGGCTTTTACCGCTTATGTCACTACATAGTGCTTACATACATGGTGCCCAAATTTAATGTTATGATCTATATTCTCAAAATATTAAATACGGACATTAAAATGTGTCTGTGTAATTTCTAAATTGTTAGTTATTATTTAAAAAAAAGTATATATAAGGTATACATTTCAAAGTATAGTGCTAAAATATTAAGTGTCATCAAAAAATTACGGGAATTTTTGTTTTTCATAAACAATCTTATTTGTTCATCTGAATCAACTTTGTCCGCTTCCAAGTAATCCCGCCTAGATATAATCACTTTATCCAGCACTTTCTCCAATCTTGGAAACACTTATATAATTATCTTTTCGTTATGCTGTTCAGCTACTTCGACGATTCAGTTTTTAGCTCACCAATGGTGATTAAACGACATCCTTTCTTTATCTTCGAGAACAGAAAGAAGTTGCAAATAAGGTGACTGAGGCAAAATAACGCTTCTGGTATTTGCCAAAAAAAATCACGAACAAGCCTTGAGCTGTGAGCAAGAGCATTATTCGCGAGTGACTTTTCCGTAACTCCGGCGTTTCCTTCGGATTTCTTCAGGCAAACGTGTGTAGCTTTCAGGTAATATTCCTTATAGGCTGAATAACTATATCCCAGAGCCATTTATTGACTTGTTTCACATTATCGTCAGTAATTGATGTGCCAGGACGTCCAGGGGATCGTCGTCTTTAAAGCCTTCTCGACTCTCTTTGAAAGGTTGATACCATTTGGAAACTTTATATTACTCATAGTAGATTCGCCAAAAGCCACTATCAACGTTTGAAACACTTTACTCCGTGTCCAAGCAAAATGTAATGCAAATTCTTTGAACACTCGAAATTAGTATAAACTTTTTAACTGCCAACAATAAACTAAGTGCTTAAAACAACTTAAGATGCAGTCATACATCGGGAACATGGTATCTACAAGATAAAAATCTTATGTGTTCCATTCACATGACTTTCTCCACATATCTATTACAAATTATTGTTAAAAATATTGTGCTTCTCTCTACTTCCTGCTGATCGAGATAAGCGTAAGCAGTAGAAGGGAAATAAGGGCATACACTAGGCTAAAACGATAGTCAAATAATTTAAGAGCTGGTTGCCATGTGGATGAATTCCGTTTCTTTGCATTGCCTGGAGTTAATAAATTCCCATATGTGAAAAGTTAAATTATTTTAAAGCTGAAACCAATAACAAGGAATATGTAAAAAATGGTAAACTACATGAAAAATATATATTACATAAATGTTGTGTGTCAACGAGATCTACATATTTTGGTTAGTAGGTTTTTGTCTATCGCTTCCGGTTTGCTAGCTGTGCAAGTTCCAGCAACATTTATCCAGAATAGAGGCTTTTAGCAACTATTTCAAGAAAATACAAGATATATGTTTCATTTGTCATGTAAATATTTTTAATATACCGTATTTTGATTAAAATCGTTAGAGCCGTTTTTGATAAAATCAACATTTTGAAATTTTTTCCATGTAAAGGGGTTGGGGGCATTTTCCTCAAAATTTTTGTGTCACATCCTTGCGAGATTCTTAACTTATGTACCAAGTTTAGTATTTTATCGACTTTTCGTTTCTGAGTTGTCATGTTCACAGACACGGATCTTTTTCTAGGAATACGTTTTGGAGTCAGGGGACCCTAAAACGCCTATTTCCGGTGAAATCTCGGTATCGAATTTTTGGGTGGAATGCAATACCTTCTCTATAGACTATATACATAGTATGTATAGAGTAAGTAAAAAGAGTTTTAAAATTAACCGCGAAATTAAAATTTCTGTTATTTTTTATCACACCTCGTACATGCAATAAACATTAATTTTCTAGTTAATTTAATGTAACAGTTACTAAATATAAAAAATCACTTGACTTTTAGCCTGTGTCATATCATTTATCTGTGTTCTTGACATTACTCCTGTGTCTTGGTTAGCAGCTGTTTTACTGTGCTTATGAGACTAAATCTTTTTAGAAATATTTAGACGCAATCGTAATAAATTTACTTTTTATTGTACACATATGGTATGGAAAAGACTAGAGGAAATAACATTTTATCTAACTCCCAAAAAGTAACGTTAAGCCACATTTTTATTTCAGGTTGGTAGGGTTTAATACTGTCAGTCAGGAAAATCCTGTGGAGAGTAGCTGACATATATTCTCAGATTTCCCACGGAAGAAAATGTGGACGAGTTGGCGCTCAACTGAAAACCCATAGCACTAAATCTTCAGCGGGTGTCCTGTATATGAAACCATAAAGCTGTCAAAATGTAAACCGCGCAAGCGCACTAAGATCATTTTACTACCTTCTTATCCCACTACATGACGCTTTTATAGCGTTCAGTAACACAGCGCGAGGTTTTTGTGATTTTTTTTTAAAATTATATAGCATTTGAAAACCGGAGTCAATGCTTAAAACACTCAGGAGCCCTAATATGAAAGTGTTCCCTTCATATGACGTTCTCTTCCTCCTCTGCAACGAACTGTTTACAAACGTCTACATATTTCATGCTAATCGAGATAAGCATTAGCAGAAATTGATTTACTAAATATTTATTTCATTAGGCCAAAGGAGAATAAGAGGATACACTACCATAAACCGATAGCCCAAACCTTTAAGGTTATTTGCTATGTGTTGAGTTTGAAATTCCGTTCTCTTTGCTTGATTAGGATGAAACAAATCAACAACAAATTTGCCATTTGATGAATGAATAAATACGAACAGTTTAAACCAATAACAATAAATTTCTTGGAAAATTTTAACTGGAAAAAAATTATATATATTGCGAACGATTATAACTATATGTTGCTATTGCAAAAGTCATTCAGAATGCAGAGGACTTCATTGACTATTCCCAGAAATTTGAAGATTTATATATTGTGCTAGTATATTTAATATATCTTTTTCATAAAAGCCGTTTTTCAGTTTTGAGACAATAAGAAATTTAGAAAAATATTCTATGTAAAGGGTAGTTGGATAGGGGGAGCTTCTTCAGTATTTTTCGAAAGTACTGAACATATCCAAGCTTTTCGTTTTTGAGTTATATTACTCAGAGACAGACACAGACTGTCTGCTTGACTGACTGACTGACTGACTGACTGACTGACTGACTGACTGACTGACAGGATTACACACGCAGAACTTTCACTATCATTTTTATTGCCATAAAAGGTAGGATCAGTATAAGTGTTTTGTGTGGAATGGAATATTTTCCCTACCTATTATACGTAGTAGAGAATGAAAAACAAAAAAGGGAGCTACAGCAGGTTTGTCATTTCCGTCGAGCAGTGCATATATTTTAACATCGGTTTATCACTTGTTTTGATATTAGTTATGTATGGATTTGATGGTTGGTAAAGCGATCGCATTCTTGCAAATAATATAGTACCTATTTTTGTTTTACATAATCCGATAAACAAATGTTGAGATGGTTTACTTTTCTGTCATGTTTACTTACGTGCATAAAAGGTGGCTCATCCCCCTAGATCGCAATAAGTATTTTATCTGCAGATTCACACGTCCAATATAATTACTTTCTGTACACGTACCATGTATATAGTGTATAGAGAAGGTATTGTAATGCACACAAAAATTCGATACCGAGATTTTACTGGAAATATGTTTTCAAACCTCCTGAATCCAAAAAGAAGCATTTTTAGAAAAATGTCCGTGGGTGTGTCTGTCTGTCTGTCTGTCTGTCTATCTGTCTGTCTGTGTGTTCTGTGTGTATGTGTCTGTGGGCAACATGGCTCAAAAAGACCATTAATAACCAAACTTGGTATTTAAGTTTCTTATCTTCCAAGGATGCGACACAAAGATTTTCAAGAAAATCCCCCACCCCCAACTACCCTTTACATGGAAAAAATTTCGAAAATGTTGATTTTCTTAAAAATTGTTCTATTTTGATTAAAATTCCCTATATTTAAGAAATTTACTTTCCAAATAAAATTTATATTTTGAATGTTCTGGGAATAGCCTCTGAAGACCGCTTTATTCTGAATGATTCTACTTTATTATTTTACTAAATTTTGTATAACCGCTTTACCGTAAGAGATGGAGCAAAACTTACCATACAGAAATGTAGAGCACAATAAAACACTTATGTTATATACATTTTTTTTCGTGGAGTTGATCGTTTTTTACGTTCCCTGTCAGCAGGGACTTTTATGGACAAAGTGAGAAGTGAACAAATTAAAAGTTGTTTAACTTTGTAGAAGAATAAATATATTACAGATAAACTGTAACCGGTCGCACAGCAAGAGAAGACGGCATTACCCAGAGAAGCAGTTCAACATTTGTTGCGCGAAACTTCGGCGAAAACATGAGCTACAAGACGACACGGCTAAAACCCGAAACAGCCACCAATATATTTGACAACGGCCGCAGAAGCGTGCGAATTTACATACAGATACACTGGTATGAATACATAAAAGAATGGATTTAGTAGAATGCCATCTGTTTTATTAAATATAAAATGGAATAATTCAAAAACATAGGCAGACCAATAGCCAGCTGGATCAATCAGCTCTCTTGATTGGAAACGACCTGCTGGCCTAAATCCATGAAGCAGAAGAATAATAACAAAAATGCTAATCCAATTACAAAAAAATCGGCCTTTAGAGAAGGAGCAATGAATCATCTGAATGAGGCACTAAGCTGCACAATAGTTACATTTACTTGGGAGCTTTCATCAGCATCATGGAGACGAAGTTTAAACTTATTGCCGCTATCAAACGGTAATAATAAAACTGGTGTTAAGAAACGCTGTAAGATGAAAGTAATGTAAAATAATGTACTGTGATTCGCCTCCCGCAATATTGGCTTAGTTTACACGAGCTCTCCGCGTAGGCTCAGGGGAAAAAAATAATAATATCGATTGCTGTCACTTCCTCGTTCAGATAAATGCTCTTTTTTGTTGTCAAAAAACTGACGATTGGATTAATAATTATCGTATCGGAAAGCTGTTTCAGTTTGCGTTTCTCACACATTATAACATGATATAATTAATAGTATAATTAGTGTGTTATATTGGTGTTTTGCAATTTCACCAATCTCAAACTGCTTCCGTGGGAAAACAAAGCAGTGGATCACGTCATAACATTAATTCTTAATAGTTGACGATAAACTTAATGGGGTAATGTTACAGTAATAGTATACAATATATTAGGTGTAGGTATATGTGCAGATATTTATACTGAATTAAATGGCGTAATGAACAACATTACACCAATATTTGCTTAATTTGCGGACTTATAATTTTACTTGTTAAGAGTACTATGTTATCAGGATGGTTAGTATCTCCAAGCAGACATGGCATACAAGACATACGTATTTATTTTCCCTGAGAAACGCGTAACCTTGCTTAGGCGGGTCTCGCCATTTAGTGTTACATCGGAACCGAATTTGAATGCTTTCTGCAAGGTCAATGACTCCACACTACTTATGCCAGTAGGTCACACACTGCTTTTTTGAGCTTTTGAGGATTTCATCACTTTTCACCAGTAGTGCCATCAATTGCCGTTCTTCACGATTAATCGAGCAATCCTCCCCAGACACCAAACATTCATCAATCTAAGGATCGCTGCTCTCAAAGTTTCTCATGGCCTACCCGCTTTTTTCTATCCCCCAGAAGACCACTGTGATTTTTTTTGGGGGGGGGGCTTCCTACTCTCATCAAATGTTCTAATATGGCCATATCAATGAAGAGTTCGTCTTTGATCCTTTGCGCCGCATCTCCTCCCATCCATGATATCTTTCTAACCTGGAAGCCCTTATTCCGTCCATCTTCACTATCAAGATCTTGGATGTTTGACCCTGCATCAAAGTTCATTCCTCAGCTCCTTGGGTCATTATGCTTCCCACAACTGATTTCAAAATCCTCTTCTTCGCAAGGTATGTCATAGTCTTATGCCACAGTACTCCAACATGTTCATAGCTTTTCGTGCTTAGATTAACCCTTGCAGCTCCCTGAATCATCAATAATTGACCCCAAATATTTAAATTCTTTTACATCCCTGGATATCCAGGGCGATCTCTCTTCCAGTTTCTTCTACTGCGAAGTGTTCGTTTATTCATGTTACTCTTGTCTTCTCTTTCCAAAAGTGTTCACATGTATTTCAGATCCTAATGATTCTGAGCTATATCCACTTGATCAACTCCGATACACGTACGTATTCAGATGTAAAAGCCTAAGCAAAACGGATTGTCGATACTGATACGTGTTTTTCATTTTGCCGCGCAGACCCTGAAAAACGTATCAGATACTAAATTATGTGATTCATCTGTGGAAAAGACTGATAAAAACAACTAGTTTACCGAAATTTATATATATTAAGGTACAGTTTATAAAAATATATGTATCTATACCACAAACATCTGTATATTGAATAACATATTCAATGATTTATAGAATGCAAGAAAAGAGAGCAGAATTTTTAATGACTCTTGGCAGAATAACTAAACTAATGAAGTTCATTTACGCCGCGTGCTTCTGTTTACATCTACTTTTAGCAAACAAGGTGCAGGTTGCAATCAGGTAGATAGGTTGCCAGCACGCCTCTTACTGATGGCCCGGCAGTGGAACAGGTCATTCGCTGAGCTATCTGCCTGCGGCCATGAAGCGGCTTCATGGCCGCTTCACATCTCACACTTCTAGGAGGGGGGAGTTCAGCTACGATATATTTGCAGTGAGCGAGAGTTCTCCCTTCGTTGTCTAACCTTTCTCGTTTTCTCGAAAACCAAAGATGGTCACTCGAGGGAAGAGCTCATTGTCTGTCCCACATATTCAGCTTCGTTCCATTATTGGCCACACGTTATGCTCACTAATACACTTAGTAAGCAGGTAATCTGTCCACCCAAAAAGTTGTATCGAGATTTAACAGAAAATACATATTTTGAGAAACACTTAAACAAAAGTGTTCGAAAAAACTAACTTCCGTTTGTGTGATAGTGTTAACAAATCCTCCTCTTCCATATTCAACATTAAATCCTGAAACTTATTCAGATTCTCCCTCAGCAAAATTTCGTTTCAGCAAGACAAGAAACGAATCAAACATTACATAATACATAAAGGCAAGCATAAACATAAATACCTATTTGACATGTTTCTTCACACATACCGTGTGTAGGACAGGAGTTGGATAGGTAGAGGTTATTATTAAGCCCGGGATTTAAACTACTTATAAGATTGTAAGTCGCCGATGGGGCATGTCATCTCAAAATTATTTATCACCTTATGATTTACCGGGAATCTTGTGAGTCAGCTGGTGGATGTAGTGCCGTGTTGGCATATTTCCATTGTGGGTCTGTGATCAGAGCAATCGGCTAGAGACCGGGAGATCCGATCCATGGTTCAAATTCCGCCTTTGGCATTGAATTATTCAGTCTGAGTATACCTATCCAATTTCTGTAAGAATAGTTTGTTTAAGAATGGGTGGAGAAATTTATGTGGTTGGAACACATGAGATTTTTTAATCTTTAGAGTTAGATAATTTTGTGTGAAATAACACGTCAGTGGGAGCAATAACAATGAACCTCCCATTTATTCAAGGTAACCATTATAAAATTGTTGAATTTTATCTTATATTTACAAATTTTATATTGTCCAGATCAGTACATCCATCAAATATTCGTCTAAGCATGCATTTGTTTTCTAGGTACCCAAATGCAGAAGCTCTGCGCACAGCCATTCTAGCTACTCGGGTAAGTGAAGCATTTTCAGGTAAATAGGAATGAGATGCAAGCATGTTAACACAGTATACGTAACGATGGCTTGACATTCGATCACACTAAGTGCGTGCAGTCATGACTAATCCTATCCCTAATGGACGTTTGCTTCGCTGCACTTTCACTAATTATTGCAAGGCTTGGTCCATCCTAACTTACGGGGCAGTTTCATCAAGCGTTATCCTTTGATTTTGATGGAAATTAACCTGGTGGATAATTGGGGGCTGATTGGTAGCAGAATTAGTTGCAAGTTACGTAAACACCTAATTAACGATATAACAATCAACGTATTCCGCTTTCAATAACATAAACTATAAGAAATAGGCATCTTATAATACCAATTAATATAGAAATCTTTCTATAAAAAACTTGTCACATGTGTCTTACTCTCTCTCTCTCTCTCTCAAAACGCCCGATCATCGCGTCTAGCGACTTTTCTAAAATATGATGTTCGGCACACACTTAAAATCTTCTGCCTATTCACCAAGTCAATGGATCTAGCGAAATTTGTATAATCTAAATATTAACAGACGCATCCACATACAAGTTCTTCTCTGTCTAATCGGACAGTCCATAAATCTATCGAGCTTTGTATAAGCTAAATCTTTGCACACACTTTCCATATACGTCCCGCCCAGTTATTGCCCAGTCAATAGATCTAGCAACCTTTGTATTGCCGAACTACCGGCTCATAATTCTCCATATACGTCTATGTCTACTTGCCCAGTCAATGAATCTAGCGAACTTTGTATAACCTAACAACTCCATATACGTCTCTCTCAGTCTACTTGCCCAGCCAATGAATCTAGCGAGCTTTGTATGGCCTAACAACTCCATATACGTTCCTCTCATTCTACTTGCCCAGTCAATGAATCTAGCGAGCTTTGTATAACCTAATAACTCCATATACGTTCCTCTCAGTCTACTAGCCCAGCCAATGAATCTAGCGAGCTTTGTATAGCCTAACAACTCCATATACGTTCCTCTCAGTCTACTAGCCCAGCCAATGAATCTAGCGAGCTTTGTATAACCTAATAACTCCATATACGTTCCTCTCAGTCTACTTGCCCAGTCAATGAATCTAGCGAACTTTGTATAACCTAACAACTCCATATACGTTCCTCTCAGTCTACTTGCCCAATCAATGAATCTAGCGAGCTTTGTATAGCCTAACAACTCCCTATACGTTCCTCTCAGTCTACTTGCCCAGTCAATGATCTAGCGATCTATGTATAACCTAACAACCTAACAACTACATATACATCCTCTCAGTCTATTCACCTAGCTAATGGATCTAAAGAGCTTTGTATAACCTAACATCGGCACAAACAACTCCACATACGTTCCTCTCTGTTTACTCGCCCAGCTAATGGATTTAGGGAGCTTTGTATAACCAAACACCGTTACAAACAACTCCACATACGTTACTCTGTTTACTCGCTCAGTTAATGGATCTAAATACTTTGTATAGCCTGGCATAGGCACAATCAACTCCACATACGTTCCTTTCAGTCTACTCTCCCAGTTAATGGTGGATCTAGAGAGATTTGTATAACCTAACATCGCCACAAACAACTCCACATACGTTCCTCTCTGTTTTTTCGCCCAGTCATGGATCTTGCGAGATTTACATAACCTAACTATCGACACGCAATTCCTTTCATGTGCTCTATCTATTCGTCCAGTCCATGAATCTAGGCGGAGATATAACGCGTCCCGATGCACATCCCTTTTCGTCGACTGGCCCAGTCAATGGGTCTAGCAACCTTACTGTAAGTTACCAACGGCCTTCAGTCTGTTCTCCCAGTAAAAGGATGAAGAGAGCATTGTAGGAAATATTTATCGGCATACGTGTTCCAATAAACGTCTCTCTGTCTACTCGCCCAGTCAATGGCTCTAGCAATCTTTCTGTAACTTCCCATCGGCATTCATGTCCCCATCAACGGCTTCTGAATCTACTCCCCAAGTAAGTAAATCAAGAGAGGCGCTTATAACCTATTTATCAGCACACGCGATCCCATACATATCGCTTTCTACTCGCCCCGTCGTTGGATATAACGAATTATGAAAGATCTAAATGTATGCATGTCCCTCTCTATAATTTCGCCGGGAATCGGATCTAAAGAGATGAGTATCATTGAGCCTAGTTACTCGTGGCATACCTTAAATTGACTGCTGCTATTTTTAAGCCTCCAGTTGATTTACAAAAAGAATCTAGAAAGTATTTCCTGTTGGAAACCATTCTTTTCTGCTCTGTAGCGGGGATTTTGATACAATCAAACGCAATTTTGAATCATGATGGCTTGTATGTCATGAAACACCGAAATAATCATAAAAGTTCCTCAAGTTTGAGGTGTATTTTAGATTTCAGGAGCTGGTGGCTGATATAGAGAAACTCCACCAAGACCGGTACCCCGAGATGAGAAAATATATTTTGGAATCAGTTCATCGCTGCATTTTCTTAAGTAGCCATTTATGTTGCAATATTGAAATTTATTGATGGTATCGTGAAATGCACATTCCGTCTTTCTCGAAGTGACTGTATTCAAATTATCGTTTCCACCCATCGATATATATATCCAATGGGAAAACTTCTAGTGCAAACAACAAAAATAAATGCTGTTACTGGAAAGCTCCCGTATGCGTATAATGGACATAGAACATTCTACCAAGAAACTACACTTTGGCCCAAAAGAGTATGGTTACAGAAGAACGACAACTTGGTGTAGTGACTTTTTTTGTCTTAATTGCTGAAATATTGTTCGAAACCCAAGTTTTAACTTAATCTCATAGTCATACACTTTCACAAGAATAAACTTAAGGGTAATCTCAAAGCAATAAGTGAATCAAGAAAATACAAAAAAAAAAAAAAAAAAAAGGTAAAGAAAAATAATTTTGGTACTTGTAAGAAATCCAGGGAAAGTTATTTTAAATATCTTTAAATTTAAAAACTCTATAAGCACGCTTTAGTCAATCAATACCCCCTCCCCTTTATTCCGATACTTACACAACAATGCTGCAGTACAGTTTTTTCTCTGGGCGCTCGCTAGTCTGCTGCGGCTGCGACTGCCAGTTCCTAATTTCTCATCGAAACCGACTTGCCGGGACCCGTTTTCTCCTTTTTATACCTGTCGATGTCGTGGCCAGAAATGTCTAGAAGCAGAGAATACTCTAGCATGCTTCCGCACACGCAGGTGAAGCTTCCAAGTCTTTGAGCTATTGCGGCCTCTCTTCACGTCTTCAATTTTCAGCACCTGAGACGAATGCGACTACGTAAGGGAAAACCGACCGCACACGTGCAACAATCAGTTATAAGCATTCCAAAGCAAACCGCTAACACACGGCCAGCAAGGCTTAGTCAAAATAGTGACCACAATCATTTTTTTCTCAAACCTATATATAATTGACTGAAGCTCTTTCTGCATGTAGCGATTCAATTATGCAAAATTCGCTCACAATGAAAGTAAGTTCATAATCTATTGTCATAAAATGCAAGAAATTATCTTAAAACTGCTATTTTATCAAAGTGCTTATGATCGTCTATGTGAAAGCCAAAAGTAATTGGTATTTTTCAAATAGTAGGATTTTTTTTTTAGGTAGCATCATATCTTTGTAAGACGCTGAATATAAATGTCAAGCTAGGTTTTAACAACTTATTGTTTTGATTTATTTTATTTACATATGCGTAGAGACACGTTTGTCTTAAAATCCTTTTCCTTTTCTTCCTCTCTCTTTTTTAATTGAAGTTCGTTAAGATGCTGCATCTGTGAAATTTTGAACAAAAATTGTTAAAAAAGACAATTATTAGTTTTTTATAATAAAATGTATTACTTCTTAGCTTGAAGAAAATATATTGTTTCCCCATTTGGCACACTTTAACATCCAATTAATCACGCTATAGATAGTAGGCGTATGCTTAATAGGCACTCCCAAAATTAAACCATATTTTCTCACACATTTTTCTAACAGTTTTCCACACTTAATGTGTCACAGGATGTAATTTTAGTAACTGTCTCTCAAAAGCTCATTAAAGAAACTGGTCATGTTACTTTTCTGAAATGATGCTTCAATTTTGATAAATCAGTTATTACTCTTTAAAAAATCATGAGTTATAGACAGTATGGAAAATACGCTATTAGAGCTAATTTATTATATGACAGCTCTATTTCTAAACTCATTTTGTGTAAAACTGAATTATGAATTTGAATATCTTTAAAATGCATATTCTGGTTATTTTTATTACAACACTGAATTCAGGAAATAAAAATTAATAGTTATATAACTATGCAAGCTGGTATTTTGATACATGTCAAAATATTACTGTTATTGGGAATAATAACTGGGCATTTCAATAAGATATCTTGTATGCTGTGGATTTTCCAAATTTCAAGGGTATATCGCATTAAAGCATATAATTATGCGTTGAAAACTCGGTACCAAAACTTTGGCTCGAACTAGTAGTTTCTGTAGTTATGCTGTACTTAATATAGGTAAGTGAAAATAATCTAGTTCTGTTTACTATTTAGTAGAATTGTCCTATATGTTCAAAGACGTTCAAAATAATTAAAATTTAATATATATAACATATCATTCGAGTGTTCTTATATTGTAGTATACTCTGAAGTAGAAACAGATATATGGACCACTAATGTTTTCAAATTTAATGAATGGTTTTATCTGCCCTTCTGGCAAAAGAAACGGGCAATAAGCCAGACCGCACCCTAAGCCAAGTCACATAGCTGCGTATTTTATAAGATCGGTGTACTATATACTGTCAGATGTTTAATTCTATTTCGCGTTCCAGAGCGGAATACAACCTAAATAAAATGCTATTTTTGTTACCCTACATATACTTTTAGATGCCAAGCGGTATGTCACTGCATTTTCACGTCTAGGAACTGCATTTTTTAAGAACATACGTTATGTTCAACGAAGCTCTTTAGAGCAGTTTTCACGAGGCACGTACGCTTTTCCTACATAGAACGTGCACGTGTTTTCTGCTCCTTTTTGACTCCAGCTAACAAAATGTATGTGGGAGGAACGTGGATGTCTAGAACGTGTTTGGTAGATTTGGTATACACTTGTGAATTGAGCTACATTCCGGTTCTTTACCCTTCCGCTGCTCCTCTGCGACGCAACATTAATAACCCCTTTCATCCGAGACGCGTCTCCTGCATTTTCGATGTGGAATCCATTTCATAACCTTCTTGGGCACGTTGTGTCTACATTGGTTGAAGCATGCTCACGTTAAACTTGCCAAGTTTTGTTGTGAGTATAATGATTGCTTCAGGCAGTTTGAAATGTCATTTCAAGTTGTATAGCTCCCTATAGTTTAATTTTCCAAACTGATATAATCGTGCGTGCAAGGAAGTTGTGCATGTAGGCGGGGACAGACTCCCCTTTTGCCCTACACATACGCGGGTTGACTGACAAGCGCCATAAATGAGCCATTCAAACTCTTAAAGAAAATAATGCCTTTGCTAAGCATTATGTGTTTCATAATATCTATAATCATACGATTTTGGTCGCCCTCAGTGGTGTAGTGGTTATCATGTAAAGTGTAACAACCAGATTCCGGGTTCAAACCCGTGGAGGATGATGGATTTCAGATCTAAAAATCTTTAGGTAAAACTGCTCAAAGAATTTCTAGATATTGACCGTCTATAACATATCGATCTATAAATATATTTGTTATTAATGATAAAATTATACAAGCTACTGAGGTTACGATTATGGTAATAATAGACATTGAATAATCATGAAAGTATATAAGTTGTTCTATTAAAGGTGAGACACTATCTTGTAAATCTAAGACTTTCGGAAAGGAATGAAAGCCACTATTATGTTTATTTGCACGTAAAAGAACCTCATACTTTGAAAGAAAAAGTCCGAGTCGTGATTTAGTCCGTGATTTAGTCCTATATATGCGCGACATTATGGAACTAGAAATTCCCTGAATGCAATGGTGGGTCAATATCCGCCAACATTACATGATATAACTTTTATATACTTTTCTTATTTAAAACATTATTTTTGTCGTAATACTATTGTGGCAGATTATGAAAGTAAACTTAAGTACAATTTAAAAATTTTACATTTGTATTTTCTCTATGACATGTAAACAAAGTATTGTACATAATATTTCACCGTAAATACTGTTTTGAGGCATGCGATCCTTGCAAGATTAGTCCAATAGATAGTGATGAAATATATAATACCGCATGTCTTATTTGGAGAATAGATTTTGTAATATCATATATGTTCTCTAAAGAGTAGGAGACATAAAAATTATGTATTTCTGGATTATACAGAAGTATTGTAAAAAAAAAGTACCTACATAATTAAATATCCTACTTGATCACATTTTTGGTAAAATTTCGATAGAATGAATATTTAAAATGTTAAACATATTTTTCTTTTAATGATTCATTTAATTTGTGTACATAAAAGTGGTCCGTTCCTCAAAATTGCAATAAAATGTTTTATCAACCTTAGGTTTGCTTCAGGGAAGGAAATGTTGACTACTCTCAGCTGCTATCAGTTCTCTAAATAAATGATCTGCGAAGTAATTTAGATACGTAAGCACGAATCAATGAAAAATACTATAATGATTGTGAAATTGTATACTAATCCATAAAGAGATTTGCTACAATTTGTATGTAAGATGAGGCTGAACAAATTTCAATATAAATCGGCCTTCTAGAGGAAATGGTAAAGAATAATTTACATGTGATTTTGTAACAATTCCATAATATTTCAGATGCTTTCTTGATAACCGTAAGAGATATAAAGAACATTTTAGTTCGTGTAAGCTCTAAAAAAAATATATCGCATTAAAATTTATACGATTTTTTTTCTTTCTTTGCACATTAACCATTTCCAAAGTATTTCTTTTTATTGTTTCGAATTTTAAAGTATTTATACTTTTATCAAACGGGAATACTATACTGTTAATGAAATGAATTTCAATGTAATTAATTGTACTTAAAAGAGTAATAAAACAGTTTGTGCAAAATTCAATATTAAGCACACAGAGAAATGCGTTGTATGATTAGTTTGTTGAAAAATTGGTAATGGAATGTAACCGGTCAGAATTTTATACGAAAGACGCAAATAAAATTGGAGTGTTAATTGAATATGCGACTGTTGCACATTTATTCCTGGTAATCACTAGTTAGGATAACTGCAAAGCATTTCCTATATTTACAATCCTCTTGTTTTTCGTTTGAAACTGAAGGTAGTGTGAAATAGTCTGCTGTATTCTTTGTTAAACCGGACTTAATCTTGAGGACAGTGTGTACTCTTATTTTTAATTCCATATTTTTGCATTGTACATAGAGTCGAGCAAGGCATACTGAATGTCGTTCTTTGTAAAACGTCTTTTTGTTACGCAACCCGCTGGTTACTGTGTGGAGAAACGCCGTGTAGTCATGCAACCATCCGTTCTCGTAAGCGAACAAACACAACGCCAGAGCAGGTGTAACATTCTCGCAATTAAAATTAAAAAACAAAAATAGGATACGAAGTATTACATTACATAAAATTAAAATGTAGTTACATTGATAGAATGGTCACAGAAAGAAGGGGGGGGGAGCTTTTGGGGAAATGTAATAAACTTTCTCTCTCGCTTTATGTGCATCCGTTTACAAACACGTATTTGTGGACATTACTACCGAAAACAAACAGTGTTAGTTAGACAGTCATTTTTACAAAGGCACAGGTTTACAAAATTGAATTAGCGCACCTGGTGAGCTGTAGTGGCATATAATGGTTTTGATTACATTGCATTTTCACATCAGGATATTGTTGCTATTCTATTTTATTTTACTTGAATTGGCTGAGTAATTGAATTGCAAATGTAAATCACGAGTTTCCAGAAGATAACTTTAACGTTAGATTTAACAGTTTCAATGCCAACATTCGAAGCTCTTGTGTTTTTTCGAGTCCCGCCTTGGGCATGAGTATTTGCGTGTGTGTGTGTTTATTAGACGCAAAAGACGTAAAATTAGTAATCAAATAGAAAAACAAAGGAAATGTTGGAATAAGAGGAGGAGAGGAAAAAGGGATACAGCGCCGGAGTCCCGACAACTCTCCGGAATAAAATGTCCTTCTCTAGCTACTCTACAAACTTCTTACAACAGATCTTCTTTCTACACCATGCTAATCGAGATAAACGTTATCAGAATGTTCTTATTACTTAGTTCCTTATGAACAGAAAGGAACTAAAGGAATGTGCTATGCTAAAGTAATAGTTAAATATTTTAAAAGTTGTCGTTAGGAGATTGTGTCTGTAAATCGCTTCTATGCTTGGCAAGGAGTAGAACAAAAGAAAAATGACACTTCCTATCTAATAAAAGTATAAAGTACTTTACAACTGAAGGAATATCTCCAAAACCATAAACTCCATGAGAAAAATGGGATCTACATTTTTTGTGTAGTAAGCTTTTGTCTATCTCTTTCCGTTTACTAGTTTAGCAAAATTAACAAAATTCATCCAGAATAAACGGGTCTTCAGAGGCTATTCGTAGAAAATTCAAGATATACATTTTATCTATGATGGAAATGGCTTTAATATGTGGTATTTTAATGAAAATCGTTAGTCATTTTTAAGAAAAACAAAATTTCTGAAATTAACACGTAACTAAGAATGTAAACACTAAATGAAGTGACACATACTAACATTTTTATGCTTAGTAACTCTTACATTAAACGAACTTGAAAATTAATATGCATTATTTTAGTACTCTAATTATAAGCATGAGGACCGCATTAACCGGTTGGGGGAGTTCAAGGCACCGATTACGTCTCACCCTCCAATACTGCACTCCATCCATATCGTCTGTCATGGAGCGCGATGGGCTATGCAATGGCAGGGCGGTAGGCCAAGGTTCCTTACCAGCTGTCGTGCCCTGGAGTTTAATTATAAGTAAATCTATTGTATTGTAGTTTTGGAGTAATAACTAACAATTTAGAAAGACATTGATAAAATTTCTATGTACATATTTAGTTTTTACAGAATGTAGATCGGTGAGAAATTTTGGTATGATAAAACACTTGTGGGGTGTGTCGTCTGATAGCAGGGGCTTGTCAGGTTGCTGATTAATCATAGTGTAAGAATGCATAACCGTCAGGGAGATCATGTATTGTCATCGGCGTTGAAGCACCTACGGGTTCAGTGGAATTTTACGCGCGCGCGCATTACTGATCTGATTGTTTGATTTAACTCTGTGAGAAGTTTGGTTGTGTTATACACAGTGATTCCGTAAGGATTTACATTTATAATCGTAGCTACCTTTTGCGGACATTACCACGAGTGATACTGTGATTTGTAAATATCTTACAATAGCGATGAACGAGCTGAGGTTACGTTAGCGGAAATAATAAGTGTTTAAATACAGAACTCAATGTTTAAAGGAATAGATGAGGTAGCTAGTGAGAACTGACGTACGAGAAGTGCGATAGAGCATTTATGGAAACAAGGAATTTTAGAGGAAGCAGTGAAACACGCGACGCCGCAGACAGATAGCAAATAAACGTGGCAACAGCGTACTGAGACAGCCACGTGCAGAAGGAATGTTAATCACAAGATAATTTCTAACCAATTATAAATTTGGACATTTTTGTATAACAATATAAGATATATAGTTCCATAGGCTGTAAAAACCACGTTTAAGATATTTACTATTAGCTGTAATGCGAGAACCTTAAATGTTATATACTGGATATGTTGAATTTAATGCTCTGATATTTGCTATTTTCAAGGCTTGCTTGGCATTCATGAACCTACAGAACTTAATCTAATCTAATGTACTCTAATCTGCACTTCAATTCGGTTTCTTCATTTCCCGTTCAATAAGATTTCATTGTGTACACTCTGAGTGATGTTTGTTTTTGTCTTAGGCCTCGCTTTATTTTCTCTACTAAGTACTATCAAAACCATAGTAGATATTGTATTCCAAACGAAATATCACTGAAAATACATGCTTTGAGAGCACCCACTTAAACATCTGATGCGTTCTATTTACATGACTTTCTGTAGCAGTTTCACAAACAAACGTTTCTTACAAAGGATTATTCTCTTATCTATATCATACTAAACATTTTGGAGATAAACATTAACATTTGGTTTTATTACTTATTGCCTTGCAAGTAGAAGGGAAATAAGCCAATACATTGCGTTAAAGCTATAGTCAAATATGTTAAAATCCGGTCTCTTTATGAAACAATTGAAATTCAGTTCTCTTTGCTTAATATAAATAAGGAATATTCATGTAAAAAAGGTTAAAAGTACCTTCGAGAAGTTTAAGTAGCATACAACTGACTTCAAATACACAGATTATCTCGAAAACAGTTAATTATACAACAAAAATGTATATTAGACCCACGCTGTGTTTTAACGAGATGTACGATTTAGTGCGGTAGGTTTTTGTGTATCTCTTATGGTTTACCAGTTATACAGAAGCCATCCAGAATGAAGAAATGTCTTCAGAGGATATGCCCAGAAAATTCAAATATGCCTTTTCTTTGTCATAAAAATATATTAAGTATATGGTATTTTAATCAAAATCGTTACACCATTTCTGAGAAAATCAAAATTTACTAAAATTTTCCATGTAAAACTAGTTGAAGGTCGGGGAATTTTCCTGAAAACCCTCGAATTTACTGAACATTAATGCCAAGCTTAGTATCTAATCGACATTTCGTTTTTGAGTTATACTGTCTAAAGAAAAACACACACATGCATACACGCACTTGTTATTTTGTGTATTGCAAAATCATGTACGGTTTGTGGATTCGTGCGATTATGAAGATCAGTGTATATATACTGGCATTTAAATAAATACACTTATTTAGTCACTCTGACACACGCACCTTTTTCTAAAAATGTGTTTTTTTTAATTCAGAATGTATTTCCGGTGAAATTTCGGTATCGAATTTTTGGGTGGAATACAATGTCTTCATATGCGTGCTATAGAAAGTAAAAAGCATTTATAGATAAATATTCGAGCGTGCATATGTGTGTGTGCTGCGCGCAGTTTAGCTCAAAAACGTAAAGTAAGCTAAATACCAAAGTTTAGCATCGTTTAAGGATGCCATACCGGTGTTTTCAGCAAAATACTCCACCCACAATTACTCTCTGCATGGAACACATTCATATAAATTATATTTTCTAAAAATGCCTGAAGATTTTGATAAAAAAAATGAGATGTAGTTTTATTTATGGATGCTCTTTAACTGCTGTGGTTTTCAGCGGCCCATTCTATACTGAGCGTGGGAGATCGCTTAATTTTGCTCAGAGGCCTCTCTATCAGGCTTGAGGTTCTTTTACGTGCCGTAAATCTACGACACGAGACCAACGGCTTTACTTCCCTTCCGAAGATTTTGATTAAAGTATCACATGTAGATATTTTTATGACAAATGAAATACATATTTTGAATTTTGTGGGAATAGTCTCTCTGGAAACCTCATCTTTTTGGATGACGTTTGTATAACTGGTAAAACGAAACAGGCAAACAAAACATACTGCATAAAAATGTAGATATCGCTAAAACATATAATTTTTGTGCTATACTTTTTTGTGGAGTTAACCATTTTCGAGATAGCGAAGTCCTCATCTGTTTCATGTCTCGTTTGTTTTACTCTTAGCCTTAGGAAGAGAACCGAATTTCGATATCAACAGCATAGCGACAGCTTTTAAAAGATAAGACCGTTTGTACTGATATTTATTTCAATTACCATTATGTAGATAATATAATAGCTTTTATAAGAACAGTTTATTTGCAGCACAGATAGAGAAAGTCAGCGACCATGAGCCATGTTTTAGAAAATAAAAATTTGCGAAAAATTGTCGATGTAAAGAGTAGTTGGGGGTACGAGATTTTCTTGAACATTTTTATGGCGCTTCCTTGAAAGATACTAAACATAAATTTAACGGATTTTTCGTTTTTGAACTATGCTGCCCACACACACACACTGATCTTTTTCTAAAAATGCATTTTTTTTAGATTCAGGGGGTCTCAAAAATATTTCCGGTGCAACCTCAGTATCAAATTTTTGGTTGAAATACAATACCTTCTCTATACATTATGCACATAGTACGTAGAGAAAGTAAAAAGTTACGGTTGTGAAATTTACTAGGTAAACAAAAAAATGAGACTAAAGAACTTTTGAACATCAAAATAAATAATTCTACCCACCATTAATCTATTAACAGCATGTTGGTTCACTTACCCCACGATAGGCGGCGCTGAACTTATCCAGACCATCTCCACAATATATGGTGACGTTCTCAGGCGCCAATATGGCTGCAGTATCGTTGGATGTCGTTGAGTTATTCATGTTGAGGATTGTTGCTGCCCTCTGTTACGTCACACTCATTGTTGTATTCTGCCGTCAAGTTTAATGCACGCCTCTAACACTGTTCCCCCGCACTACTACTACACACATCGCACTAGGGTTTCCATAGTTTCCAGGGCTTCAAACACTTACATCAAACACACAGAGTAATCAATGGTAAGGTGGGTTTAATTTTAAAGGCCATTTCTTTAATATTGTCTCTGATATTACGATAACTATGTAGGTATATCTTCCCTTGGTTTATCAATATATTCGATATGTATAAAAAGAAAACACTTGATGTAAATCTATTGAATGTTCACTATGGTGATGGAATAATCAATTTCTACTATAATTGGATTAAAACTCACATCAACTACGTTTCTATAAATTCAGATAAAACAAATTTACCTCATCCCGTTGTAATTTCTTTTGTTTATATGTAAATTTTGGGTAAAATATTATTAAAAATAATAATATGCAGATATTTATGACCAAGCACCATTTTGATGTTACAGAATAGGAAGTTTATAATTTTAAAATGACTCTACTTTTAACTATTATAATAAAGCTCACTAATGGTTTGTAAAGAAGTTAGTTTTAAAACAAACTGAAATTTTAAAAAATGCAGTGTGTGCTAATAAGATATAAAAATGAAGAAGAGCGTTATTATACATTTAGTAGAATTAATCTAATACGATGGAATTGCGCTAGCCACATTCAGACACTAAGTTTACATTGTACAAACACTTGCGATAACATTCACTCCAACGAAGCACTATAAATCTAGTGTTGACTCATTTCGAAACATCCCTTTACTAAACACCACCTTTTAACGTAAAGTTTATCTGTTTTATACACACACAAAGGGCACGTCGCGTCTTCTCACACAGCGTTGAAATTATCCGGGGTCCAGAGATCAGAGTATACTCCTGGCGCGTTGTATTATCTGAAATGAAACAAAACCACCGTTACTTTAAGCATATATACAGAATGGTGCTAAACTCAGTTTCCCCATATATTATGACATAACAAGGATACATATCATATACTTTTTGTTTGAACATATAATAAAGAGATATCATTTTAAATTGTTGGCAACACATAAACACATTCATTTTTACTTTCTCTACACGTACTATGTACATAGTGTATAGAGAAGGTATTGCACTCCACCGAAAAGTTTGATACCGGGATTTCACTGAAAATACATGTTTTAGGATCCCTGTATCAAAGAAAAAAACAATTTCAGGAAAAGATCAATGTGTGTGTGTGTGTGTGTGTGTGTGTCTGCGTGTCTGTGAACACGATAACTCAAAAAAGAAAAGTGGTAAAATACCAAACTTGGAATTTAAGTTTAGTATATTTCAGGGATGCGATACGAAGATTTTGAGGAAAATCCCCAGACCCCAAACTACTCTTTAAATGGAACTTTTTTCGAAAAGTTTGATTTTCCCAAAGATGGCTCTAATGGTTTTGATCAAAATTTCGTTTGTTAAATATATTTACCTGGCAAATAAAATGTATATCTTGAATTTTCTGGGAATAGGCTCTGAAAACTAATTTGTTCTGGATGAATTTTATGAAATTTGGATAACTGCCAAATCGTAAGAGATGTGACAAGAACTTACCACACAAAAATGTAGAGCACGTTAAAGCACACGATTTGTGGAATTGATCGTTTTTGAGATATTCCTTGTTTTTGGTGTCACCTTTAAAAATCTTACACATTTCTCACACAGGAATCTCTCAACTCCTGTCCATAAAAACAAAGGAAATTCAGTCACATAGCAACCAGATTTTGACTATAACTTTATTTCTCTTCTATTTAAAAGGAAGCAAGTAATAAGACTATTTCTGCTATTTTTATTCTCAGTTAGCATGAAGTAAATAGAAGTACAACTTTTTAACAATAATTTGTTGCAGAGATGTAGAAAGTCATGTGAGTGGAACACATCAATTCTTAATATATAGCTTGTTTAAAATCATAAAACTACTTGAGAAAATCACGTTAATGACAATGCTGCAGATGTAACATACTTTGAAAAATCTGGAAATGTGAATACTTATATTTGTACAAAAATAGCATAAGTAGTTTTGTAATTTATAAGGTACGGTCATTATATCTATTTAAAGTATAATAATTGCGTAATTGAAAATAAAAAAAAAAGAAATGTTACTGAAATATAATTTCAGTAAAAAAAAAAATACGATGTATTTATCAATTATTATTTATCAGAGAAGTACTAGCCGTACAATTCTAAATTTAACATAAAAAGCAAAGGTACAGTAGTTGATTCGAAACCGTGAGTTGTACGCGCATAAGATGCACGCTCTATTACTACTAGTTGGTTTTCCATAAATAATTCTATTATAATGTATTTTATTGGTTTCTATATTCATTCAAGTTAATCGTGCATGATTTTTTTAATATTACCCGTTTGATTTGTTTCAGGAACTATGACAATGTTTATGATTTATGTATCTGCATTTAATTACTTATTTATTGATACTTTATGTTAAAATCCAATTTATTAGACAACTAAACACCTAAGTTATCTTTGGTACTAATATTAAAGTAATGTTTATGTTATGATTGCTCACCATAAAATATGTCCGTAGAACGATGTTCTTTTGTTGCTTCTTTACCAATTTTAATTTTATACACGTATTAAGTATAAAAAAGGCAGAAAAGGTATGTAATTCTATAGACAAATTCTGTATCTAGATTTCACCAGAAATGCACGTTTTGATGTCCCTAAATGCAACGGTATTTTAGAAAAAGGTCCACGCATACGTGTGGTGTGATGTGTGTGTATTTGTGTGTGGGCAGCGGAACTAAACAAACGAAAGATCGTTAATGTCAAATTTTACATTTACGTTTCTAAGAGATTGACAAGAAGATTTTCGAGAAAATCCCCCCTCCTTAACGAACTTTTAACATGGAAAAGTTTATTAAAATTTGTTTTTATCGAAATTGAAGATAGTTTCTACCTCTTCATTCTGAATACCTTTTGCATAACTAGTCAACCGTAGCAGATAGACAAAGACTTACTGTATAAAACATGTAGATCTCGTTAAAGCACACATTTTTTGTAGAGTTGATTGTTTCCGAGATACCCCGTGTGAATGGTTTCAATTTTAAGAAACTTAAACTTTTATCAAGGGGAGGTCATCTTTCCTTTCATCTCGCTTTTGTTTTACTCCTGGCTGTGAAAAGCAAACCGATTTTCAATTGTTTCACATAGTGACCGGAGTTTTAAAATATTTGACTGTCGCTTTAGCCTTGTGTTTCTCTCTTCTGTTTAGAAGTAAGCAAGTAATAGGTGATTTCTGCTAACGTGTATTTCGATTAGCATGTTGTAGACAAAATAATCTTTTGTATGAATAGTTTATTTGCAGAACAGGTAGAGAAAGTCCTGGAAATGGAACACTTCAAATTTATAGCTTACCTTTTATTTGGATTCTTTATTTAATGTATGAGAGTTCCAAACACATTTTAAAACGAGCAATTGTTTGGCATGTTTCTTCTCCACTACAACTCTAACCACTATAGTGCCTACTCTCTTTCCTTAAAAGCTGAACTTATAGGGGTAACAAATTGCCATACTATACTGAACTGGTTCACTTTTTACCATCGTTCATTTGCATTCCCATTATTTTTGTAATTTACTATTTGCTGTTGAGCGGTCGTGTGCTTGGTAAAAAATATAGTGCTGTGTAACAACTATTAAATAGTCTTTAACGTTCAAAAAGCTAAAAGTACTGTCGTTGAAAGCTAGCCATTGCAAAGTAGTAATATTATTTTACCTAAACGGGAAGATCTACAATATACAGGATAGAATCCCGAGAAGATTTTGAATTCGAAGTAACTACTTTAAGATTCTGAAGTGTCAGTACACTACATATCTCGGCACTTCGTCTGGAATGAAAAAATAATAATAAAAACATTTATTCTATGACAGGAATCGAACTCATGTCCTTTGGGATAGCAGTTTCCCGCGTTATGCATTAAACCACTAGAGCAGTTAGAAAAACGCCTCCAGAGTAGGCTACATAACTCAAGAACGTAGTTAATGTGTCGCACTGTCAAGTGATTAGTTGGAGATTTTACATATTTTTGCAACATTAAATCTTGAGAATGCTAGTAATGAGCTACTAAAACTCGATATTTCTATATTCGGACAGCAGTTTTAAACACATTCTAAGCCATTTTTCTCAACCTGCTTGACTTTAACACCGACTTATCAGCACCTGATACCCACACGTTTAACGCTATGTAGCTGCGTTATGTTTATCCGGGGACCATGCATCGCCGACCTCAAATTATTTATATTAGTCACGTGCACAATCTCGCAAATTATTTCGGTGTAGTTCACTAACATCCTGTATAAAGGATACAGGCTAAAAACAATAAAAAATTTAACATCTCCGAAGTGGAGCAGCTAATAAAGCAATAGAGAGAATGACGTCAGACAACTGGTTTCACATAGCAAGAGGCTTGTCGAAGAACAATGGGGAAAGAAAAAAGTTTAGATGAGTGGTTAAATATAACAATCTTCGTCACCAGTTTCCGCCCTCCTCTTCTGATGATGGACAAATGACTCTAGTATTTTTGATTATTTTATGTGTCAAAGAAACACTGAAAGTCACTGCAACTTGAAAGTAATTCCAACTAAATCAAAACCATCTGTTGAATATGAAAAGGTGGTTCACAGTTTCTGATCAAGCTAAATACTGTATAAATTAGAAGTAACTGAGCTTCAAATGTATTATAAACGTGATGCTCCGTACTAAAATGTTGCAATCTAATAAAATATCATGTACCTAATTTCTTTATGCCATGCATGTATGTCTCAGTCTTCCTGGCCAATTGGGCTCTACAACAGTGCATTTTCTTATTTTTTAGCTTAGCACCCTTTAACCTGACTGTCCATATCGGACTATGAGTGAATTTGATGAAGTGATGCTCCAATGATCTCGGGGTTCTTGGAGCTTAAGATTACTGTACATTCGTCCTCTCAAGATAATGGAAAACCTCGTAAAAAACCTTAACCGGGTAATTCACCCACAAAATTCGAACTCGCGACTGTTGAATGTGAGGGAGACACGCTACCCCACACTGCCCATGCCGGCTAAAACTCTTATATCATTAATTCCATCTAAATGCTTCTCGCAATTATGTATGTCTATGTATGTTGCATATTAGGGCTATAATTTAAAACTAATTAAAATAATATCAGTACATATGTACATTTTACAATTTTTGATAAATATGGTGAATAAATTGTACAGAATACTTATAACAACATCTTCTACAAGGTATTTTATATAATGGTTTTCAAAAGCTTATATTGAAAATATTTATATAGAGTCTGAAGCAGTGTCTTCGGTACATGAACCGAGAACAACTGAAAAGTAAATATTCTACTGTTCTTTTTTTTTTTTTTTTTTTTCCTTTCCACATGAGCAGTTGAATTCATTGTCTATAATAATGTGAAACCCACTGAAGTATCTATCAAATGTGCCATGACCGGAAACAAATTGTGTAAGTATAAAATTAGGGAAGAAGACTTTGCATTACTACATTTTGTATTACGTTTGTACCATGTCTATATTCCTCAATTGTTCTCTAATTGATAATATTTGTAGTTGAATCGTATGTCCTAGTTTTTAATTCTTTCCAGTGCGTCCGTGTAATGACCTAAGAAATTTAATTTTTATGGTTGTATTCCTTCTCTCTCATTGTCCAGGATTCACTACCATAAAGATAAACTGGCACTGCCAGGATCTTGTGTAACTTAAGTTGTGTATTAATCCGTTCAGATTTCTTATTCATCGAACAGTTTTGCATGCCAGGAGTCCTCCTAACTTACTTCGCGTATCTCTGTAATAATTATATGAAATATCGCACACCAAGTGATTAAAATTTTAAACCCTGTAGAATGACAACTAAAACCTCTTTGTTTTGACTAGATGTTTTCCCCCGAATGTCATTGTAACTGATTTTGTAGTGGAGATTTTAAAATTATATATTGAACACTTACTTCACTGTTTTGTATGATTAGTAAATTATTTACGTACTCTAAAATATTCAGATTAGTCTGTATATCTTGATTCAGATGATACTTTTGCTTCTATATTAAAAAGTATGGATGATAAGTCACACCCTTATCTTACTCCCTGAGTAGTAACTATATTTCTCCTTTCGGACTTAAAAAATGCTAAATTCCTAAGAGATACTTATTCTTAGGTTTGTTTCTGAACATTTGACATGCTTTAATATAATGTGGCATCGCATCTCTTCCATTTTTCCACTTCGAGAGAACTATCAGGAGTTTGAGGTGACTTTTAGATAATAAAGCAACATGTGAAATGAGAGTAATGTTTTCAAGAAAACTAAAAAAAAATCTGATGTGTTCTATTCACATGACTTTCTCTACATCAACTTAACAAAGTATTGTTAAATAGATATTCTTCTATCTATTTTATGATAATTGACATAACGATTAGTAAACATTGTCTTAATTACTTGCTTCCTTGAAATAGAAAGAAAAAAAAGGGAATACACTAGGCTAAAATGAAAGTCAAATCCTTTAAAAGCTGCTTGCTATGTGGTTGAAATCCGTTTCTATGCAGGACCGGAGTTTACAACTTACCACGTGAGAAAAATTAAAGCATTTTAAATCTAAACAAATACCTAACAAGGAATATCTCAGAAATGCTCAACTCCTTGAAAAAAAAAACGTATATTATAATATAAATTGTGTGTTTTACGGGATCTACATTTTTGTATAGTACATTTTTGTCTATCTCTTACGGTTGATCAGTTATGCAAAATTCAGCAAAATTCATTCAGAATAAAGAGGTCTTTATAGGCTATTCCCAGAAAACTCAAGACATACATTTTATTTGTCAGTTTTTATTTTAATGAAAATCGTTTGAACCATTTTTGAAAAAATAAAAATGTTTGAAAAAAGTTCCATGTAAAAGGCAGGTGGGAGTAGGGAGATTTTTCTCAAAATCTTCGTGTTGCATCCCTGGAAGATACTAAATTTAAATATCACAGACACACACATACGCACGTACATGGACCTTTTTCTAAAAATGCTTTTTTTTTTGGATTCAGGGGGACCAAAAACATGTATTTCCGGTGAAATCTCACTATCGAATATTTGGGTGGAATGCAATACCTTCTCTATACGCTAGTATATGGTACGTGTAGAGAAAGTAAAATTGGAACAGATATACTCAGGAGATTCGTGAACTAAGATTCTTTCCGTCTTGGATTAAAAAAGAAGGGAATCTTGGTTTAGAACGAAATACATGTCTCTTGTATTAGCAGTACAAGAGGCGCCTCTTCAGGAAGTACAGGCCAGCACTTCTGAACACAACTTTCGATCTCTTCTGTCAAATGTTATTTTTCGTCGGACCAAAGTTTCTTACTAATGTGCTCTCGTCTTTTGTGTACAGGAATCTCATCTATAAACTTTCCAAGCGAATCTCTTAAGGGGACTGGCAAGTGTAAAATGATAAACTTCAGCATTTTATAGTTAAATGAAAACGTTGTGCTTTTCTTTGATTCATATATTGCCAAGTTGGTGGTTTTATTTAGAAGAAAATCTGATGTGTTCCATTCATAATACTTTCTGTATATCTCTGTAACAAATTGCTGTGAATAAGCTTATTCTTCTATTTACTTCATGCTAATCTAGAAACAATTAGCAGAAATAATATTTTTACTTGGGTCCTTTCAAGAAGAAGTGAGTTAAGGGAATAACATAGTTTAAAGTGATACTCAAAAGCTGGTTGTTATGTGACTGACATTCCTTTAATTGTATGTACAGGAGTTGACAAATTCTTATATCAGAAAAGAATAAGGTTTTCAAAGCTGAAGCTAATAACTCCAACAAAAAATGTAAATTTTGTGTATTTTAATGTAATCTACGTTTATTATGTTGTAAGTTTTTGTCTATTTCTTACGGTTTAGCAGTTTGGCAAACTTCTGTAAAATTCATCCAGAATAAAGTAGCCTTAGGCGACTATTTCCAGAGAATACAAAATATTCATTTTATTTCTGAGGTAAATATCTTTAATAAACCTTATTTTAATATAAATTGCTAGGATCATTTTTGAGAAAATCTAAATGTTCGAAAAAGTTCCATGTAAAGAGTAATTGGGGGTGGGGGGATTTTCTTGCAAGTCTTCGTGTCGCATCCTTGGAAGATACCCTAAGTTAAATACCAACTACCATCTACACACACACGGACATTTTCCTAAAAATGCTTTTTTTTTTTGGATTTAGGTGGACCCAAAACATGTATTTCCGGTGAAATCTCAGTATAGAATTTTTGGGTGGAATACAATACCTTCTCTATCCCTATGTACATTGTACATACAGGGTTAGAGAAAGTAAAACTCTGATGTGTTACACTCACATGACTTTCTCTAGCTCCGCTATAAACAAACTTCTTACATAAGATCTTCTTTCTACACCATGCTAATCGAGATAAGTATTATCAGAATGTCCTTATTATTTAATCCCCTATGAATAGAAGGGAATAAAAGGAATGCGCTATGCTAAAGTGATAGTCAAATGTTTTAAAAGCTGTCGTTATGCGATTGTCATTGCAAATCGCTTCTTTGCTTTATAACAAACTAACAATATCGAATACCTCAAAAACGGTAAACTCCACGAAAAAAGTGTATGTGACATAAATTGTGTATTTTAATGATAGCTACATTTTTGTAGAGCAAGTGTTTGTCTATCTCTTATGGTTTCTAGTCATGAAAAATTCAGTGAAATTCATCTAGGATAAACAGGTCTTCAGAAGGTATTCTCAGAAAATTCAAGATATACATTTAATTTGTGATGGAAATAGCTTTAATATGTGGAATTTTAATCAAAATCGTTAGACTCATTCTTAAGGAAAACAAACATTTTGAAAATTTTTCCATGTAAAGCGTAGTTAGGAAGGGGAGGATTTTCTTGAAAATCTTTGTGTCGCATCCTTGGAAGATACCAAACTTAAATACCACACTCACACACACAGAACTACACACACGGACCTTTTTCTGAAAATAAGTCTTTTGGATTCAGGGGCTTCTAAAATATCTATTTCCGGTGAAATATCGGTATTAAATTTTTCGGTAGTATACAATACCTTCTCTATCCACTATGTGCATTGTACATGCTGGGCTAAGAAAGTAATAAATGAACTACACGTCGCTTCAAACTTTGGAGTTCAATGCAACTTTTGCTAAATCCTTGTAAACTATCAACGCATTTTATCTGCTCAAAGGAAATACAACCTTCATCGAAGACAGGTGTAACATTCATTGTCCGGGAACCAAATTTCATTCTTGACCTTCTCACCTAGACGATCCGTGTTCGATCACAAGCGACCGCATGTGATTTGTGGTGGACAAAGCGGCGCAGGGCGGGTTTTCTCCGTGTTCTCCGGTTTCCCCCGCCATCACATTCCCCCGGGGCTCTATCCTCATGTATCATCAGTGCCATCGCCTGCGGTGCCAGAGCAATAAAAGCGTGCGTTAAACACTACCAAAAAAAAACTTGATCTTACCGCATACAACAGTAAAGGTTCGGAAGTTCTGTATATTTGTGTGAGCAACTATTTCCACAAATGAATTGTCCCAAATCAAAGTGGAGGTATCGTTTGTCTGAAGAGCATCTGTTGGCGTAGCTGAAATATCGACGCTAATCAAATTTTAGCGAAATAATTGAAAATAAAAAGTATAACTAACGAACTATGTGTTCAATTTTCAATTCTACAGCAAGCTAGCTTTCAAAAATCTTATTTTTGTATTTGCTTCATGCTAACCTATATAAATATTAGCAGAAGTGGTATTTTACCTAATTCTTTTAAGTAGAATGGAATAAGGGAATAAATTACGCAAGATAGTCAAGTATTCTAAAAATTGGCTGCTATGTGATTGATATATGATGTCCCTTTTATGGCCGTTATACAAACCTAAAAAGAAAAACAAAAGAAAAACGAATGACACCTGCCCATTTGCGTAAGCTTTAAGTAATTTAAAATTAAATTCATTAAAATATATTTTAGCTAAAATGTGTGTTTGAACAAGATCTACACTTTTTGTGCATCAAGATTTTGTCTATCTCTTACACGTTCCCAGTTATATAAAAATATCCATACTGAGCAGACTTCAGAGGATGTTCATAGATAATTCACTTGGCATAAAAATTCCCTTACCATATATTTTACTCAAAATCGTACAGCCGTTTTTAAGAAAATAAAATTTTCGAAAAATGTAGCTACTCCTGCAAAGATTATTTCAATTAAATTGAAGTAGGCAGAAAAAATAATATTTCGTAAGAATATTTTCAATAGCCACAAATGAACGATACAGAGTAGAGAAAGTCAAGTAAGTGACGCTTTAGATTTTTTCTCTGTTTTTTTTTTTTTGTTTTGCTTTTGTTTTGTTGGGTTTTCTTTATATTGATTTAGCAATTGTAGACAACAGAAGTTATAACAGGATTACGATGAGAACAGTTATATTTATTGCTTTAGAAGATTTTTTTTTATATAATTTTCTGAATCTATAGATTTATCCATGTTTCTTGGGTTAGCAAAATATCTTTATAAATTCACACACTTCAGCACTAGAATGTGAATATAAGGAAGTATAGAATTCTGCTTGTTTTAGTTCTTCCCGTTCAAGGTTTGAGAAACTAATACCCGTTCAGAGTTCAGAACTGATCCTTCTATCTTCCTTTGATATCTTCTGTCATGGGGTCTTTAGGTACATTTATAATATTTTTGTTAACGTATTCGAGCCCGTCCTTGCCGCATATCTTTGTTAATTATTCTGGTATGCATTAATTTCCTCAACAAGGTTTTCATCGTAGGTTTTCTTCAATTACTTCACTCTTATACCTACCTATCTTATTGTCACACATTGGTAATTAACACATTCATCTGCGCTATTCCAGTTTCTTCTCGTCCTGACATTCGTACTTAACCAAATTTTAAAATTGGTGTACGGTAACTATGATATGCTTTATTTTTCATCACTGTACATTTACATTCATTTTATCATATCCTTTTACTTAAAAACTTTAAATAAAATACAGAGTTATGATTTTATGTATAGGGATTTTTAATAAACACATTTTAAAATTGACAAAAATAATTACAAAATTAAATCAGTTTAGATAAGGAGATCTAAAATCAAGATTGTGCTAAGTATTTCCGAATCTTGGTCAAATCCTTTAAACATACTATAGTAAAATATGATTAAATTATTGCAAAATGCCACGAAGAAATGTATACGCTGATTTTTATTTATATATAATGTTCATTAGCTTTAGGAGTAGAATGCAACTGTACATAAATTCAGAGCAGTGTTGGAAAGGTTTGTGTGTTTATAGTTTCATATTCCAAATACTTGATATGCGGATTAAGATATTTCCTCTCGCTTCTCTCCTGAAGATGGCGGTTCCGATTCCACATAGAATAATAAGAATAGTTTCATATTCCAAATACGTGATATGTGGTGCAAGGTATGTCTTCTGGCTTCCCTCTTTAAAATGGCAGTTTCGATTCCACACAGAATATTGACAATTTGTAACTGTTGTGGGTTGAAGAGCGGTAGGCCAGCAAGAAAAGTGGCACACTGCCATTCTAATCTCTTTGGTGATTGCCCACGACCTTCCTCAAATGAGTTTTGTAAACCGCTCAACTTGTCCGCCATTTGACTGGGGTGGAGAGAAGTTATACCTGCCACGTGCACTTCAAGTCGCTCCAGACCGCTCGCCTCTCATCGCAACAGCTCGGGTTCGATCCCAAGTGACCACATGTGAGATTCTTGGTGGACAATCATGTATCATCAGTGTCATCGCCTGCGTTGCCACCAGTAGTTAAAGCGGACGTTAAACACTAAAAAAAAAAAAAAAAAAAAAAAAAAAAGACGCTCATATGTTTCCCCCATTAGTTTGCTCGAAGTTGGTGCTATGTATGACCAACGGTATCCCAAAACGGTAGAATAGTTCTTCTACTAGGCAGTTCGCGATGACCTCGTTAATAATGATGTACACCTCCTGCCACTTGAACGGTATCCCAAAATTGTAGAATAGTTCTTCTACTAGGCAGTTCGCGATGACCTCGTTAATAATGGTGTATACCTCCTGCCACTTGAACGGTATCCCAAAACGGTAGAATAATTCTTCTACTAGGCAGTTCGCGATGACCTCTTTAATAATGATGTACACCTCCTGCCACTTGCAGTAATCCACAACCACCAACAGATACTGATTACCCTTGTCCAGCTATGTCAATGCCTATGCGTTCAAAGTGTGCTGCACGCGAACCCGGCTCCTGTCTATTGGTCGCTGCTTGCCGTACCACGATATTGGCGACACCATCCCTCAGTGATTGCTCGTGGCCTTAGCCAGTAGCGCTGTTGTCGCAGCGTCACCCACCGTGGTGTAATGGTTACCATGCTAACTTCATATGCTAACTTTTCGGGCGTAAATGTCCTTAACATGGCTTCCTTCGGAAGGGAAGTAAAGCCGTTGGTTCCGTGTCGTAAATTTACGGCACGTGAAAGAACATCAAGCCTGATAGAAACCTCTGAGCAAAATTAAGTGGTCTTTCACGCCCAGTATAGAATGGGACGCTGAGAACCAAACAGTTAAAGAGCGTCCATAAATAAAACACCATTTCGTGTTTTGTTGTTGCAGCTTGTCAATTGTTCGGTTTGATCTAAAGTGCCTTCCTCTTGTCCCCGAGCGATACACGATTAATCCGTCAAATCGAATCTCAACTGAACTGAGTCTCAACTCAAAATGGGAACTAGCCACTGTCAACTGTAGCTTCTTGACGAACTAAACTCAACTATCTCACTAAGAGTAACCGCTTACACAACCCGCATATGCGAAGTGGAATGTTCTCGAAGGATAGGCTTCTTGAACCGAGAGGAATCTTCTGCAGCAGTAATTATCCAAACTGCGGGGAAGTAGTACACAATGAGGTTGTTGGCGCGGCTGTTGTTTTTAACGGCCGGCCAATAGCCCCAACCAATGCCCAGGTAAAAAGTTTCGGTATACTCTCACTCCGGTGGCCAGGAGGAATCTTCACGCCACGATCATAATATTTTAGTTCCTCAGAATATATATACTCTTATGTAGGGCAAACTTAGTCACATCCTAGGAAGGAGAGCTGTGTGACGTTGCATAGGTCCTCCTCTATCGTAGCAGTGGAGTAATGCAGTTTTTAGTTTTGAAAGGAAAGAAAGAAGAAACGCCAACCTCTGAAGAACTGCCTTTTATAATCTGGACAACAACGTTCAGCTGTATTCCTATTTGTGTTAATGTTACAGGAAGACTTCAAAAGTGTAGTAGTAATGATGATGATGATGATGATGATGATGATGATGATGTGAGGTAGTTTTAATATAAACATATTTTGGTGTAATTTATTGGTAGGGCTGCATCATGTTCAAAATTCCAAAATTAATATTGTAAGCTATATAAATTAAATGACTATTGGCGACTTTTGCGCCACTAATAATATTAAGGCCGTGTATATTTGAGTTTTTCCTTGCACTGATGACCAATTTAAAAACTTTGAATGCCTTTATATATCATTTTAAGAGTTACCTTTTCCAGATATGCTATGTGCCAATCGTCAATAAAACCACAGTATATCAATCCGCAATATTAAAATAGATAAAACACTTAAGGTATATTCTTGGTTAATATATTCAGATTTAATTTAGAAAGAATTTCCGATACAACAAAGATTGAGGATATAAGTAAATCCAGTTCATTTAAAAGGAAACCGATATTGGGCGCTTCTAAATACCAAGCTCTGGAATCTTCCTCTAAGTATATTATTGATCCACCCATAGAGTTTATCTTCTCAAAACGGGTGACAAAGGTGCGACTGTGAGGGACGGAGGAAGGAAAGCTAGGGTATCAGACTCAATGATACACAGTGATCGGTCGTAACCACTCATAAAGGCTTCACAGATGGCGCTTGAACCGCAAACCACTGCAACTGCTTCCAGACTATGAATGGACTTGTTGGATAGTTATGGTTGATCTGCATGTGTTTCCATAGTTTTAATACCCATTTGACAGCTGCATAGAAAAGAATGAATTAATATGTACTGCTTTCACACGAATTTTTCTACTCGCTCTCTACCACAACCGATCTTACAAAATCTTTTACTTCCTGATAATTGAGATAAACGTGTATTCACATTTCCCTGGAGGTATTATTTTTATTTTTTCTTCACGTACTATGTATATAGTGTATAGGGAAGCCTTTTTTTATTTTAACGTCCTTTAACCTAGTTGGTCATATTGGACGATATATGAAATTGATGAAATGAAGCTCACAAGATCTCGGGGACCATGGAGCTTAAAGTTACTCGACATTCGTCTTCTCAGGATAAGCCTTATCCGGATAACTCACCCTTAGCGAGATTCGAATTCACGAACTTTTGAATGTGAGGTAGTCACGCTACCACCACAATACCCATGTGGGCTCGAGAGAAGGTATTGCAATGCACTCAAAAATTCGATACCGAAATTTCACCAGAAATACATGTTTTAGGACACCCTGAATCACAAAAAAGCATTTTTAGAAAAATGTACGTGTGTGTCTATTTTTCCGTATATCTATCTATGTGTCTGTGGGCAGCATAGCTCAAGTTAGCTTGGTATTAAGTGCAGTATCTTCCAAAGATGCTACACGAAGATTTTCAAGAAAATCCACCCCACCCGCAACTACTCTTTGTATGGAAACATTTTCGTAAATTTCAATTTTCTCAAAAATGGCTCAAACAATTTGTATTAAAATATTGTACATTAAAT
Source organism: Hymenopus coronatus (assembly GCA_030762935.1). Taxonomy (NCBI): domain Eukaryota; kingdom Metazoa; phylum Arthropoda; class Insecta; order Mantodea; family Hymenopodidae; genus Hymenopus; species Hymenopus coronatus. The sequence goes on from CM060882.1 coordinate 86,164,549, forward strand.
ATGCTTACATAACAAATAAAATGTATATCTTAAATTTTCTGATAATAACCTCTGAAGACATGTTTATTCTACATGAATTTTACGGGATTTTGCGTAACTGGTAAACCGTAAGAGATAAACAAAAGCTTACTCTGCAAAAAACACTCGCTAAAACACACAATTTGTGGTATATGAATTTTTACGCGAATTTTACCGTATTTGAGATATTCCTTGTTATTTGTTTCAGCTATCAAATACTTATAATTTTCTCATATGGGAATTTGTCAACTCATGTCTATATAAACAAAAAAACTTCAATCACAGAGCAACCAGGGTTTAAAAGATTTGCCTACCGCTTTAGCATAAGGTACTCCCTTAGTTACGGTCTACTTACAAAGAAGCAAGTAATAAGGCCCTTTTTGCTAATTTTTTCTCAATAAACATTAAGTAAATAGTAGAATAAACTGTTTAACAATAATTTATTGCAGAGATGTACAGAAAGTCATGCGAATGGAACACATCAGATTTTTTAGAATTTTAAACGCCCGCTTTTAATACTGTGGCACCGCAGGCGATGACACTGATGATATATGAAATGAAGATGGAGTATCGGCGGAATGTGATGGTGGGGAAAACCGGAAAATCCGGAGAAAACTCACCTTGCGCCGCTTCACCCACAATAAATCACACATGTGTGGCTTGGGATCGAACCCAGGCCGTATAGATGACAGGTGAGTGGTCTAACTACTCGGCCACGGCGCGGACATCTGGAGATATTAGATATATATGGTAGGTTAAAGTAAGAGTCAAAATTAAAAATGAATCTAGTGGGGGGTATGATATATCTAAATGAATTATAGCGATAAAAAACAAAAATTCTTTTGTTGCTTGAAAATAATATACATACTTGAAAATTCAAATATCTTGAATAAACGTTAATTGATTTAAATCTGTCTTTTTAACGAGCTCTATATTACTATATAGTATATCTTGCCAGTTGAAGAGTTGAAGTAAATAATTTAAGTTATATAGAAAAGTGTTAAGTGTTTTAGAAAAGTGTTTTTATGGAATAATAATTCAACTTCCAAGCTCGATAACATACATTAATATGATACAAAGTCCAAAACTTTCTGTTTTTACATTGGATATTACCAGATAGTAGTATGTCAGTGCAACTGCTTAGACGTTAGTAGTTAATATAGAGCGGTGAGCATACATGGGAAAGATAGAGAATACACGGGGCGTGTGTACACTAGCATGAGCATACATGGAAGAGATAGGGAATTCAAGGAGGAGGGGGTAACTTATACCTAGGTTCAGTGTATTAGGAGCCTTCTTCATGCATTAAAGTCAATTTCAAGGTCGTTTTCTTTGTTTTAATTATTTTTATGGTTTTTCCTAGAATTTAGACATGTTCAACGATTGTTCCATATTGTGAGTGAATTGTTTGAGTGTTTCTTTTATTATTCTGCGGTGTTTGTTCTGCTTTTTGAGTACTTACAACCATTTATAAGTCCTTTCTACGTTTTTCGGGTGCTAAGACATCCTTTCATACCATTTGGAGTGTGGGGAGTGATACAGTTGGTCTGGCTGCTGTCCTTCTATCGCGGGTAGTGGATGTTATGGAAGGAGAACATGTCTGAACATGATGAATCAAGAATAGGCATGCTGAAAACAAGGCTTTCAGGAGGTGATGTTAAATAGTGACGTATGAGATTGGGAAGAACATGCAAGGGGAGGGGTTAAAACATGAAAACCGGTTTTAGGGAGGGGAAGGCAGATCCATTAACCTGTTGGACGGCTTATATGGGTAAATGAATGTTGAACTTTCAACTGTACGTGTTTAATCCTTGATCATATTGTAATTCATGGATTTGTGTAGATAAAAGTATATAAAAGGCATAAACTCTATTAAACATGAAAAAAAAACGTATCTGATATATAATTCAACTTCTTCAAGGCTCTAAAATGTGAGTTCTAACTCGAGCAGGAAACGCAGAAAAAAACAGGGAAATGGCATTCCTTAAGTCATGTGACCTGCTAGCAGGTCCGTGCCGTTGGTATATATAGGAGGGGATGTCTTTAGGAGATCTTCATTGTGAGAGTTTGCTTCGAGTCGAGTTTATTAGCTCCTCTTAGTGAAACTAGCTACCAATAGCGAGAAGAACGTGTTACGGTGATAAAAGCTCTGTCTTTTTTATCATACTTAGAAGTATTTATCAGATTGGAGACATGCAGAAAGCTACATTCAGTGGGGTATCTGCGAGCTCTACTTCTGGCTACAGTTGTATTAAGTGCGGAAAAAGCTTTCAAAGGAGCTATAACAAGAGACGCCATGAAATGAGCTGCGGACAACTCTTCAAATGTAAACATTGTGCTGTGGCCTTCAGCAGCGGATACAATGGAATTCGTCATGAAGAGCATTGCGGAGCTGGCATGCCTCTGAAGAAAAAAACCGAGCCTACCCGACATCAACTATTGACTACAATGGAAAATGAGGGTGACATGAAAGAGTATGAGTCATCGTTTGAAGGGCGTCTGAAATCTTACTTCATCTGATCCAATTCGAGCAAGGACATGAAGACTTACCTGCAGGAAGCTAAACATAGGATTATACAATCTGTTCAAAAAGAGCTTGCCATACATAAAGCTTTGAAGATTAACCTGTTAGTGGAGTGCCGATTTGTAAATAGTGCTGGAGAAACTACCTTCAAAAGCAGGAATCATGCGGTGTTTCTAGAAACTGATTTAGACACCATGCTGGAGACTAAATTCAAGAAACTAGATGCTGAAATGAATGAATCACAACTTAAAGGAAGCAATTGGGCTCTGCTTGCTGTGGAGGGGGTACGCCTTCGAATTAACAAATACAATCCCCTTCGCGGAAGCAGTTATATTCCTCTACCTACATCTATAGAGGCAAAAAAAAAAAAAAAAAAAAAAAAAAAGCGTGTGTAAACCCTCAAAACCGTCGTGATGAGCGGTGCTTTTTATACGCCATCCTTGCTCAATTCGTTAACAACAAGTCTCAACGTGTCAGAAAATACGAGAAACTCGAAGAAAAATACGACTTCTCGTGCATCACATTTCCCACACCATTGTCTGAAATCCCTGCATTTGAAAATAAAAATAAAATATCTAACAACGTGTTTGGACTGAATGAAAAGAAAGAAGTGTTTCCAATAAAGGTTGTGGAGGAAGAACTTGCTGATCATCGCGACCTTCTTCTTCTGAGTGATGGAAATGGCACGCATCACTATGTATATATCAAGAACTTTGGGAAACTTATTCGAGTACAAAAGACAAAATATGAAGGACAAGTGTACACCTGTAAACGCTGCTTCAACCACTTTGATGGGCGATATGGACGAAGTGGAGTGCAAAAATTGAAGGAACATGCTACTATCTGTAGGAATCATGCTGTCGCTAGGATAGTTATGCCTACAAAGGAGACCTCGATCGTTCAGTTTAAAAATGTGAAAGGGATGCTAAAACTCCCGTATGTCATCTATGCGTATTTTGAGAGTATTCTTAGTCCGTATTACTCATGCGGGTCTAATCCGGAAGCTTCCTACACAACACCCTATCAGAAGCATTCTCCAATGAGTTTCGCTGTTTTTGTCAAACCAGCGTCATCTGTTGAGGTGCTGCAGACTGATCTTCCTATTGTCCCTTATGTATACAGAGGATATGATGCTGCAGTGAAATTTATGGATTATCTAATATATCTTGCAAATAAGATTAGCAGTATATACAAATCTGCTAAACCTCTTAAACTATCGACCCAACAACAGGAGGATTTCGAGTCTTCTACGGAATGCTACTTGTGTAATAAAAAATTCACTGAAGAAAACTGGAAAGTTAGGGATCATGACCATTTGACTGGGGAATATCGTGGAAGTCTTCATAATGAATGCAATCTATCCTGCAAAACACCGAAGTATGTTCCTGTCTTCATGCACAACTTAAGCGGATATGATTCTCATTTCATCGTTAAACAGTTAGGCTGTACAAGTGAAAGAGTGGAGGTGATTCCGTGCTCAGAAGAAAAGTATATTTCATTCTCGAAGCATGTTGGAGATATTAAGCTTTGGTTTGTGAATACATACCGTTTCCTCAGTTCAAGTTGGGATAAACTAACAAAAACCCTAACATCGTTTCCTGAGACATGCAAATACTTTGGAGAAGAGAAGATTGGTTTGTTGACTCGCAAAGGAGTATTTCCCTATGATTACATTACATCATGGCATGTTTTAAAAGAAACATGCTTGCCTCCAAAGGAAGCGTTCTACAATAGACTAAATGAAGAGGAAATCAATGATCAAGACTACGAACATGCTAAAAATGTTTGGGATCAGTTTAATATCCAAAATTTGGGGGAATACAGATGTTCTGCTACTCGCAGATGTTTTTGAAGTCTTTAGAGAGCAAACATTAAAAACTCATAAAGTTGATCCTGCACATTACTTTACATCTCCAGGACTAACCTGGGACGCTAAGCTTCTGTATACCGGAATTGAGCTAGAATTATTAATGGATTATGAGCAGCTTCTCATGGTAGAATCAGGAATAAGAGGAGGACTATACCAGGTGTCTCATCGGTACGCCCAGGCTAACAACACTTACATGGAGGAGTTTGATCCTAATAAACCAACTCAATTTATTACATACGAAGACACAGATAACCAATATGGATGGGCTATGTAGCATCCACTGCCTTATGGAGGATTTCAGTGGATTTCTCCCGACAGTATTAATATAGAAACACTAAAAGAAGATGATCCTCTTGGATACATATTCGAAGTTGATGTGGATTACCCTACTGAGCTTCACGATCTACATAATGATTTGCCGTTCCTACCTGAGTGTCTGAAACCAAAGAATTCAAGTGTAAAGAAACTAATTGCTCACCTTGGAAGCAGGAAGAAGTATGTTGTACATTACGTGGCGTTAAAACAGGCACTCTCACATGGACTACGACTGACAAAAATCCATCGAGTGCTACAATTTCAACAATCGTGCTGGTTAAAACCTTACATAGCGTTTAATAACAAGCTGAGGCAACAGGCTAGAAATGACTTTGAAAAGGATCTGTACAAACTCTTCAACAATGCTATGTTTGGAAAAACCATGGAGAATATACGAAATCTCATGGACATACGGATTGTGACAAACGTGAAAATATTGGAAAAGCTGATTGCTAAGCCGACATTCATCGATAGAAGTATATATGGACCTAACCTAGCAGCTGTTCATATGGCCCCACGACAGATTATATTCAACAAGCCAATATACATCGGAATGAGCGTACTGGATATATCAAAAACCCTCGTGTATTCATACCAATATGATGTGCTATTGCCATATTATGGAACTGAAAACCTGAAGCTTATGTGCATGGTTACTGACTCCTTCATTCATCGAGTTACAACAGCCGACATATACCACGACAAAATGCAATTTCTTGAACATTTGGATACATCTGATTACCCTGCAAGCCTCATATGCCACTCCACACAGAAAAAAAAAAAAAGTTTTGGGAAAGTTTAAAGATGAGGCTAATGGAAAAATCATACAACGCTTTGTCGGACTGAGACCTAAGATATATGCCCTTGATATTGATGGAGGAATGATCAAAAAGATAAAAGGTATAAAACGAAGCGCTATTAAGCAGTACATCGCATTCAACAGCTATGTAGACTGTCTTAAAAACAGCGGGATAATAAGAACTCCTATGAATTTGATAATGTCACAACCGCATAACGTTTCTTCTGTAAAAGTCAACAAGGTCGCTCTATCGCCCCATGATGATAAAAGAGTGATTGCTGATGATGGAATATCAACCTATGCTTATGGTCACTACAAATTTGAGAACGTATCATGAGAGAATACTACATGCATTGCTCATCATCTGTAACGAAGGAAGAAAATTGAAGTTTACACTGCAAACGCTCCCATGCATCTAATAAAAGACGCAAGCATAGAAGAATAAGAATAAGGGTCGGCGGGAACTCTGCCATTGGAATAAATTTCTAATGCTGGTCTCAAGCCCAGGTAAAAAAGGAGAGACGCCTAACCTCACTTGCTAGATATATTTATATAAAAACTAAAAATACTAACAAAGAGTCAGAAAATATGCTCAACACTTCAACAGAAACAACAATAAATGTCGATATCATTATCCTAGATAAAAAAAACACCTTCAATAAAGGCAAAAACAACAAAGGCGATAAAACACGAGGAATCATAACGTTTACTAAACTGTTAATACTGCAGCAACAAAGGCTTAGGTCATTCTTCTAGCGACATCATGGGAAGAGAGATATCATGCAAATAAAAAATGGAAAAAACGAAAAGTTAGGTTATGTTAGATTTACAACCTATGAACCATACAAATATATCCCCTCGCTTCACAAGTTATCATCTGAACATTTAGCAGTATGGAAAAGAAAAGGATATATGATATGAGTCTTAAAGGACTGCAAAAATCTGCAACAGAATACAGAAATGATCCTGAAGGGTGCAAACTATGGAAAAATGACAAAACTATAAAATACTAGATAGTATATAAAAAGCGTTCAGATCAAGCTGGAACATATTGCAGTTTTATAAAACATAGTAAAGTAGTGTGAAAAATGTCTGAAACACTGAAACGATGACATGAATTAGTGAAAAATAACAACAATAAAAACATAACATTAAAATGGTATAAACGGTCACAAAATGTAGTACATCATCATCAAACGTATGAAAAGGGATCTAAAAGGTCGTATGAAAAGGACATTGCCTTAAATAGTTTAAAGTGCTCCTAAACGTACAAAAACATCTGTAGTAACGTTCGTCGCCGTCACAAAGTAATTAAAGACCTTCCAAAAATAAATTCAAAGTGAGTTGAAATACCTACAGCCTGAGGGTTTAACACTACCCTATAGTTCTGAATACCTTAAAATCGTAAATGATCTATAGGGTGACAGAAAGCACTACAAAACATTACAAAATTCTGCTAAATGAATTCAAAATGCGTAAAATGTCTATAAAAGCGTTAAAACATTAGAAAACACCGCAAACTGCTATTAAATATTAGTAATAGGTCTGAAAGGGGCCAAAATATCTGTTACAGAGGCCTATATACCAACAAAATGTATGGAAAAGAGCTAAAATGTCTCATCAACACCCTGTCCTACAGTCCTAAACATTCTCCCTCAAATGATATGGTATGACATTAAAAGCATACTAAACAACAGTGACAACGCTACAAATCACCATTGAAATCCTGAAAAATGAATGTGAAAGCCTTACAAGCACTGAAAGATAGTCTAAAACGTATACAAATGCTTATAAAAACGTCGAAAATAAATAGCAAACTCTGTAAAATAACGTAAAACCATGAGCAAAAAACGTCTGGAAAAAGCCTAAAAGACAAGCTATAGAGCCCTAAATACCCACAAAATGACGTAGCATCAGTTGAAAAAGAGCTAAAATCTCTGATAAGAACCCTAGAGACCTAAACACCCTCCAAATGGTATGAAAGGATATCTTAGCACCCGAAATACGTAGAAAGGACATATAAATGGTTGTAAGTACTCAAAAAGCAGAACAAACACCGCAGAATAATAAAAGAAACACTCAAACAATTCACTCACAATATTGAACAATCGTTCAACATGTCTAAATTCTAGGAAAAACCATAAAAATAATTAAAACAAAGAAAACTACCTTGAAATTGGCTTTAATGCACTGAAGAAGGCTCCTAATACACTGAACCTAGGTTTAAGTTACCCCCTCCTCCTTGAATTCCCTATCTCTCCCATGTATGCTCATGCTAGTGTACACACGCCCCGTGTATTCTCTATCTTTCCCATGTATACTCACTTGCCCCTGGCCCAGAACCACTCTATATTAACTACTAACGTTTATAATGTTCTAACTGCCCAGTGCTCCCTAGAGACTATTTGATTAGTTATAGGCTGTGTCATTTTTTGCATTGTGTGTTTGGTTGAAATGAATCACAAATACCTGGAGAGTGCACATTCCTTTTAGATTATGATCGTCAGCCATTCATTTTTACTTTCTCTATACGAATTGTGTACATAGTGTATAGAGAAGGTATTGCACTCCACCCAAAAATAAGATACCGAGATTTCACCGGAAATATAGGTTTTAGGGTCCCCTGTATCCAAAAATAGGATTTTCACTAAAAGGTCCGTCTGCCCGTGTGTTAGTGTGTCCGTGTGTCTGTGAAGACGATAACTCAAAAACGAAAAGTGGTAAAATACCATACTTGTTATTTAAGTTTAGTATCCTCCAGAGATGTGACACGAAGATTTTGATAAAAATCCCCCCACTCCAAACTACCCTTTACATGGAACATTTACGAATTTTTTTATTTTCTTTAAAATGGCTCTAACGATTTTGATTAAAGTATCATATATTAAATATATTTACCTGACAAATAAAATGCATATCCTGAACTTTCTGGGAATAGGCTCTGAAGACTACTTTATTCTGGATGACATTTACGGAATTTTGCATAACTGCTAAACATAATTATTAACATAAGAATTATAAATAAAAATAACTTATTATAAAATTTATAACAAATAACAGAATAACTAGCTAAAATTAGTAAAACTTAGATAAAAATTTATTACACAAAAATGTAGAACATCTTAAGACATACAATTTATTTTATACACTTTTTTTCGAGGAGTTGGTCGTTTTATAAATATTCCTTGTTTTTTGTTTTAGCGTTAATAAGCATATTTTTTCTCATTCTGGAATTTGTCAAATCTTGTCCATACAAGCAAAGAAACTTCAGTCACATAGCAACCAGCTTTTGACTATCACTTTAACCTATGGAACTCTCTTATTTCACTTCTAATTTCAAGGAAGCAAGTAATAAGAGTATTTCAGCTATTTTTTCTCGATTGCTGTGAAGTAAATAAAAGCATAAGCTTTGTAACAATAATTTGTTGCAGAGATGTGGAGAAAGTCATGTGAATGGAACGCATCAGATTTTTCCTTTCGCGTTTGTTTGGTTGAAATGATTCACAAATTCCTAGTAAGTGGAAATTCCTTTCTAGATTCTGCTCGTCAACTTTTCATCTCGTTTGTAAGGTTGAAATAAATCACAAATTCTTAGTAAGTGGTTATTCCTTTCCCGATTGCGATCGTCAACTTTTCGTTCTTCATTTCACGATATTTTTAAGAGTAAACGTGTTTCACGATGCCTTGTATCAGCTGACTTAAAGTTTATTTTTCAAAATGTAAGATAGAATAACCCTTTTATTGTGATCATAATGGAGGAAGAAAACTTGTTGTACTTTAAATAGGCTGTTGGGAAAGGTTTACTCCCAGAAAACTACAGATATCTAAAGTACAATGGCTGAAAGTTTTTTTTTTTTTTTTTTTTTTTCTGTCAGGCCTCGTGTTGTTCAAATAAGAACAACTTTGAATGATATTGAGCCTTCAATTGATAGCAAAGTTTTTTTCGCAAAGTACTTGAAGCAGAAAATGGAAAATACCCCATTTTCATGATTGGCTTGCAACTCCAAGCTGCTCGAAGAAAAGAAGATCTCTAACAAGCAAACATTCTCATGGGCCAGATAAAAATGTGATTTTTTTTTCTTCCAACATGTTTGTAAATGTCAAAACAAGTGCTTATATAATGTTTATAACACGATTGCGATTACTTCGCGAGTTATTTACATATTAATAAGAGCGCGGGAGGGGTTTCGTTTGGTTTCATGTGAGAAGAAATCAAATTTCATATCTTAATTGAAGCTTCTTAGGTGTGTTACACATCTCCAACCGCGGTTATTATTTCTGAACATACATCCTGCATGGTATCCCACAAAAGATGTGTAAAATATAATTTACTTACACCAACTGTCATTTTTTCGCATTTATCACATAGCCCTTAAATTCTTGCAATAATAATCCGTTGTGTTTTGGAAATGGTTTTAGTTGTTTTCTGATAGTCCATACAGCATAAAACGGTAGTACTGTGTTTTAACGTCGTCTTCAGCTATTGTGTAGGAGGGTTTTGCCTATCTCTTCGGTTTACCAGTTATGCAAAATCCAGAATAAACAGGTCTTCAGAGGCTATTCCCAGAAAATTCAAGATGTACAATTTGTCATTTAAATATCTTCAATATATGGTATTTTAATCAAAATCGTTAGAGCCATTTTTGAGAAAAACGAAATATTCTAAAATTTTTCCTCCGCATCTTCATGTCGCATTCTTGCCAAGTTTTGTTTTTCCAAATTTCTATATATTTTTTTTTTTTGGTAGTGTTTAACGCCCGCTTTTACCGCTCAGGCACTGCAGGTGATGACATTGATGATACATGAAGATGGAGCCTCGGTGGAATGAGACGGTGAGGGAAACCTGAGAATCTGGAGAAAACCCGCCCCTGCGCCGCTTTGTCTACCAAAATCTCACATGCGGTCGCTTGGGATCGAACCCGGGTAAACTTTCTATTTGAGTTATTTATCCACACAAACGTCTTCTTTAAACTGTCGTTTTTTGGATTTAGGGTTCTTAGTGCAGTACTACCTACCTTGTACGTTGTACATGCGTACTAGAGAAAGTAAAAATTATATTTTGGTTCAGGTATCCTTAAAACTTGTATTTCTAATGAAATTAGGTATTAAATTTTTGAGTGGAATGCAATACGTTCTCTACCTACTATGGATGTACACAGCCTGCGTAGAGAAAATAAGAAAAACTTACTGAGATTGAAAAAGAGACGTGACATAGTGTCACTGCTACGAATATTTTTATGTATATTTAGAGGAAAATAGGCGAGAATCTTACCATTGAACATGTGTTTGTTTCTAATTTGTCGATAAAAATATTAGAAGGAAGGTAGTAAATGTTTAATCAATTTTGCCTAAAATTAAATACCTTCTTCAAATTGACTGAAAGCCTTATATAAATGGTCTATAGTTCATGAAGAGGTAAATTTCAAAGGAAAGTTAAACACAATTCTGCACATATTGCTTGTTAGAGATCAATAATTTATGTTTGCTAATATTCCACTCAATAGCACCTCAGGCGTACTTCTTTCCCTCATAATTAACCCTTGCAACATTAGTGGGCCTTAGGACAGGAAGACATCCGTCGGCGGGGACTCGTCATTGAACCCGAGGTTATTGTACCTATACTCCTCGAGGGGGCGCCCCCTGGAGGGAGAAATGAGTTGAGGATACACAGGGTAGCCCGAACCAGGAGCAATGGCACAGAAATACAGGTTTCCTATAGTTTAAAGATTGAAGCACAGTTAGACCAGGGCCTCTCGCCCCATATAGTTTCTAACACCTCCGGCACCCCGGCAATCAGCCGAAATTGGGGAACGAAGATATTAAATCAGAGCATTCTTTTTCACTGCCACTTCGCAACGATCACATCGTCGACACTTCAAACCCAGAAAGAATCCAGTGGGATGAAGGACGAATGAAATGACAATGGAAATGATATGGAGGGACAGGAAAAATCGGAGCCGCGCCGTGGCCGACCTAGACGGTTCAGGTTCGATTTCAAGTGAACGCATGTGAGTTTTGGGGTGGACAAAGCGGCGCAGGGGCGAGTTTTCTCCGTGTTCTCTGGTTTCCCTCGCCATCGCTCCATCTTCATTCCATGTATCACCATTGGCATCGCCTACGGTGACACAAGTAGTAAAAGCGGGCGTTAAACACCATCTGAAAAAGGAAACTTTTGGGAAGAAAGACACCTACCCAGCATTCACCTCACGACCCACGGAATCCCCCTGAAAAAAATCCATGGGTCAGGTAGACAGGCCACGGGAAGCGAACCCGGATTTCCCGAATGAGAGCCACTGAAACCACCTGAGCCATCTCGCTCAGCTTAGTGTCCTCAGTCGAGGAACTGCCAAAATGATTTAATAATATTCGGTAACAAAAACAAATGGTAACAAAAGTAAGAAGCTTTGTGTTCTTTCAGTTGAGAAGTTTGGAAACCAGAGCAAGTAACAATGTTAAAACTTCAGCATAAAAGGGCGTTAAATCTTCATTGGGAAGCCAAGAGTAAAAGCGCTGTGGGAGAATAAAATGTTGGGATCTTGACTCCTGCTTTTGGCGGCACGAAAGTATGGATCAATTCAAAGCTCGAGCTAAGGGTATAATGCTCCCTTGTGACGTACACATTTCTTTTGATGAAGTCGCAACAGCGTTTCTCATCTCTCCTTGTTACTGACTGACGTCTCTTGCCAAGAAAACGCATTTTACGTCTGCTTCATCCTCGGGAGACACAATAGATGAAAATATGAAGCATCGCGTATATACGGAGCTCCTTTTAAAGCATTTTTTATGAATACTCGTAAATAGCTAACAAGTAAAAATGTAGTTTATAAAGACATGTTGCTCCGTAATTTATAATTTGGATTTTCAGAATACACTCCAATAATTAATCAATTGTCAATCACAATTTTCTGCCCAAGAGAAGGCTAATTATTATCCGTATACCACTTATCAGCCGCAAACATAATCAGTTTACCAATTTTTATTTTCTGTACACGTACTATGTACATAGTGTATAGAGAAGGTATTGGAATCCACCCTAAATTCAATACCGGATTTCACCGAAAATACATGTTTTGGATCCCCCTGAAACAAAAAAAAAAGCATTTTCAGAAAAATGTCCGTGTGTGAGTGCGTGTGTTTATCTGTATGTGTGTGTGTGTGTTTATCTGTGTGCGTGTGTGTCTGTGGACAGCATAGCTCAAAAGCGAAAAGACCGTTAAATACCAAGCTTTGTACTTAAGTTTGGTATCTTTCAAGGATGCGACACGAAGATTTTAAAGGAAATCCCCCAACCCAACCACCCTATACATGGAACTTTTTTCAAAAATGTTGTTTTTCTCTAACATGGCTCGAACAATTTTGATTAAAATATCGTATATTAAAGATATTTATATCAAATAAAATGTATATCTTGAATTTTCTGGGAATTGCCTCTAAAGATTACTTTATTCTGGATGAATTTTACGGAATTGTGCATAACTGCTGAACCGTAAGAAATGGACAAAAACTTACCACACAAAAAATATTGAGCTAGTTAAAACACACATTTTATGTTATATATACATATATTCCTGGAGTTGATCGTTTTTGAGATATACCTTGTTTTTTGTTTCACCTTTGAAACATTTCTCAAAAGGGATGCGGTGTTATCGTTTTACACCACATTTAGGACGCCTTATGCAGTGAGCTCAGACGTTGGTTACCCTGTGCGGTGGCCTTATCCCCACACTCAAAAACACCAGAAGCTGAGTTCTCTGCTTCGAACCCAGATTGAAGACGTTGGCAAGACTCACTCCACTACCTATGAGAAGACCCACATACCTTGTGAGGTGAATCTACTACCGTTGAATTTTCCTCGGTGTTGCTCAGCCTGCACGATGATTGACTCTCTCGGGGTGGTGCAGCTAATGGGGGTAGTTTAGGGAGTGATCTTATAATAATTAAAACTTACGTAACTTTCCTGGAGTTTATTTCTTACTAGGAGAAGCGAGATAAGCACATTTGCTTTGCAATTGTGCTAGCTTGTACACTTGTTATGAACTTTAACACTTGGCTGATCACAAGTAATTATAGGTCCTTCTTCTTCCTTAATTCTGCGTTATACAATATACTTTAGCACACGTTACTACAGCGAGACAGATATCAACCGACAGCCGCAGAGAGTAAAGCAGATAGCAATGTGCCTTCTTGCGCTCCTTATATACTAAAAATACCGTCATGGTGGTCTCTTTCTGATTGGACAAAGGCCGCGCGATTGACGTAAATATTACCCAAAAGTCAATTTTCTCTTCCCAGGGTGCACTACAACCCTCGCGTGACATGCCTTGTACAATGAAGAACTACCGTCTTCCGAATTTTAAGGTTTACTCCATTGTAACTCGATTGTACGTGACTGGATAAAAGAAACCTTTCTAACAATAGCGCTTCTCACCCTACCGCTCTCTAGGCGTCAGCTTTCTATTTCTGCCCCAAGCTGAATTTACTCTGTTAAATACATGCATTTGTACTCTTTTAGCTTTACATTGATAAATAATTAATAACTAATAATACTTTCATAGGGAAGCTAAATAACGGTCTCAGGGAAATTTTCATCTCCTGTCCATACAAACAAAGGAGCTACACTCACATAGCAACCAGATTTTAACTATCACTTTAACCTACGTACTCCCTTATTTCGCTTCTCCTACAAGGATGCAAGTAATAATACTATTTTTTTCTCGATGAGCATGAAGTAAATAGAAGCATAAGCTTTTTAACAATAATAGTCACAGAGATGTAGAGAAAGTCACACATCAATTTTTTTTATATAAACTACATTTACCATATTTTCTCTAAGAAATATTGTTTATTAGTATATATAAAACTATCTTCTTCTTCTTCTTCTTCACTTCACGGTATGGGCAAATTGCTAATTCCGTCTCACAATTATCCCCTCTATATTAATTCTGGGTCGACCGACATCTCTTCTTCCTTTTGGTTCATATTCAAATGCATTCATAGGCAGTCTTTGAACATATTGCGTCCACTGGTTCTGATAATTTTCAAATCCAGGGTAGGATGATGGGTTTTTCGGGAATTAAAGTACTTAGTATGACCTTCTTCGGAAGGGAAGTAAAGCCGTTTGTCATATGTCGTAGATTTAGGGCACGTAAAAGAACCTCAAGCTGATAAACAGTCCACTGAGTAAAATTAAGCGTTCTTTCACGCCCTATATAGAATTGGACGCTAAGAACTTCAATTGCATTTTATTTATGTATAGTAAGTGGAGAACGTATTATATTTCACCCAAAATTAAATGTCGGAAAGATATTTTTAAGGGTTCCTAAATACAAAAAAGTATAATTTAAAAAAAAAAAACATATATGAAGTGTGTATGCAAGTGTGTGTACGTATGTGTGCGTTTGTATGTATGTAATATGTTTATGTATGTAATGTATGTAATGTATGTAAAGTATGTGTGTATGTATGTATTTATGTAATGTATGTAATGTATGTACGTAAGTATGTATGTGTGTTTACGTGCATGCCTGTACATATCATAACTCAAAAAGTTAATCGGTTAAATAACAAACTTGGTATTTAATTTAAATCTATGTCTACGACACGATAAGGTTTTTAAGAAAAATTATCCCGCCCCAAAGTATCCTTTGCAGGGAACATTTTTTGAAAGGAGTTGGATTTCTCAAACATGATTCTGACGTTTTTGATTAAAATACCATAAGTTTAGGATCGTCTTATGAGAAATGAAATTAATATATTGCAATTTCTGGTAATATCCCCGTTTTGAATTCAATGAGAATGAGACAGTCTTGAACTATTCGAAAAGTATTCAAGCTATATTTACTTTTAGTGGTTGTCTTTATTTCCTTCTGTATTTATCCAAGTTGTTCTATCCCACCAATCTCGTCTGTTAGTCCTGTTTTCTGTATCGCTTTAAGATCCATCCATGTCGAGCATTCCCTTCCTTGTTTTGTTCTCCAGTTCGCAATATTACATGACAACCTTTCTTCCGTTATCCTGTTTACGTGATCATACCGTTTTAAAGGTCTTGCTTCTAGTCTGCCACCTTCATTCTACATGCTTTATATAATCATTTCTTATATATTGAATTCTTGGTATTCTCATACTGTCTAACAGTTCCTTCATTTCTGTTTTCAAAATTTTCTTTTTCTCTTGAATTTTTTTCAATTATAATCCAACTCCCTACCCTTGTGTATTCAATTACTTTCTACTATTGTTATAGATTCGATATTTTAATACCTTAAAATTATTTATGGTATATTTTTCAGTATGTTTACAGCCATTTTGAGGAAATAAAACATAAGGAACATTTTTCCATATTATGCGTACTTTGCAATTGGAGATGTTTTAAATATCTTGCCTGATATTCTTAAACACTGATTAAGGTAACTTTTGTATTTCGTCATCGTCCTGTTTCAATATTGAGTTATCATGCCATTCACGACTCAAGAGATAGCTACGACCCCCCTGTCTGAAATGTGTCTCCGCAGTGACGTGACAGTACTAGCACACTCACTCATCCCAGTTCGGTTGGCAAAGGATTATGCTAATTTTATTGGAAATGTAGATAAACTGAACTGAACTGATATTGAGATTACATACTACTATCACACAAGATCTTGGAAAACTGTCCTCATTCCTGTAGACAGATTTCTAGTCTTTTCCTTAGTTTTGGACACTTTGTGAAGGGTAATTGAGTATATTTGTGATTTCGTCCTTTAGTTAATTTTGTTCTTGGTACAACTGTTTATTTATAGGGACGCAATATCTTTCCTTTCTAACTGCAGAGAAACTATGCAAATTTACGCATTCGTTTAGTAGGCCTCCTTGACATTAGATCTAAAATATCCTCCAGTTTATGTTCCGTTAAAAGTGCTGGTCTACCGCTTTTTGGAGCATAATGTACAGATTTAGTTTCACAGAAATTAGTAATTGAATCGCTCCAATATCGCGTCAAATGTGCAAAGCATTCAGGAAATATACCTTTTATATTTTCCAAAATTGTATCACCATCGAGAAATACGGCCTCAACTCTCTCAATGGTAACATTTTGAGTTCAGCTCACACAGTTCTATGGTGTTATTCAAGCAGGAGTCGGGAGGACACCGCCTGCTCAAACTAATGCTCCTCCCTAGCTCCATTCCTAACTTAACCAGTTTACTGCGGAGACACTTTTGAAACACCGTTGTAATGTAGGACTTAGCTAGCTATATTGCTTTCAGTCCTCTGCCCAAATCCATTCATGTATTTTATTTTCTTATCGTTTAGTTTCTAGTCTGTCACATATTACCTAAGAAATATAATTTCAACTACCAATTTTGTATTTATTCAACTTTGCTTTTAAGTTACGCGGTTCTAAGACAGTTACCCATACTCAGTTTGTTATATAAAAATCTTGTGTGCGTTTCACAATCTTCCTTACCCTCTATTACTTATTATTAAATATAGAATCTGTTTTTATTAAAACCTATCTTTCTATTTCATTTTAATGGATATAAACCTTGCCCAACTAGCTATATTTCAGATTTAATTATAGATATGTAAAGAAGCAATAGCAATAGTTAATTTTTTAAGAAATAAATGCTCTATGCATATCCTTTGCATGCGTTTGCGAGAAAAAATAAAATATTGTCAGACCTTTAACATGATGACAAACAATTGGAAAATTCGAATGATGAATAACTGATACCTCGGAAATGTTTTATACTACAAAAATTTATTTGAAATAAAGTGTATGTACTTAACATTTACCAGTTATATAATGTTACACACAATTACTCAGAAATAAACAGGAACTTAGGGGGCTTGAGAACAATTAAGAGTATATATGTGTGTATTATTTGTAATGTATATGGTATTCTAATCAAAATTATTAAGAGCCAATATTTACAAAATAAATTTCAGAAAATGTTTCATGTAAAATGTTACTGCATTTAAACGATATAATATAGGGTGTCCATAAAATAAGTAATTATTTCGCGACTGAGATAATTCGCAAATGTCTTTTGTTAGAGGTTGATCACTGAGCAGTATGTTGCTATTCCTGAACTTTTGGTGCTGTCACATGGCGTCTACAGGGTGTTCCGTGCGATAAGCTGCAACGACGGTTTCCACGGAAATTTAGAAAGCGAGGAACAATGAATAAAATCATAAGGAAATTGCTAAAATACATTTTAACAAATAGGTATTGTTGCTGACGGGTCTCGTCCAGGTCAACCTTTCATAAGCACATCTGACATTGACGCAATTCGGAAGTTAATTGAACGGAGTCATATATCTGTACAATTCAAATTTCCAAATCATCAGTGTTTAAAGTGCTGAAATTACCTTGAAGAAACATAAACTATATAAATTTCATGGTGGAATTTGCAATTGACGTACAGATTTAGCGCTCCGTTCAGTTGACTTCCGTATTACGTCAATGCCAGGTGCTATTACCTGATCGAGACTTGTTAGCAACAGTATCTATTCGTTGAAACTCAGTTAACAGTATCCATAAAATATGATTTTATTTGTTGGTCCACCTTCTAAATTTCCGTTGAAACCGTCGTCGCAGTTCATCGCCAGGAACATCCTGTAGTCACAATTTCACAACAGGAACACGTTCAGGAATAGTCAACATACTGCTCAGTGATCAACCTATAACAAAAAGATAAGTTACCGCAATCACGAAATGGTTACTTATTTTGTAGACAGTATTTTCAAATTATAGTCTACAGACATATACACACACATTTTTCCAAAAAAAAATCGCTTTTTATTTATTCAGTTGGCTCCAAAATAAGTGTGCTATGCTTCGAAATAATGTGTAACGCGCTAAGCGATTATGTCTCTCATAAATACTACTTGAGCTAGGACAAAATATTCAAATTCTGTAAAGAATAATTCACGAGAAAAATAAGGAGTAATGTTCATAGCAGAACCGTAAAAACCACAGATTTTTAACTCAAATAGTTTTCATAATACACATGAATAAACATTGTGTTGCCAGGCAGATTTGTATGCGCAGTGTGCGAGTGAGAGGCATATATGAAACGAGTGGAGGGTAGCGACCTGGCAACGCAGAGCACGATTACACATCTCATTCGCTGCAGATTACTTCTCCCATTTGAGAAACACAATAGCACTGTAGCCTTATCGAAATTTTGGGAAGAATGCAATAACTTTGTCTGTACCTACTATGTGCGAACGAGAAGTAAACATAGTGTTTTTAGATTTACAGCACCTCAATAGCTATATTTCCAGACGGTTATCGAGTCATAATTTATGGATAGAATGCAGTACTTCCCCACCCACAGACAGAAACAATAAAACTACATAGTTTAACACGTTTTCTGTAGTTCCAATTAAGGATAAAAAACATTTTAAAACAACTAACAACTCTCGACGTATTTGTGCAAAACTGAATATCGACTGGCGGCTTAAAATAGTATAACTTGTAGACCTTGATTTTAACTATATATTTCGCCTTATGGTATATTTCTCATCCCCTGACGATGGATAGCAAATAAACGTAATGTTGAAACCGAGATCCTTGTTTGTTTCAAACAAAAACTGCCATGGATCAGGGTAGAAGCACAACCACCCTCCCCATGCACTCGCTTGTTTTGATGAGATGATATTGACAGCCAGGCGTATACTTTGAAGCTGTTTATTTTCACTTCCCTTCGGTAAACATGCATCAATCATGTAAATTAATAGTGTTCATGCCTAGTTACACCAAGGTATTACAACTATAATAAGGTTACAAAACCCGGTCAGGTATTTTATTCTACCGCAGGCCTTAATTGCCAACTTAAAATAAAGCTTTGTAATCCCCATCATGCAAATAGACAGCAACATCTGCAAAATATAGTTCACTCGTGAATAAAGTCAGGAAAATACAAATACGAGCTCACGAGTAATCTTGTGGATTATATATGAACAAAACTTGGAGATAGTGAAAAGTAGAATAAGATTGAAAAATTCAGTGCCATTCCCAGTTTTGCATTTTCAGTCGGATTCTATCTTTCCAATTCTCGTCTTACATATGGCTGTGGGGTAAAATACAATGATAGAGTTATTTAAACATACAGCTCAACTTTTTCACCATATTTGAATAACATATTGGCGAAATAGAATTAATCAAAAAGAATAATCTTTTACATTTCTTGAGTCTTAGAAATTGCTAGTGTCATTGGAGTAGTTCTGTAAGGTATCCCCAAATGATTATACTGGATGGCAGTGGGTATAAATAATTATATTTACTTTTTAAAAAGAGGTTATTTTTAGTTGTAATTTAATTTAAATATAAACATTTGAAGAATATAAAAGACAATTCTGAAAAAGAAAAAGAAAAGAGTAGTATAACATTAATAATGGAAATAAATAAAATAAATAAATAGAGGAACAATTATGTCGAAATTAATGAGATATTAATTAATAATTAATGAATAATTAAATATTTGGTATATATATGCCTTAAAGAGGAATTTAATTAAGTAATTAAATAATTATTTAATTAAGTAATTATTAGCATATAAAGAAAATCATTTAATAATTAAAATGAAATTAATGAATAATATAGTAAAATATCCGTATATAGAATTGTGTTTGAAATGATATTAAGCTAATATATACTTTGACTTAAGAATTGTATATACAGAATGTCCCAGAATTCGACGGGTCCAAAATAAAAAGTTTGAGATAAGGAACCTATGGGATATGGGCTCTAAATTCTTTGTTTCGGCATAAAATGTATTAAGAGCTGCACGCCACTGTTCAAACCGCAGTGGACCGTGTTGTGAACACCTGGGTTTCGGAGTGCCTCGATGAGGTGGCATTATTTAGCATTATAGTTAGCGTGTGTGCATCAGGTTAAGATGTCAAGGGAGTTGAAGGTTCAAGCCCCTATAGATGCATTTATTTTTATGTTGTTTCCTTTTTCTGTATGTTTAAAGAAGTCTTTGCTATTTTGCTGCTTTACTCAATATGATGTATTGGTCCTGACAAATAAAATAAATGCAATGTACAATTAGTATGTAGGTGCTTCGTTATTCGTAAGTGCAATGGAGAACGTTTGAATAACAATTGCATGTAACACCTGAAGGGCTACATTTCTCCGTATCCCTCGAAGGAATTACTAAAATAACGTTTATCACACACGTGTTATGTACATTAATTATTGTAGGCACAGTTTATAATTAATGAAACAATACTATCACTGTGTCAAATGAACTTCAAATGAAATAAAAAATGAACGACTATCTCTGTAGTAAAACAAGTACCACATAAAACCAATTAAAAACTATGAATTAGATTAACTGTTTCTTCACACAAGCCGTGTGTACGACAGTAGTTGGATAGGTAGAGTCAGACTGAAAAATTCAATGCCATAGCCGGGATTTGAACCACGGACCTTCCGATCTCTAGCCGGTTGCTCTGTCACTGAGCTACCATGGCAACATGCGTGGAGATCCGTGGTTCAAATCTCGCTATGGCATTGAATTTTTCGGTCTGACTCTACCTATCCAACTGTATATCAGGCAGGAAAGAGAATTCTATCTTTTCATCTTTGTATGAAAGGCAAATACAAGGAGACTTCAAGAAATAGTACAATATCCAAAGAATAAAATACAACAGGTCACCAGAGGAACTTTTCAATGTGAGGATCTGTAACATCTCTGCAGAAATTGCACCTAGAAAGAAATGAACCTCGCATTCTGTCATAAATACCAGGATTGTTGCAAACCTCACTGAAGGAACCTAAAGTGCTTGACAGTAATTGTTCATGTGATTAAACGTAAATCTGGTAAGCAAGGCTCTTAAGCATGCACAACGTGGCAGCAAAAAAGTACATCAGCTCTGAAGTTCGCGCTTAGATATCTTAAGATGTTTGCGTGTACTTCGTTGAAATAATTATTCTTACTCATAATGTGTATACTTTTACAATATGAACACACTGTTTAGCAATTTATGGTTCTCACAGTAGTCAAGGGTAGGTAGTAGACAGACTTTTCAAATCAACAATCTCCCAGGTTAAAACGGCGTAATACCTACTTACAGATGCAATGAAAGTATCACTGTTCGAATCCTGGTAACAACACGGATTATTTTATTCCACAGCTAAAAATCATAGTTCATTATCTCGTTTCAAAGAACACATTATATAAATGTTTTCAAATAACCTAATTGATTCTTTGCATAGCTATCCACAAGTTATTGCATTTAGCATTCAGCGGTACTTAAATATCATTCACAGTCTTTTTAAAGTAATTTATCGTTTGGCTTCAGAAATGTATACTAAGCGTATTAGTGCTAATCTAATGAAGTACTTTTTGAGTACAAACAATTTAAAATAAAAACTAAAAAAAAAATGGAAAGCGGAAAGCTACATATGCTCTGAAATCAAACGTGCTGTAACCAGATGCGTGCACACCCTCAAAGAAATGGCAATTTTTCCAAAGTTACAAGTCGAATAATTTTAAATATTATATTGATTGTGCACAAAATTCTGCATTGTTTAGACTACTGGCACACCATCGTGAATCAAAATAGGTCTCACACGCCCACATTCTTTTAATTTTAAGCCGTTAACATGCGGTCCAGAAAACATGCCACAACTGACATTTGGCAAAAGGGACAACAGGTTCCCCGTCTCAAACTGCTTATCTAGGACCCCTGACAGGATTTTCAAATCCTGACAATTTTTGCGGTCGAAATCTGGGACACTCTGTATATATTTTGGATGTTATAATGTTGTTTTAATGAGTAGTATTTAATAGTATTACATACATTTAACTGTAAAATAATATGTGTAAGAAAGGTTTTAAATGAATAAATAAAGATTTGGAGTATATGTCCTGGTTAAAGGAATTACGTGTCAGGGTAAGATATTAGGAATTTTTATTGTATATTATTTTACTTTACTTTCTACTATATTTTTATATAATATTAACTTACTTTTAATTCACATAAAACCTTCCGTAATGAACTACCATCTAATTCGTCTAGATAGCTTTTGAAAACGGGTCATCTCTGGAAAAGAAATATATTTTTGGGGTATGGCTCTATTGCCACTGTAAAATACCTGTGTGGACCTATGTGCTATTTCCGAAGCTCTCGAGTGATAAAAAATATCCTAAACTTCAGTACTATAAACGAAATTAACTAGCGTTCACTTCTCCAGTAAAGTTAAAGAATTTGAAGAGAACTTATTTTCCTAACCTCTAATGAAGTAAGGACCGCGTTTCATATAACTGATGTTCCTCGTAGATAAACAAGAAATAAATTGTTCCTTTGTAGAGGAGAAAGAAAAGGAAAACGGATAATTGGAATAGTATAAAAAGCGGAATTGTGGATAATGAACTTGCTGCATTCGAATGTTTTAATGCTAGTCTGAAATAATTAAACTGAACTTATATATTTTCCTACACAGCGGTCGAGAGAGCAAAGCGGTTGATAAGCTTCATCAAAACGCTATGTGATTTAATGTTCTATTCATCAACGTTCCAGAGTATTTAATTTTGTGCCATAAAAAGTCTGAAGTTTGTTCTAAACAAAAAGGGGACGAAACTTAAGCCATTTTCTCTGGTTACAGTCCAGTTTTTCCTTTTGCAAAACACTGGTGTTTTAGAAATTAACAGTAACATCAAGCAGTGCTTGTAGAAATATAAATAGGATTTATAAAATAATTGATTTGTTCACACATAACCTATAACACATGTCTGTATTCTCTAGTTAAAGACATTTAAAATTACGTTTATATGTACTTTGTGAAGTACAGAGTGAAATAGTCATATGAAGTTTTCTTTCTAGAAATGGTTCTTTATATTATAGTGAAAAAAATGGCTTATTAGTCTATGAAGATCGGTACTGAAATTATAAGTTTTTGTTTAAATTGTAAAAATCCGATGTATGACATGGCCTCATTTTCTCTTCCAATCGTATTTTAAGTTAATACCTCCTCGACGAAGTATTCCTATAATTCTTATTACTTTATCTACTTAGTACATAGTGCTTAGGTGGATAACATATTGCACTCCACCCAAAACTTCTATAACGAGATTTCACAAAACATAGAGACTTTAGGGCTCCCTGTATCCAAAAAATCATCTTTAGAAAAAGTTTCGCGCGCGTGCATGTGTGTGTTGGTATGAGCCCGTGTGTTCGGCTGTTCACGTGTCCGTGAACACGATATCTCGAAAATAAAAAGTTGTAAAACGGAAACTTAGTACTTAATTTTAGTACATTTCAAGTTTAGTATATTTTAAATTTAGTTTTTGATGAATTAATGATAAGAATGTTTTTCCTTTGAAGTTTAAGAATCAAGAATTAATGATGCGACACTAAGATTTTGAGGAATATCTCACCGCCTCAAACTATCCTTTACATGAAAAAAGTTCCGAAAATTTTGATTTTCTTAATAATTCTTTAAAGATTTTGATTAAATATATTTACATGACAAATAAAATATATATTTTTTATTTTCTGAAAATAGCCTCTGAAGAACTTTTTATTCTAAATGATTTTACTGAATTTTGCATAACTGGTAAACCATAAGATAAAAACAAAAACTTACTACACAATAAATGAAGATTTCGTTAAAACCCAGAATTTATGTCATATAGATTTCTTCGTGGAATTTACCATTTCCGAGATATTCATTATTATCGCTTTACGTTTTAAAATACTTAGCTTTTTCCGTACAGGAATTTGTCAGTTTCTGGCCAAGCAAAGAAACGGATTTCTATCACATACCAACCAGCTTTCAAAAGGTTTGATTATCTTTTTAGTATAGTTGATTCCCCATGTGTTTACAAAGAAGCAAGTAATAAGAGCGTTTAAGCCCGCTGGGTAGCGTGGTGGTAGCATGTCTGCCTCACGTTCAAAAGGTTGTGAGTTCGAATCTCGCTTATGGTGAGTTACCCGGATAAGGCTTTTTTCGGGGTTTTCCCTTATCCTGAGAAGACGAATGTCGAGTAACTTTAAGCTCCATGGACCCCGAGATCATTTGAGCATCATATCATCAATTGCATTCATCGTCCGATATGAACAAACCAGGTTAAAGGACGTTAAAACTACAAAAAAAAAAAAAAATAATAAAATAAAATAAAATAAAAAAAAAAATTAAAAAAAATAAGACCGTTTCTGCTTATGTTTATCTGGATTACCATGAAGTAGATAGAAGGGCTTTTCAACAATAATTTGATCAGAGTTATAGAGAAAGTCATGTGAATGGAACACGACGGATCTTTTTGCAACTCTTTCATGTCAATCTGTATAGATATGCAGAGAAATACTTTCATTACACATTTGTTGTAAATAAAAAGCGAATAAGTTTTCTGAAGCTATAGTGAGATATTTAAATATCCTATGTGAGTCATTCGCTATCTGTTCCGCAAAAACAATTACAAAAGCTCTTTCTTGTATGTACTTCATGCTAATCGAAATGAAGAAGAGAAGAAATAACCTTATTACCTATTTCCTTGTAGCTACAAGAGAATGTGCTAAAGCGATAGTCAGATCTCAGCTTAAGGGAGCTGGTTGCTCTATGATACCTTTGAAGTTTGGTTGTTTTTGCTTGGCTAGGATGGGGTTAAAAACTCGGAAATAGTTTATTTCACATAAATTATGTGTTTTGAGATCTATATTTTTTGTTTAGCAAGATTGTGTTTTGTCTTTTACGTTTTATCAGTTATGGAAAATTCATCTAGAATGTAGAGAGCTTCAGAGACTATTACCAGAAAGTTTAAGATATTAATGGAAATATTGTAAGCATGTGGTATTTTAATAACGTTTTTAAAGAAACTTATAACAAAATAAAAATGTTAGAATTAATCATACGAAATCACTTACTTGTCTTGCAGTGTGCGCGTTTCCTGCAGCAAGTTTTGCCCACCTCCATTGTTTACTGATGTATCTTATTTAATCAGACTGAATATCACTTCGTATGCCTTTTACGGAAATGTCTATTTTATTTCTTCATTGCAAATATTGAAAATATATTTTATTTCACAATTTCAGAGTAATTTTTCTTTAAAATTAAACAAACAGAATTGTGTGCGTATAAAGGACTATTTGGTTAGAGGAAGTTAGTGAAATTATCTTTGAAGGATGCTGGACCTAAATACCAGATGTCACTTATACTTTCTCTCGGTTTAAATTATTTATATAGGTGTGTGCGTTTTAGTTGGCTTCAGGGGTCTTTGAATGCGTATTTATGCCGAGATCTCAGCATCCAGCTTTAGGCTGGAATGCAGTGCTTTCTTTATTTCGTAGAGCATCTGTGGTGTCAAAAAGGAAAAACCAAGGAAGAATACCGTGAAATGCTTTTTGTAGTAAGTGACATAGTATAGTGCAGAATCTTGTACGTTGCCAAGTAGGTTATGTTTATTAAGACTACCTCAAATGTGAGAATGTAAGATGAATTTGGCTAGAAAAATATACAGGAATAAAGAAGGTGTTTTAGGAATAATGGACAAGAAAGGATTACTGCTAAAAATAATCAAGAAGCGGGCAAGATATTGGACTACTGGAGAACAGAAACTTACTCAAAAAATTATACATACATTACATAACATACATCATAGAGTGGCGCGTAATGTATATGCCAATTTCGGTTGAGAAATAAAACTACTAAATAAAAATGAAGCTAATTTTATTTTTAATAAAGTGAAACAATATACAGTTGCATTTATGGATATTACACATACCAACACTACTTGAATATTACGTCAGCTCAGTGGCCCCATCTCCATTTATGCATTCTTGAAGATGGAATGTCACTTCGCAACATCTCCCGTGCAATGGCATTGGTTTCCTGGCCGATGGTATCTTTCAACCCCTAATGGATTGCAAACAGTGTGAGAGTATTTTTTCTTTCAATTATCCCCACAGAAATTATTCCGGAACTGATAAATCTGGAGCTTGGGACGGCCAAGTTAAACCTCCAAAGCGGGAAATCAGTCGATTGAGGAACACTCAGAGAAAAAGCATGCTTTGAAGTGCAGTATGTGGCATACCACCAAAAGATGTTCAGCTGTCATTCCTGGAGTTCTAGCATGACACGATTTTGCAAATTGTAACATGGCGGTCGGAATTAACAGTTGGGAAAAATATGGACCAATAATCCAACACATTCTAATTACTCACCACACCACAACATCCTTGCTCATAAACTATGAGAGGATTTTGGTTTTGTTTGTTCTCCAACTCTTTGAAGAAGCAGCTCGCTTCATCTGACTTGAACAGTTTATTAAGCAGCTTCTGTGCTAGTGTTGATAGAGGCGGAGCTGTGTTTCAGTTAGGGAACGCGTAACAACGAAGGCTTCTTTCTATACCTATCCTTGGCTAACAATCCATGGCGTACCAATTGCGAACATTGTAGCCATATAATCATATCTGATTCATATGCATGCGCACCTCAAGTTGGTAGATACATTACGCGCCACCCTGTTCCATTCATATGCATTTCTCTACATCACTGCAACCAGTTATTGTTATAAAGCTTATTCTTCTATCTATGATAATCCAGGTAAACGTTAGCAGAAATTGTCGTAATTATTTGTTTCCTTGTAAGTAGAAGGAAAATAAAGGGAATACATTAGGTTAAAACGATGATCAAATGTTTCAAAAGATGGTTGCCATGTAGCTGAAATCTGTTTCTATGCGGGGCCAGGAATTTACAAATTTCAAATTTCTGTATTACAAATCTGAAACAAATAACAATGAATATATCAGAAATTATCAATGACAATAAAAATGTATATGACATAAATTGCGTGTTTTAATGTCATCTATATTTTTTTGTGTAGTAAGTTTTTGTCTCTCTCTTATACTTTAACAGTTACGCAAAATTCAGCAAATTTACTCAGAATAAAGAGGTCTTTAGAGGCTATTCCAGAAAATTCAAGGTATACAAATTATTTACCATATAAATATTTTTAATATACGATATTTTAATCAAAATCTTTGGATCCATTTTTGAGAAAATAATTTTTTTTAAGTTTTTCCATGTAAAGGGTAGTTTGGGGTGAGGGGATTTTTGTCAAAAATCTTCGTGTTGCATCCCTGGAAGTTACTAAACTTAAATATCAAGTTTGGTATTTTACCGAGTTTTTTGAGTTATCGTGTTCACAGGCACACGGACACAGAAGCGAACCTATTTCTAAAAATGCTTTTATATAGGGGACCCTAAAACGTGTATTTCCGGTATACCATTGAATCGTATGTACATAGTACGTGTAGAAAAAGTAAAAATGATGCTGGGTTATGTGCAGAGACTAAGAGGATGGCAAGAAAGGTACAGGAACGAAGATGGCTGGTTTCACAGTGATTATCATAATAGGAAATAGAGTTTAAAGCATCTATTGAAGTATTCTCTACACACAGTATTTTGAATCGTATGAATATTATGATATAAACAACTTCTTAGTACTTCTAAACTGGGTTCTAGCTTTGAAATTTCTTAGTAGTTAAATTAAGCGCGTTGTAAAAATTTCGAATATACAATATAAC
Organism: Hymenopus coronatus; assembly: GCA_030762935.1. Classification (NCBI taxonomy): domain Eukaryota; kingdom Metazoa; phylum Arthropoda; class Insecta; order Mantodea; family Hymenopodidae; genus Hymenopus; species Hymenopus coronatus. The sequence goes on from CM060882.1 coordinate 86,192,590, forward strand.
TTTGATGTTACGTTCACAAGAGTTTCTCTACCTATTCTGCAACAAACTATTCTTACAAAAGCTTATCCACTTCGTTCTATCAAGAAAAGCTGTAACAACGCGCAAGCGATACGTGGCGTTATCACCCAAATGCAGGTTTTTGCGGGTTAGAGCACGATCTTCAAGCTTGATAACACTACGCGTGACGTCATGTCAGGTGATGTTTGAAGACTGACGGGCCTCCAAGTTGAAGGTAAGAGCGGGCAGAGGGCGGTCAGACGGGAAGTTCTTCATTGGAGTGTCTGCGGTACGTCTGTTGGGAGGATATCCCTGTAATCTAAGTACGTGTTGTTTTTCTTTTCCCGGTAAGATCCGTACGCATTACTTGGGCACAGTTTCTGTGAAATATCATTCCTCCTCTGCTAACAGTTCCACATCATGTAGAAATATCTGCATTTTCGAATACGAGGGTGAGTTACAACACTAGTCACTTGGTATTTCAATAATTCTCCTGGAATGTCAACTAGGGTTGTTGCAGTCAGTCAAATTTTACCCAGTAGTTACACAGCCTGTTTTAACTAGATTATTTAGATTTTGGAAGATTGATTATTTTGTAACAAAAGCTATGTCATTTTAGAGTGTTGTGTGTTTGAGCTTTTTACATACAGTGACGCTTTCAATTACTTTGTATCAAAGTACGATTTCAGTTTTAGGTAGTCATGTGTTTAAGCTTTGGATAAGTGACCCGCGATATCTTTGATTATTCCGGTATTGAAGTATTAGCTACTCATTTGCACTGAAGATTAGTCTATAGTTGATTCAAAGATGGGGAGTATCTTTAACTAAAATTATACATTAAAAGTTGATTATTTGGAATCAAGTAAGGAAAACAAATTCCCGGCCAAACTTTGGGGTCAAAAGGGGCAGCTTTCCCATTGTCGGTAGCTCAGCAGGTCATTATAAGTGTGGAGAGAATTATTCCCCAATTTTACGCTTACTACGTGTACTGAAGAAGGAGGATAAAGATTGTCTAAAAATGCATTTCCCTTACTTAGCGAAGATTGTCCTTTATAAATTATAAAAAAATCTGATGTGTTCCATTCACATGACTTTCTCTACATCTCTGCAACAAAGTTTTCTACGTCATCTAATCGGGAAAAAATTATCAGAAATAGTCTTATTACTTGTTACTTTTTTAGTAGAAGCGAAATAATGGAGTATCATAGGTTAAAGTGATAGTCAAAACTGTTTGCTATGTCACTGAAGTTCCTTTGTTTGTATGGACAGGAGTAGACAAATTCTAAAAATCTAAAAAAATAATAGACTCCAAGAAAAAAATATATAGCATAAATTGTGTGTTTTAACGTGCTCTACATTTTTTTGTTTTAAGTATTGGACCATCTCTTACGGTTTAGCGGTTATGCAAAATTCCATAAAATTCATCCAGAATAAAGTAGTCTGTAGAAGTTATTCCCAGAAAATTCAAGATATACATTTTGTCGTGTAAATATCTTTAATATGACATCTTAATCAAAATCGTTAGAGCAATTTTTGAGAAAATCAAAAATTTCGAAAAATGTTCCATCATCCTTGGAAGATACCAAACCTAAACACCAAGTTTGGTTTTTAACAGTATTTTCGTTTTTAAGCTATGCTGCCCACAGACACGCACACACACACACATACAAACACACACAAACACACTGACATCTTTCTAAAAATGCTTTTTTTTTTTTGGTTTCAGGGGTTCTCAAAAACATATATTTCCGGTATCGAATTTTTGGGTGCAATACAATACCTTCTCCTTACACTATGTAATAGCACGTATAGAGAAAGTAAAAAGCTGATGTGCTACATTATCTACATCGCTGTAACAAAGTATTAGTTAACAGTTTATTCACAAGAGTAGGCTGGTAAAAGAAGGGAATAGAAATCCACTTTATAATAATCGAGATAAACATCAGCAGAAATGATCTTATTACTTGTTTCTTTGTAAGTAGAAGGGAAATAAGGAAATGCACTAGGTTAAATCGATAGTCAAATCCTTTAAAAGCTCGTTGCTATGTGTTGAAACCTGTTTATGCAAGACCAGAAGTTTACAAATTTCCGCGTGAGAAAAGTTTCAAGTATTTTTTAATTTAATAGCAAGAAATGTCTCAAAAATGGCGAACTCTACGAAAAAAAGTATTAAATAAATTGTGTGGTTTAAGTAATCTACATTTGTTGTGTAGTAAGTTTTGTCTATCTCCTATGGTTTACCAGTGACGCAATATTCAGGAAATTCATCCAGAATAAAGAGGCTATTTCCACAAAATTCAAGATATAAGTTTTGTCATGTAAATTTCTTTTATATATAGCATTTTTATCAAAATCTTTAGTTATTTTTGAGAAAATCAAAATTTTCTAAATTTGTTCCACACAAGGGTAGTTAGGATTGGGGGGGAGGGTTCTCAAAATATTCGTTACGCATCTTTGCAACATACTAAACTCCAATACCAAGTTATTATTTTACGGATTCTTTGTTTGTGAGTTATCGTGTTTACGGACACACACGGACCTTTTTCTAAAAATGCTTTTTTGTATACAGAATACCCTAAAATGTTTATTTTCGGTGAAATCTCGGTATCCAATTTTTGGGGTGGAATGCAATACCGTCTCTATGCATTATGTGCATAGTAAGTGTAGAGAAAGTAAAAAAGGGGATTATAAATTTATTAATTAGATGAGGTTTAATTTGGGTTTCCTGATTTCATATCAAGTTTAATAAGGGAGGTAGATTATCATATGTCTATTTTGCGTTCAAAAATTGTGTACAAGTAACAGAGAGAGAGAGAGAGAGAGAGAGAGAGAGAGAGAGAGAGAGAGAGAGAGAGAGAGAGAGTGTGTGTGTGTGTGCAGCCTTCGTTAGCGAATAGATGCTGCCTGGTTTGAGCTTCTTAGTCGTTTATGAAATTTAAGTCAAGAATTTCTACTGAGTAATGTGCTCGACAATGACGTAATATTGTATTTCGTGCTAGCTCGGACAAACTTGACGTCTAAAGCCTAGTGGAGGCAAATTCCCTTTATCTCTGTTGCGAGTTAAGTTTTACAAACGCCTCACGTGTTTATTATACGAGGAAGTATAATAGCGGTGTGTAACGAGAGTAATCATTTAAATTCAAGCAGTTACAAATGATTACGTCTTAGATAGTAATGTAAGTTAGGTTTAATTACGCTAAGGAAGTAGTGTGAATCGGGTTGCTCGGGCTGATCTGACTTAGGATTTCTGCAACGGATTATCATTTAGTTCCTAAAATTAGCTTATAATTTTAGCCTTGGTATGTTCTTGGTCTTAAGTGATAGCTATGACTGATTAGTTCGTGCAGTTGCGTTCCCATTTATACGCTTCTCGAATATTTGAAGTCATGTCGCACTTCGAGCGTTCGGCGTTCGCACTAATTGTTTTGGCTTCAGTAATTTGTACTGTGCAAAGAAAAAACGTTCACTGTCTGTACAAATACAGTAAAAACTAACTACAACAACCAAATTGTGTGTTATCAGGAAACTGAATTTTTGTAGTGCGTTAATGTGCCACATACAATTAGGTTTAGGCGGGGACTTGCTAGAATAGTATATAGAGAGCGCTTCAAAACACGTTTATTAGTTTTCCCATACATTGAAGGGGAATGAAGTAGTTAATGTTTAAGCGATAGTCAAATATATGGTCACCTTGTGAGGAACTTGGAAGTAGCATTCCATTTGTATGACTAAGATGAAAAAAAAAATCGAATGACGATGCAGTACTGGAGGGTGGGACGTGGTTAGCGACCCCGAGTTCCTTTCGGTCCTCAAGTAGCTCCTCAATTGGCGTCTCAGGGACCTCATGAAGCCAACTGTACACAGAGAAAGATTTCAATGCTGGTACCGGGGCCTCCGGCTTGCTAAGATGCTGCGCTACCACCGCGCTATAATAAAATACAAGCACTTTGTAAATCCATTTTAATTTTTTTGTACTTTATGGAATGGAATTAAAAGGCACTTATCGCATGTCCGACAGAATGAATTGGAATTTTTAATGCTGAAAGCGTAAATCAAAATGGACAGCGGTTTTTAAGATTGCTTTACACACACACACACACACAATCATAGGTTCAAACCTAGATGGATCATTTTGGGCGTAAAAATCCTTAGAATGACTTCCTTTGGAAGGGAAGTAAAGCCGTTGGTCCAGTGTCGTAGATTTACGACACGTAAAAACCTCAAAACGTGATAGAGGCCTGTGATCCACATTTATGGATATTTCAAGCCCAATATAGAATGTAATGCTGAAAACCCTAAGAGTTAGAGTACACACACACACACACACACACACACACACACACACACACACACACACTCACTCAATTTTCTCTTTGCAGAAATCTAATTTGCAGAGTTAGATCTTGCAATGCCGAGGTGCAATATCTCTGAAAACGACAGCATTTGCATATATTTTATGTTTAATATAACTTCAACAGATTTTAGTATTATCTGTAAGCGCATTCAAGCACAGTGCATTCGTTTTTAAGTTTAACCTGCTAAATCTGGATGTCTTTAGCCAGAAGTTAAATATGTAACACCCGGTACAAGAAGTTTCTCACAATTAGATCGCACAATAGACAAAGATTTTCTTAAGACATTTGAAAAAAAATTGTCAAAGGTTAATTACTTATTTGTATAACAAAATAATATCAATTATAAATCTTATCTTTTTACCACGAGGCGCACCAATTAACTGAAGCTATAATAGTACAGGTGACTTGTTTATCAATACGCACGCCCAAATGTCAACCTTGTTTTATCGCAAACGTTTTCCAATAGTTTTCCATACTCAAAATGGCACACGAAGTTAAGTTTTTAGTAGCGTGTTTCAAAAAGTTTTACTGCCTCTTTAAGTACATTAAAGAAATCGTATACATTTTTTATAAATATTTGTACAGTTTTGAGAAATAAATTGCCATTTTTAAAACTCACAGCTTTGGAGAGGAGAAAAATTATAGTTTTTCTAGAAAATTAGGGTTAAAATAAAAATTTACGATAGTCCTATTAAAACTCATTTACTGTAAAACATTAATCCTTAACGTGAATATTTTTAAAATGCTTTGTCCGGCTCATTTTCACTTTTGTACACGTACTATCTACATAGTGTACGCGAAGGTATTGTATTTCACCCAAAAACTCCATACCAAGATTTCACCGGAAATAAATGTTTTGGGACCCCCTGATTAAAAAAAAAAGTTTTTTAGGAAAAGGTCCGTATATGTGCTTGTGTGGATAGCATAGCTCTAAAACGAAAAAAGCCTTAAATACTAAACTTGGTATTTAAGTTTGGTATCTTCCAAGGATGCAACACGAAGATTTTCAAGAACATTTTTCTACCCCAAACTACTCTATATGGAAAATTTTTGGAAAATTTGAGTTTCTCAAAAATGGCTAACGATTTTGATTATAAATACCTTGCATATAAGATATTTTATCACAAACGAAAGGTACGTCTTGAATTTTCTAGGAATAGCCTCTGAAGACTCTTTATTCTGTATGAATTTTTCTGAATTTGCTCAACTGATAAACCGTAAAATGTAGATCTCCTTAAAACATCATTTGTCATTTACACTTTTTCGTGGACTTGAGATATTCCTTGTTATTGATTTCAGTTTTAAAATACTAAACTTTTCTCATATGGGAACTTGCCATCTTCTGGAAATGCAAAGAAACGGATTTGAATCCCATAGTAACCACATTTTAATACACCTGACTGTCCGTTTAGCCTAGTGTATTCTCTTATTTCCCTTCTACTTATTAAGAAGAAACTAACAAAGCCGTTTTTGCTAATACTCATCTCAATTCGCACGAAATAGATAGAGGAATAAACTCATTAACAGTTTTTTACTGAGATGTGGAGAAAGTCACATGAATGGAACACATCAGATTTTTATTATAACAATGTATTTTGAAAGTAAAAAATCTGATGTGTATTCACATGACTTTCTCTAAGTTTCTGCAACAAATTATTGTTAAAAAGCTTATGCTTCTATTTAATTCATGCTAAGTGAGAAAAAATTAGCAGAAATAGACTTATTACTTGCTTCCTTGTAAGTACAAGCGAAAAAAGGGAGTACCATAGGTTAAAGTGATATTCAAAAGATGATTGCTACGTGTCTGAGGTTCCTTTGTTTGTATGAACAGGAGTTGACAGATTCCTGTATGAGAAAAGTATGTTTTTCAAGGCTGAAAGCAAAAATAAGCAATATCTAAAAACGATTAACTCCACGAAAAGAATGTATATAACATAAATTGTATGTTTTAATGAGCTAGCAGTTTTTGTTTGCTAAGTTTTTGTCTATCCCTTACGGTTTACTAGTTACGCAAAATTCCGTAAGATTCATCCGGAATAAAGTAGTCTTCAGAGGCTATTCCCAGAAAATTCAAAATATACATATTTTTCAGTTGTATATCTTTAATATACGATATTTTAATTAAAATCGTTAGCCATATTTTAGAAAATTAAAATTTTCCATGAGAAGGGCAGTTGGAGGTGGGGGGATTTTCTTGAAAATCTTCGTGTCGCATCCTTGGAAGATACTGAACTTAAACACTAAGTTTGGTACTTAATGATCTTTTCGTTTTTGAGCTATGCTGCCCACACGCGCGCGCGCACACACGGAATTTTTTTCTAAAAATGGTATTTTTAGGATCAGGTGGTCTCAAAGCATGTATTTCCGGTGAAATCTCGGTATCGAATTTTTGGGTGCAATGAAATACCTTCACTATACACTATGTACATAGTGCGTATAGAGAAAGTAAAACTTATTTGAATAACCGTACAGCTACAAATATCACTTATTGTGTGCAATTACTCGCATAAATGCCAATAAGATGACTAAAGTACTGTGGATTTTCTAAATTTCACCGATGCTACATATAAGATTCATCATACTAGGACGTCAATGCTCACTTGAAATCGTTGGTGGCAACATTTTTTGAAGCGGGTATTGTAAAGCTTGTCACAGGTACGATAAATGCCTCAATGTTTTCGGTGATTATATTGAAAACTAGCCATAAGTGTACAAAACTTTTAGTAATATAATTCTTCTCTATGAGCTTGTCTTTTATTTATAGCCCACTGGAGGTTGAAAAAAAAAAGGTCCTCGTAAAACTAAACACAAATAGTTTTAAGACTGAGACAACAGTAAAATTATTCTTCCTGTGTTGGTGATGATTTTTGTTTTATTAGCCTATTAAACAATGATATGCTTTAGGGATATTTGCTAACTAGAGACAATGTGTTAAAGTTGATCATGAAACTATGGTAAGGAAACGATATACACTCAGGTTTACAGTTTAGCAACTATTTATTGGTTAAGCCCCTAGAAAGTTTGCTTCCGTAATAAAGGTAGGCTCATATTCGATCGTGTAGCTGGCACATTGTCATATATTTCCTGCGGAGTCTGTGTTTGCTGTACTACATCATCTATTGTTTGCCGTATATAATTCAGTTAGCTATTTATGCAGCGACATGATTCGTTGAATCATTCTCAACTTTAGTTCATTTCACTAACATCATAATGAATTTAAGGACATATTCTGTTTGACAGTCCATCCATCATTCACCCTCATTACCCTTGTCGGTCACGATTTACTTTGTCCGCGACAAAACATTGGTTTTAGGTGTGTTCGCATCATAAAGTTTAGAATCAGCAAATTAAATGTAATAATGCATAAAACTCCTTCTGAGTAATACGCTATAGTTAAGAGCGTATGGCTATGTGGAAATAATATGAAACGAGACCCAAAAAGAAACATTTCGCTCGCGTATCATAAAATATTTTTTCTACGAATGTTTCCTTATATTAAAAGAAAAGCAACTAAATATGAAATTATTTCGTTATTTATTTCACATTGTTGGGCACCATGACGGTTATAGCAGGCCATGACAAACCATTTTTTTATTTATTTAGTTATTGAAACAATAACAATTGCCCGTATTTACGGGCTGCCAACAAAGTCAGAGTAAAGCAGACAACTATCTAAAAGACAAACAATTGAAACTCGACTATAAAGACAATGTAATATCGACAATTTTCATTAATATAGCAATCAAAAAGGAAACTAAAAGGAGCAAAAGGAGTATTATTCATAATATAAAGTGGACATAAAATAAATAATTTATAGCAAAGGAATATAGACCGTGAAAATGGTAAAAAATTGTCATTATACAGATGATTTCGAAGAAGAGAATTTTTGAGTTTTTGTTGCAGATATGGTAAATTGTTCTATAATATATTTTGTATATTTTGAGAATTATATCTTTATAGCTGCGAAAGAAGCAGAATCAAATTTACTACCTGCTATATCCCGAAAAGTTTGACGCATAATATAAGAAATTGTGTGTGTTGATCGGTGATGTATACATACTAATGGCGTGAATTATTTTGGCGAGCGTCAAGTTGGGACAAAATTGCTCTACGCTTGCATCTTACGCCTGCTGCACTTCTTTGCTTGTGATTCTGTAGAAATAAATTTTGCGATCTGAAATGAGCTCGTTAACTACTCAATTACGCTCGGTTGCAGAAAAATTATATTTTGCATTTCATTATTGGGTGTAATTTAGGAAACATTCCGGAAAATATTAGTTCTGTTATTTGTCGCTGCAATTTTGACCTAGCCAATTTAATTTCTCTACTATATATAGTATGACATTCTATCAAAAAATACGTACCGAGATTTCACAAATACACAATTTGAGACTCCCTGAATCCGAAAACTACTTTTAAAATTTGACTTGTGCCATTCACATAGCTTTCTCTAGCTGTTCCATACACAAACTATTCTTACAAAAGTCAATGCTTTTACTTACATCATGCTAACCGAGACAAACAGTAGCAGAATGTCTTACTTCTTTGTAAGTAGAAGGAAAATGAGTATGCTTCTTTAAATCCTCTGAAAACCGGTCGCTGTGTGAAACAACTAAAATTAGATTTTCTTTACTTGCTAGAAATAAATTCCCGTTTGAGAAAAGTTTAAGCGTGTGTTTTACCAAGTACTACAGTTTTATGCAGTAAGCTTTTGTCTATCTCTTCTGGTACACCATTCATATAAAAGTTATATAAAATCATCCAGAATGAAGAGGTCTTCTGTGGCTATTCCCACAAATTCAAGATTCAAATTTATTTTATCATAAAATATGTTGAACAGATGATATTTTAATCAAAATCGCTACAGCAATTTTTGAAAATAATAAAATGTTCCATGTAAAGGGTTATTGAGGGTGGAACGATTTTCTTAAAAATCTTCTGTTGCATACTTGGAAGACACTGAACTTGAATACCAAGTTTCGTGCTTAACTTACTTTTCGTTCTTGGGCTAAGATACACACACACATACACACACACATACACACATACATACACACATATATACACACACACATACACACACATACACACACATACATACACATACATACACACACACATACACACATACACACACATGCGCACACATGCGCACACATGCGCACACATGCGCACACATGCGCACACATGCGCACACATGCGCACACATGCGCACACATACGCACACACATACACACACATACATACACATACATGCATAGACTGACACACTCGTGGACATGTTTCTAAAAATGCTTTTTTTTTTATTCAGGCGTCTAAAAATGTGTATTTCCGGCGAAATCTCGATGTCGAATTTTTGAGTGCAATTCAATACGTTCTCTATCCACTATTACATTGTAATTACGGATAGAGAAAGTAAAATGTTTTTTTTTTATTCAGGGGACCCTGAAACATGTATTTCCGGTGAAATCTTGATGCAGAATTGTTGGTGGATTACAATACCTTCTCTACCTACTATGTACATTGTGCATGCGTGCAAGAAAAAGTAAAATGCTCTTGTGTGTGAGCAGTATAACTCAAAAATGGAAAGTGTGTGTTAAACCCCAAATGATTTCAAGAAATCTCCCCCAGATAAGCTACCCCATACATGGAAGATTTTTTAAAATGGCTGTAACGATTGTGATTATAATACCATATATAAAGTTATTTACATGAAAAATAGCCTCTAAGGTCTTTAATTTCGAATAAAATGTGTATAATGTAATACTGGTAAACTTAAGCAATAGACAAAAACCTACTACTCAAAAAGTAGGCCATTTTAAAACAGACAATTTATTTTGAATAACTTGTTTTATTATAATAATCGGTGATCTTTAATTCATGGTTATTGGGTAATAGAACATATTCTTTATATTCCAATACAACAGAAAATATGCTATCAAAGCATAAATACCGGTCTAATAACACGTAAAATACACTATAAGGATCGTATGTTATTATATTTGTTGATAAATATATGCATTAAACAAAATCTTTATCCCCTAATTCATGGCAATTATAATATTACAACCATTACTATCTGTATTCTAGCTCAACGTCCTTGAATCTGCTTGTTCACGTCGGACGATGAATGAAGATTATGAAGTGATACTAAACTGATCTCGGATCTATGGAAATTAAAGTTACTTAACATTGTCTTCTCCAGATAAGGGAAAACCCCGAAAAAAACTATCCGGATATATCACCCTAAGCGGATTCAAACTCACAACCTGTTGAATGTGGGGAAGACACGCCACCCCCACACTACCCAGGCGGGATATTACTGTTTGTTAATACTTTAAATTAACATATGAAACTATCATCCAAAGTTTTAGAATATAGAAGCGATATTTATTGTTTATTGTGTATTTTTTTTCTAAAGTCCACATTACTCTTTCTGCAAAAAGATCGTTTCCGCAATAAACAAATTTCATTATGTATATAGCCACCACATATAATAAATTGTTCTGAACTTAGATAAAATATTAGACAACATGCTACACAATTAGGTTTAGTAGCTCACTGCCCTTAAAACACTCCCTTCTAACTTGGGCCTCTGTTATTAAACCTCTGCTTTTCTAGTTCCCTAAATAACTATTTTGTGTTGTAAGCCATTGTGAATGGATTGAATCTTACAAAATATTTTATGATATTCAGTTTTTCAAAAAAGCATGGAAATTGTACAACATTTTAATGCTAGTATAAATAGCATTCATTTGCTAAAGCATTTGACTATCGCTAATCTTTGTATCTATGGCGTGTTGTAGCTGTGTCTGAGGTTTATTTCGAAGTAGACAGCAATAAAAGCATTCATAACAATAGTTCCTATCCCACTAATAAGACATGGTGAATAAAGGTATTTTAGTACACAACTATTCATAATATCCATTTTAATTTTATTTCAGGAGAAATTTAAATGCCTAGGTGATAATAAGTGCTTATAAGTTTAAAGTATTTGTTTTTTTTCTTCAACTAGAGTTTATACTTAAATGTTTAAGTTTTTAGACAGTTATTACATTTCTTACATTTTAGAAAAGTTCTGATGCGTTACATTCTCAGCCTATTCTGCAACAAAATATTTTTACACAGGCATACTGCTATCTACTTCGATCTAATCATGACAAACATTAGCAAAACCGGTCTTAATGATTACTTTCTTACACGAGGGTGATTTGATAAGTTTGGTAAATGTCCATGAAAGGATAAAACATCTTTGTTGCGTCTTCATGGTTGGTAAGCTTGATTATTCAAAGGAGCCTATAGCTATGAAACTTAAATAATCTATACCGCACAGTTCATCGTTAACAGACGTCTGAATTGGTCAATGTGTGACTGCGATTGAAAATGGAGAAAACGAGTTTCGGGTTATCCTAAAGAGTTTCCTATGATGGGTTGGAGTGCCATTCAAATCAAAATAGAATCTGATGTTCTCGGGGACTCTGCAACATCATTGAACATTTATTTATGGATTAATGAATTCGGTGAAGCATAGAAGACTAAATGCTCTCTGACCGTCCAAGAAACCATTGACAAACAACAACAAAAAACAATTCCTGAGATTGCTGAAACTGAAGGCATCTCAACTGAACGAGTGCAACCTTTACGGAGAATTTGCTGCGAAGAAGCTGTGTGAGGTGGGTGCTGCGTTTGCTATCAGTGAACCAATGTCTGACGATGTTTTTTTTTTTTTTTGTTTTTTGTTTTAATGTTATTTATTTAATGTCGCCTGACAGCTTGTCTGGTAGCAACATGCATTAACATTGTTACATTATTTAAAATATATTAACAGATTTTATAAAGGTTACAATAAATAGTTGACTTATAATATTTTAAGAATTTAAACAGTGATAATAAATTGGTCAATTTATCCAATTCCGCCTGAAAATGTGTGGAATTGAGTTCTTGATCCTGTAGTTGGAGAAACGAATACATAGGTAATAATGTGCTTCACTTTCGGTTTTTGTTGCCAAGTCCACAAAACGAGAATCCTGTCTGGTAAATAGATAATCATGAGTTAATTTAGTATGGCCAGTTCTTATTGTGCTAACACCTGTTGATGACGGCTGAGAACGTTAGAGATACTTGTAAATAATGAGACCTTCGGCGCCGATTTGTGATTGTTGATCGGCAGCCAAAAATGGACGAAGCTGGAGAAGACACACCGAAGAAGGCAGACTATTTTGTCAGTTAAGGTGATGCCCACTTTGGGGGAAAGGGTCCCAAGGAATAATCCTATAGATTAATTGTAAAAGGTTGAACTATAACTGGACTCGGTTATGGCTTCATTGTTGGGTTGTTGGAAACATACCGACTGAAAAAACTCCGAGGTTGACACGCAAAAACGCGCTGTTTCGCCAGTGTACTACACGGTCCCTCACTTCAGCGATAACAACGCTGAAAGTACATGAATTGGGCTTTGAATTGGTTCCGCATCCACCCTATTTACCAACTTAACCTCAACTGACTTCTACCTTGAAACGTAGTGGGAAGAAATCGCCTTGGTGGGAAGAAGTTTCCATTAAATGAGAAAGTGATGGCCAGCCAACGAACTTCTTTCAGAGTTTGAAGGAACTTATTTTTCAGTTTGAAGAAACTGGAGGATCGCTGTAGCAAGCGTATATCCATCCTCCAAAGGAAACTAGGTCCAGAAGTAAGGTATGTTGTTTACGAAACAAAGATTCTTCTTGCTTGTTTACCGACTTATTAAACCAGCTGTAAGTAGAAAGGAAAACCAAGAGAGATGGAACGAATGGCGACTTCCCGTTTAAGAAAGGTATTCTTTAATATAATATTGTATTTTGAGCAATTTTTGAGAAAAACAAAATTTTCGAGCTGTTTTTTTTTTTTCATGAATTGTAGTTAGGTATGGGGGACGTTTCTGAAAATCTGTGTCGTTTTCTCTGGATAAACTTAATAACAAGTTTGATATTTAACGGTATTTTCGTTTTTGCTTTCTTTGTATGCACTATGTACACAATGTATACAGGATGTTCAAAACATGGGGCATAATTTCAGGTATGTATTTCCCACATGTAGACAATCAAATTAGTTCATTATAACATGTGTCCGGAAATGCTTAATTTCCGAGTTATGGCCTTCACAACATTGAAATTCACTGGAACGTTTTTCTTTCCGCAGGTTGTTGTCATTACAGAAGATGTTCAAAATGTCCACCTCCTGCCTGAATACAGACTTCACATCGATGTCTCATTGACCTGCGAACACGATCCCAAACTCCAGGAGTATTGTGTATGTCCTCACAACTTGCCACAATTCGATTCCGAAGGGATTCCAAATCCGGCACCGGAGACCAATAAACCAATGATTTTAAATGGCCCCACAAGTAGAAATCGAGAGGGTTCAGATCAGGCGAGCGTGGAGGCCAAGGCCAAGCAATTGGGCCACCTCTTAACTATCCATCGATCAGGAAACCTTCGATCCAAGTACCGGCGAGCCATAAGACTGAAGTGTGCAGGAGCGCCATCATGCAAGAAGTGAATGTGTTGATTGATCAGGGGAGTGTCTTCGAAAACGTCAGGTATGGTGTTTTCCAGGAAGTTTGTGTACGCCTGCCCCGTAAGTCTGTTTACAAGTACATGGGGTCCAACTATCGATCACCAATGATACCGGCCCACATGTTGAGGGAGAACCGCACCTGGTGATGAGATACAACAGTTGCACGTGGGTTTTCATGCGACCATACATGCTGATTGTGGAAATTTGTTATGCCATCTCTTGGGAACTGTGCTTCATCTGTAAATAATACGACGGCAGAAAAGTTCGAATTTACACCACACTGCTGCAAAAACCACTTGCAGAACCTAACTCGTGCAGGGTAATCTGCTGGTGACAGGGCCTGTACACGTTGCAAATGATAAGGATACAATTGATACTCGTTCAACAGTCTCCAGACAGTCGTATGAGGAACATTGACTTGCAACGCTAACCGTCGTGTGCTGATAGGAGTCCTGTCCACAGCCTCCACAATCTCCTCCTGCACTTCTGGAGTTGTAGATCTTGGTCGTCCCTTCCCAAACCAGGAGAGGTGAATGTTCCATACTCGCACAGACGGGAATGGAGACGTACAAATGTCTTCCGATCTGGACATTGTCGCTGTGGGTACCTCTCCTGGTACAAACGACGAGCCAGCGCAGCATTGCCGTCCGCCTTACCGTACATGAAGTGTATCTCTGCCAGCTCTTGATTTGAATACATGTCGCACAGTCTTAACGCCTAAAGAACACTGAATGTAACATTCCTCAGAATGAACTATCAGAGTGCCCTCCTAACATCTCCTTTGACGGCAAAGACCTGCGGAAACAAAAACGTTCCAGTGAATTCCAATGTTGTGAAGGCCATAACTCGGAAATGAAGCATTTCCGGACATGCACTATTTTGATTGTCTACAGGTGGGACTTTCAATGTTGTAAAGGCCATAACTCGGAAATGAAGCATTTCCGGACACATGTTATAATGAACTATTTTGATTGTCTTCATGTGGTAAATCAATACCTGAAGTTATGCCCTATTTTTGAAACACCCTGTAGAGAAGGCATTGCATTAAACCCAAAATGTCTATACTAAAATTTCACCATAAATACACCTTTTAGGGTCCCCTATGTATAAAAAAACCTTTTTAGAAAAAAAAGTCCTTGTGTGTCAGTGTGTTCAGCTTAAAAACGAAATCTGTGAAATACCAAATTTGGTATTTAAGTTAAGTATCTTTCAAGGGTGTGACACGAAGATTTTGGGGGAAATCCCCCCACCCCATTCCACAATTTTCATTAGAAAACTTTCGAAGTTAAATTTTTTATTAAAATAGGATTTTCATTTAAATACCGTATATTAGATATTTATACAATTTATATCTTGAATTCTCTGGGAATTACCTCTGAAGACCTCTATTCTGGATGAATTTTGTTGGATTCTGCATAACAATTAAACAGTAAGAGATATATAAAACCTATTATACAAAAAACTTAGATCTCGTTAAAACACACACTTATGTCATATACATTTTTTTTCGCGGAGTTGGCCATTTTTTTTTTTTTTTTTTTTTAGATATTTCTTGTTATCGGTTTCAATATTAATATACTTTTACAGGAAGTATCACTTTAGCCCAATGTATTCCCTTACTTCCCTTCTGCTTACAAAGAACCAAGTAATAAACCAATTCTGAGGATGTTTATCTCGATTAGCATGATTTAGATACTCATATTTTTTCTAAAACTCTTTAGGCAGAGGTCCTCAAAACATGCATTTACGTGAAATATGGGAATAGAATTTTTGGGTGCATACAATACCTTCTATATCTACTATGTGCAGTGTACATATGTGCTAGAGAAAGTAATAAACACAAAATATATTTTCACCAAATGGGTGAATTTTTTATATCTTATCTCTTGTCACTCTCCGTGGTGTAATAGTTACCATTTTAACTTCATATACCCAAGGTTCAAACCCGGCGTAAAAATCCTTAGCATGGCTTCCTTCGGTAGGGAAGTAAAGCCGTGGGTCCCATGTTGTATATTTACGGTACGTAAAAGAACCTCAAACCTGATGGAGACCTCTGAGTAAAATTAAGCGATCTTTCACGCCCAAAATAGAATGGGGCGCTGAGAACCACAACAGGTAAAGAGCGTCCATAAATAAAAAAAAAACGCCATTTCCATTCCTTATAACCTATTTGCAGTCAACGTGATATATATTCCTATCAGATGTGTTAGGAGAAACTTTAATTTGTCAGAACTTTTCAGAAACACAAGATACTTTGCGTATATGCATTTCTAATTAAATGTTCAGGACCTGCATCGAAATATGTGTTAAAATAGACGTATCATTTGCCATTAGATCTGCGTTGCTTTAAAGTTAATTAAAATTGTCAGTATACTTTGTGAGATAAAAGAACGGTCCGGGCAGCCTTGGGCTGGACAGCTGTTCCTGCTCCTACCTCGAGGTTCGTTCTGAAACTCGTGTCAAAGAACGCTTGTGTTTTGTTCGTCGAGTTCTGGCAGTTGCGTGGAACGGAAGTGAGATGCTCGAAATAAGTAACACTATAGTGTGTGTTGGTGATAAATTATTCAATATGGTTGAAGCGATTACGTTATAGTGCATATGTCCTTAAAATATTCTCTGAAATTGTGGACAAACTTCCTCCTAAGTTTCCAGATATCGCAGTTCATAGCAGGTGTCTTTCAATAAATTGAATCAAATCAAGCATATATATTCCTTTATGAAACAAATAACAACAAAAAAAACAAAAAAACAAAAACAAAATGATGTATTCCATTCACATGACTTTCCCTATATCTCTACAACAATTTGTTAAAAAGCTTATGCTTCTATTTACTTCATGCTAATCGGGCAAAAAAATAGCAGAAATAATCCTATTACTTGTTTCCTTGTAAGTAGAAGCGAAATAAAGGAGTACCATTGGTTAAAGTGATAGTCAAAATCTGGTTGCTATGTGACTGAAGTTCGTTTGTTTCTATGAACAGTAGTTGACAAATTTCGTATGAGAAAAGTATAAGTTTTTTAAAGCTGAGACCAAAAACCAGGAATATCTCAAAAACGCTCAACTCCACAAAAAAATGTATATAACATAAATCGTGTCTTCATTTTTGTGTGGTAAGTTTTTGTCCATCTTTTAAGATTTAGCAGTTATGCAAAATTCTGTAAAATTCAACCAGAATAAGGTAGTCTTCATAGACTATTCCCAGAAAGTTCAAGATATCGTTTATTTCTGAGGTAAATATCCTTAATTTACGATATTTTAATCAAAATCGTTGGAGCCATTTTTGAGAAAATCAAAATTTTCGAAAAATGTTCCATGTTGGGGGTGGGGGATTTTCTTCAAAATCCTTGGAGGATACACAACTTAAATGTCAAGTTTATTAACTGTCTTTTTGTTTTTGAGCTATGCTGTCCAGACACACACACACACACACACACACACACACACACACACACACACACACACACACACACTTACTTTTTTTTTTATTCAGGGGACTCTAAAACATATATTTCAGGTGAAATCTCGTATCGAATTTTTGGGTAGAATACAATACTTCCTCAGAACAGTTCAGCAAAGCTCTTCAACAATAACTTTTACTGAGTAAAACAAAATAATTGTGAGGTATGTGCAATAAATGCTTGCGCAGTTAGTCATAAGTTTCAAAGCTGTAGATAATGCAACTCTAAATCAGGTTTTCATATTTCATTTTGTACTTCCATTTATTAGAATGTGAAGTTAATTCCTACAAATATTCTTAAGAATTTAATTTTTAATCAGTTAACTAGCATAAAATTATGCAACGCCTTTATGGTACAAGTACACTCAGGATGTTGTTTATGTATGTTTGTGCACAAGTTGCAGTTATGTTGACATAACTTACCGGATGTTTATACATATTTTGATGGTAGTGATGCATTAGTCACCCAGTCTAAAATTGCTATGCAGTCTGTCTAGTTCAAACCTAGACTCACTGTATCTGAAATTTTAACTTAAGAATGAACCTTCCTAAAAGAAACGTAATGACGATTCTTAAAATTCTCCGAAAAATTTTTGCAGAGCATTTTATATGGCGACTATTAAAGGAACCTGGAAATATTCTGCAAAATAATTTTGGAAGCCTCAGGCTATTACGTGCAATTATTCGTACTATGAATATACACGAGTATTTTGCACATGTTGCAGAAACTTTGGATACTGGTGTACTTAAAACTTTCACCTGTGTTTCTCCTTCATTTAGAAAGGGTCTTGTCTTTATGAACACTGAGTAACTTTCTAATGACCCAAAGGCGAAGTTTCTCTTCTCTGCGAGTTAACAGAGGTGCTTATAAAGTCATTAGTAGTCTAAATATACTGTGTTATGAAACCTTTTATAGTTAACTGTATTCTTAAATTTTGTAATTTTTCTAAATCTAAATGCTTTTTTTTAATATTTTTCTGGTGGCTGTGAGTCTAAGAAAAATTACTTCTAAATTCTGTGAGCCTCTTTTGTGTTTTGGTTCTGTTAGGTTTGTAATCCTTAAGTTACGACCGGAACAGCTTTTGATTTACCTATATAATTTCTTTAATACGTTTTAGTGTTCTTACTTGTTATATATAGTATATTGCGTACTAATTCTGTTAAATGTAGTAAACATAGATTATGGTCAGTAATTTAGTAAAAGTAATAAAATTACATTGTTTATCCTATCACGATAATCCATTTAAATCAGGCATTTTACTAATTGTTATTTTTAAAGCTTTCTTTCTTTTTAGGAAAGTTTATATTCAAGAACTGTCAGTTATACTTAATCTGCTTGGGAATGTATATTGGAGATCTGATAAATAACTTAAGTCCGTGGTTAGCCAATTACTTTTTGAAATATATAAAAAATAATAAATAATAATTAAAATTGGTTTTAATGTTTTAATGAACATTAATGAAAATCTGATGTGTTCCAATCACATGACTTTCTCCACTTCTCTGCAATAAATTATTTTTAAAAGGCTTATGCTTCTATTTACTTCATGTTAATGGAGAAAAAATCAGCAAAAATAGTCTTACTACTTGCTTCCTTGTAAGTAAAGGCGAAATAAAGGAGTACCATAGGTTAAAGTGATAGTCAAAAGCTGGTTGCTATGTGAAGTTCCTTTGTTTGTATGGTACATATTTGTGTAGTAATGTTTTGTCTATATCTTACGGTTTACTAGTTATGCAAAATTCAATAAAAAATTCAGAATAAAGAGGTCTTTAGAGACCATTCCCAGAAAATTCAAGATATAAATTTTATTTGGCATGTAAATATCTTAAATATAAGAAATTTTAATCAAAATCGTTGCAGCTAGTTTTGAGAAAATCATTTTCGAAAAAAGTTCCATATAAAGGGTAGTTGGGGTGGGGGGATTTTCTTGAAAATCTTCGTGTCACATCCTTGGAAGATACCAAACTTAAATACCAAGTTTGGTATTTAACGGCCTTTTCTTTTTGAGCTATGCTGTCCACATACACACACATACCTTTTTCCAAAAATTCTTTTTTTTTCTTTGATTCAGTGGGACCAAAAATATTTTTTCCGGTGAAATCTCGGTATCCAATTTTTGGGTACATCAAATTACCTTCTCTATACACTATATACATAGTACGTGTAGAGAAAGTAAAAATCAATTCTCGATGTGAACAAATGACAGGCTACATCTAAATTATATTGACAAAACCTTCTTACACATTCTTTTGTTAATGAATTTTGTAATAGATTCTTTACCTGAAGTAACACATGTCATGAGTGTTGCGTCATTTCCTAATTGTACTGTAAGTTTTAATGGTCTCATTGAAACTCTTAATGCAAGCATTTATAGTGCTTGTTGTCATGGCAATTAATAAATGAACTGTAAATTTAGTCTACATTACCAAATATGTGTTCAGAATGATTAACTTTCATATCAAGTATTTCAAAAATTATATTTACATCAATTTCAATATGTAGAGTCTTTCATATTACTTCAAAGTTTAAACGGTTATAATAGTATCTATAATTCTTGAGAGAGGATAAAAACAATGGAAGTCATACTGGGCATGCAAATGGGGTTTGGCATTTTAGACATTCTTTCAAAATTAACTTTATAATGAGGTGTGTGTTTTTTCATTTTCACTTAATTAAAATTGTCGCTAAAAACCAACAACTTTTTTTAACATGTTTTATAAATACCCAGTTCCTCAGATATTGAACATTCAAGTACATCGTGAAATTTTCAGACGGTTTTCACATAGTGCTTCTGCCTCGATGTTTCCCTTTTCTGCCGCGTACCTAACGAACTGGATGTATTGCATTTTAACAAAGAATTCGATAAGACCATACTAGACCGCAAGTAACGTTCTGAATCCAACGGAAAAATGCTTAAAAACCGTCTACCTACATATTGTAGTCCAACGTGGCAGTATCTTTTTCCAAAACCTTGGATGTTCGTTCAAAATACTAGGCAGTATTGCCTTTAAGCGTAAGAGGTGGTTATATCGACTTGACTTTTAAACAACTAGACTGGTTCATAACGCCAGAAAGGTAACAAAAACGGAAATGAGAACGGGAGGCGATCCAGCACCGAAGAATTTGGTGCGCAATAGCCATGACGAGAACAAGAATGCCTATCGATAACCGATTTGAAAGCTGAAAGTCGATTTTTTTGCGCATTGGTATTTCATTTTTCACTAAGTAATATTTTTTTACTCTCTCTAGCACGCATGTACAATGTACATAGTGGATAGAGAAGGTGTTGTATTCTACCCAAAAATTCGATACCGAGATTTCATCGGAAATATATGTTTTAGGATCCTCTGAATCAAAAAACAAAAATAAGCATTTTTAGAAGAAAAAAAAGTTAGGTGTTCTTGCGTTTATGACAAAAAATCCGTTACTTAAAACTTTGGTATATAAGTTCAGTATCTTTCAAGGATGCGACACAAAGAATTTTCAGGAAAATTCCCCACCCCCGATTACCCTTTATATGGAATATGTTTCAAAAATGGCTCTTAATGATTTTGACAGGTTGAGTGTTTGTACCGCTCGCCTCCTATCTAGGCGGACCGATTTCGAACCTAAGCGCCCGCATGTGAGATTCGTAGTGGAACGAAGCGGTGTCTGGGCAGGTTTTCTCCGGGTCTTTCGGTTTCCCTCGCAACCAATTACTCCATTTTCACCTTTCCAATCATAAACTTCGCTTACATGTCATGTCCATGCCTAGCTATGGGCCGATCCCTCGTAACAGGTTTTCCATTCTGTGGTTTCGTGCCATTGGCTACCCGACAGGCTTCTGACCCCTAGGCATCCGCTTGTAAGTACTAAGGGGGGTTTCAGTCCTATGAATACGGGGAGGGTAAGCCGATTACGAAACGATTTTGATTAAAATGTCATTTGTTTAAGACCTTTTATGACAAACTAGGCCTTCCGCTCTACGCTTTCGTGAAAAATACACAGTACAAATTATCGTCAAAACGTATTTCTCTTATTAGGCTGCAAAGTAAGCAAATATTAATGTAACGCTGTTCATTACGCCGATACAAAAATATCTGCAATTATAACCCTTAGTCTGTATAATACACACTATTGTGCGGTATGTTTGTAGACTACAAAATTTAAGAGAGCCCATTTTCCCCTGAATTCCGATCAACTATTGTGGAATAATCTCGTGATTGCGCAAGAAGTGTTCCGCCTCTGAGTTGAGCATTGTTTTGAGTTTTGCAAAGAGCAAAGTAGGAGGGATGGGGTGACAATCGCTTGGATGGGTTAAAACTGTCCATGCCCACTTTAGTATTAGCACTTTAACCTCCTCCATAGAATAATGTGGATACCAATTGAAACCGAAATATTGATGACATCACGCTATTACATGCAACCCGTTCATCATTCTTTGATTCAGTTCATACAAGACACTCAAAAGTTATACTGATAATCCCCTGCTGTGTTTACTTTGTAAAATCTCTGCTCGTTGCTGTTTTGTTGAAAGCACTATGTATTGCAAATAGGGGAAATGTTGTATATCACTCAAAAATTCCACACCAAGATTTCACAGGAAAATTATGTATCGTGGATCCCTAAATCAAAAGCATTTTTAGAATGAGGTTTTGTGTGTCAGTTATCTTTTTGTGTTTATATTTCAAAAACGAAAACGCATCTTCCAAAAATGCGACACGATTTCCCAACAAATCCACCTCCCCTAACTACCCTTTACTTGTAAATTGTTTCGAAATGTATACTTTTCACAACTGGCCCTCCGTGTTTTTATTAAAATACTATAGGTATATTTAATATTTACTTGGCAAAAGAACTGTGGATCTTCAATTTTCTTTGATTATCCCCTGAAGTCCTTTTCATTTGAAAGAAATGCTATATACTCTTATAGACGTAAATGTAACTGATATACATATGTAAAGCGAAAGGATAATGTAGATTGCTTTAAATACACAGCTTATTTACAAATTAACCTTTCTTGCAGCATAAGTCTTTCTGTGATATCCATTACTAATGTGGTGTGAAATGACCAATATTTTGTCATTCTTGTTAATGTCCTGTCGAATTTTAGTTGCTTCTCGCTATTGCATGAAGAGCTACTGGAATTTTAATGTCAGCATACAGCTTCCGTTAAACATTTAAATATCACTATTCCCTTTGTATTTATAACGGAGAATCGTGTGCTGTAGCTATTTATCAAAATGTTTATCTAGATTAAAATAAAGTAGATCGAAAATAAGTTTTTGTGAGAAAAGTTCTATAGCGTAATAAATACACAGGGCAGAGAAAGTCATATGAATGTAATATATAAGATGTTTTTGTTATTTTATAGTAGACATTTTCATAAAATATTACTAGGTTATGTATTTTGCATTTTTTAAATCCTATTGTACTTTACGTCGCTTTAACTTGTAAGTCATACCGGCGGTGGTTCTGTTCTGTAAGATACCTTTTTGATATGTGGTGGACAGTGACCCTTCAGAACTATACACCCGCGCCTCGCGACCAATAGATATTAGCAATAGGGCGCCACATTCTAACTGACTTCACCATCCGTAGTTAGATGGCACGTATACACCAGTTATCATAGCATCTACTCTAGGTGCTTCCAACATCCATAGCCAGCTGACAAGAGTTCAGGCAGCCCTTCTAGGCTACATCCCGATATGCGACAAGCAGAAGATGCTTTTGGGTACCAGTCCAGTTGCTGTCGTCCTCCGTGGTCTAGGTTAACAGCTACCCTCTGGTTTCCAAGGTGGCGGTTTAGTGGAGGGCGATGGAAGTAAAAACGTTGGTCCCGTGTCGTAGATTTATGGCAACTAAAAGAACTTCAAACCTGATACAGAGGCTTCTTAGCAAAATTAAGCAATCTTTCACATACAATATGGAATGGATACTAAGAATCATCCCATATAAGCTGAAAGAATTCAAATTAACCATCTAAATATAGGTTTCCCAATAATAATCAAGCAAATAAAGAATAAAAAAGTCAATAAATTCCAGCTTGTAAACTTCAGAGCCTCCATAAATTAAACTCGATTTCAATTTATGCTAGTTACTTTATCTGTGAACATCATGAAATATTGTACTATCAAAAGGTTTAATAAGGGTTTTTTAAAAATTACAATCTCTCTTATTGCAATGTTTATATTTATACTCTTGAGAAACCATAGCTTGACAACGCAGTCGATATTAACATTTTTTCAGTTTTAATATCCTTTAGACTGAAGGTGGAAACTTGGAGCGTGGTATTAAATATTCAATCCAATATTTAGCTTAGCAACAGAGGAAAACCATGTAAAGCGATAATTAAAAAAAAAATGCCAGATTATTCGGGCCCAGAGAATTTTAATCCTGAATACGGGCCACAGACATTAAACTGAACGCGATGGCTCAGGTGATTTTCTGTATTTTGTTTATTTCATAAGATTTCATGTTCCCTCAGTATATTTAGTTGATGTTGAGTTTTGTCACCAATATGATTAGCAAGCATATGCCAGTATATTACTTTCTCTTCACGTACTATGTACATAGTGTACAGAGAAGGTACTGTATTGCACCAAAAATTCAATACCGAGATTTCATCGGAAATGAATGTTTTGGGACCGCCTGAATCCCCAAAATATTTTTAGAAAAATGTTCAAGGGTCTGTGTGTGTCTGTGGGCAGCATAGCTCAAAAACGAGCAGTTGGTTAAGTGCCAAACTTGATATTTAAGTTCAGTATTTTCTAAGGTTGACAAACGCAGATTTTCAAGAAACTCCAACTACTTTATATGGAAAAATTTTGTAAATTTTTATTTTCTCAAAAATTGCTAATGATTTTGATTAAAGTTATATTGACTTGACAAAAGTATATCTTTTATTTTCTGGGAATAGCCTCTAAAGACGTCTCTATTCTGGATGAATTTTTTGAACTTTGCAAAACTAGTAAACAGTAAGAGACAGAATAAACTTACTATACCAAAAATATGTATCTCGTTAAAACGCACAATTTATGTAATATACATTTTTTTTTCGTGAAGTTCACCGTTTTCGAGATATTCCTTGTTATTGGTTTCAGTTTTAAAATACTCTAAACTTTTCTCATACGGGAACTTGTCTACTCCTGGTCACGCAAAGAAACGGATTTCAATCCCATCGCAACCACATTTTAAAAAATATAGACTGTTCGATTAGCCTAGTGTATTCCCTTCTACAGTGCGTTCCCTGATCGACCAAACCGCCCCACGGCTGCACTGTAATGGGTGAGAGCCGGCAGATTCGAAACGGTCCGGTCCCTCAGGGAACGCACTGTATTTGTCAGAAACTTAAGAATAAGACCGTTTCTACTAGGTTTCTCAATCAGCATAAAGTGGATAGAAGAATAAGCTTATTAACAATAATTTGTTATAGAGTTGTAGAGAAAGCCATGTGAATAGAACACATCACATATTTTTAAAAAAATTATCTTTTTTTTTTATACCCAGCCTCTAACTGCATGATCTATCGGCGGCATTTCCCTGTAGAACATAGTACTTATCGGCAATTTGTGTTGGCTTGTGTACTCTTTGTTAACATTGGGTTTTTGTTTTTAATCTCATAGATCAAGCATATAGGCCCTGGGGAGGATAGTGGCTAGAGCCGGGAATCGAACCCCGATCATTTGCACAGAAGGCAGGAGCTCTACCGACTAAATTACGGGGCTAGCCTAAAAATGTGTGTTCCAGTCACATGCCTTTCACTACAAGCTCTTCTTCCAAAGGTTATTTTTCTATCCACTTTGTAAATCAAATTGAGTTTTATTTATGGATGCTCTTTAACTGGTGTAGTGTTCAGCGGTTATTCTATATAAGACGTGATAGATGCTTAATTTTATTCAGACATCTTTATCAGGATTGAGGTTCTTTTACGTGCCGTAAAATATGACACGGGACCAACGGCTTTACTCGCCTTTGCAGGAAGCAATACTGAGATTTTTATGCCAAAAAATCCACCTCCCTCCGCCGGGTTTGAACACCAAACCTTGTGAACTAGAGGCTAGCATGTTACCCGTAGACCACGGAGGGCGACAATATCTAGTTCATGCTAACCGAGACAAATATTAACAGAAATTGTATTCCCACCATTTACGCAAAATTCATCCAAAATAATCAGCTTCTCAGAGATATTCCCAGAAAACTCAAGATATACGTTTTATTTGTCAGGTAAACATATTTTATATACATTTTAAACAAAACCACTAAAATCTTTTGAGAAAATCAAAACGTTCCTAATTATTTCATTGTAAAGAGTAATTTGGAATGGGGGATTTACTTAGAAGCTTAGTGTCGTTTCCTTGGCAAATACTAAACTTGTCTTTTGTTTTTCATACTCGCACATGGACCTTTTCCAAAAAATGTTTTTGGCTTCAGGTGACTCTAAAACGTGTGTATTTCAGTGAATTCTCGTATCAATTTTTTTGGCAAATTGAAATACCCTCTCTTTCTACTATGTGCTAGAGAGGGTGCAATTGAAACCTTTTGTTACGAATGTTCATCATAATAAATGCACGAGAGGCTACAAATGACTTGGTGAAGCTTGTAACCTTGAATGTGATTTGTTGAACCTGTTCCATGAATAAACTAATTACGTTCTTGTGCTGTTTAAAATTCAATTATCATTGTGTCTGTGTAATAAATGAGCAATCGAATGTATTTAAAATATTAATCAGCTGATACTATCAACAGTGGGAATCGGAGACTGAGACACAACACAGTAGCATCACAGCTTTATAGAACATAATTTCAAATCTGAAGCTTTCCCGGCGTTGATTATTGATTGAGTTCTTGGGCTAACAGCCAAGTGACATTTGCTCAAGCTTTCGGCCACTAACTCTGCCGACATTCTCAGGAGACATAATGGTGGGCGGGTTTTGGTTCTTGCCGGATGGGTATACATAGAGCAGTCCCAGTGAGCTAGTTGCAGTGCCCGTGAAGATGGCGGCAGAGTAGTCGCCGAACGATTGTGCAGTTAGTTAAATCTCACCTGGCTGTTAGGCCACGGAAACATAATCAGAACATAACTTGGAAGTTGACGCTATGGGAATGTGCGTTGATTAAAAACAAATTTCAATTCAAAGAAGAATTGGCTGGTCTCAATAATGGCTCAATGTTGAGCTAGTAGGACTTAATTTTTTTTTTCCTGAATTGATTAAAGGTGCTGTTGATTTGTCTGTAGATACTTTAGTGAAGGTACGTTGGTGTGATGGATCAAATTTTCAGTGAGATGGTGGATCGGCTTGCGAGAGAGATGGTTGAGTAAAAAGAGACAAAAGGTCTATCCCCCTAAAATAAGCAAATTCTTTTATTACCTCTTAATCCATTATTCAAATATGAAATGGTTGGATATTCGTTATGTTCTCGAGATAGATGAATTATCCTATTAATTATGGACACTATTACATTTTGGTAATGAGCTGATATCCTTGCAATCATAAGATAAATACCTAGATATTATTAAACGTTATTAATTAATAACAAATGTATCAGTTTTCTACGAATAGTTTGTAATTATTAATACGCACCTTTAAATCTCGGTTATCGCTTAATAGGACCTACCAAATGTGCGGTTTAAAAAATACCTGCTTCCATCAAACTAAACACAAGAAGTGTTCACGGGAGGTAACAGGATTGCTCTGGAACGTTCTTTCTTCCCGCCTCCCGAACATTCTAGAACACTGAAAACTTCCACCGACTACATATGCGAGCGTGTTTGCGAGTAAGCAACATAGGGTATTGTTCTAGGTGCGATATAAAGCATTGATTATTCAGTGCATTTTCCGAGTGGGGTTGTGATTGTAGTTGAAGTGCTGCTACCACGATAGATACAGGTCTTAACACTAAAGTAAGGGGATCATCCAAAGAAGAGTCTACTACGTGCTTATTCCAGGATCTCGCATTAAAGAAATGAATATGAAATTGCAAAAAGTAATAGTATCCATAACAAATGGTTGGAAAAATTCGCATGACTCTTATCCTCTGGGGTTTTTCCTATTTTCTCTAAATTTACCTTACGGCAACTAAAGTATACTCCATAAACTCGTTTTTTTTCTTCAAACATTATCATGTGGCCCCGAGAAATAATTACCAATCCAGATAAAACGTTTTTCAACGTTAGCGCATAACTTTGTTCGTAATTCATGTTATACAAACACTGCTACATCACCGCGCTTTAAAAGTTCTGTGATGAATGTCATCGTAACACCATAATCTTCTCAACACAATTTATGTACATTTATTTACGGCAGGGAGAATGCGTCTGTTTATGGTGGAAACTGAGCGAGTTATTGCTGAGAACTAGCAAGTTTGGCTAAAGTGCCCATCATCTGAGAACGCAGTCAAAATGACGGCTTTATATCCTTAACGTTGTAGAAGTCCATAAATCTGAATGTCGTAATCTTCTTTTTTAATGCGCTGATCTTCCGTCCTATTCAGATATTCTAATGCGCGCGCGCTTCTTCACTTACCTCCCAATAATTTATATCGTAAAGCTATACCTGCTTTTAAATGAGTTTCTTACTGTATGGCAGTTACATCACAGTTCACAAACCATTGCATCCTAAAGTTAAAGCATTAGGCATTAAAGAAAAAACTGGATGCTACAATCACATGAATTTTTCTACCCTTTATCGTTTTGATAGAGGGTATACAAACTATTCTCACCAACTATTGCACCCTAAAGTTAACGCTTTGGGAATTAAAGACAAAATGTAACATTCGTATGCATTTCTTTATCCCTTATCGTTTAATAGTGTATAAAATTATTCTTACGAAAATGATTTATCTACTTCATTTTAATTAGGTTATTTAATTAGAATATTCCTTAAGGTGATTTCACCAAAAACAGAAAAATTAAAAAAAATATTTTTTCATAATAAACTGGTTCAAGAAAATATATAATTTTCCTCCTTGGAGCACTTTTAACAAGCAATTAACTGAACTACTCGTTCCACATTTTGTATTAAAACAGTGGCAATTTTACCCTCGCTATTCAACAGCTTTCTGCTAATGGGCAGTTCCCCTGAACATGCAATAATTGTCATCCATAAGCCTGAAAAGTCTCCTTCAAATGCGGTAAATTATCCTCATAAGTGTGCTACCAACTTTGTTATAAAGTGTTTGAAAATATTATAGGCACTGAAACGTTTAGAAAAGATTTTGGATAAAATCTCACGTCCCCTCCATTTCAATTTAGTTTCCATATCAAACACACATCAGATTCTCAGGATTATAAAGCAAATGACACAAGACTTTGAAAATTGAAAAGAAAGAACACCAGTGTGGCATTCCTTGACTTCACTCAAGTATTTGACAGAGTTTGACACCAGGATCTTCTGTACAAATTGTTTGCAAATAGCTAGCACGTCAGATTATGTCTATACATTAATTTCCTCTTTCTATCACACCGTACCTTTTCCGTTCGCATAGGCAGCAGTCAGTCGCTCTTCTACTGGACCTTTAACAGCAGGTGCTTCTCAAGGCTCTATTATGGGACCAAGTATATTTATCTGATTCACCTAACATGCCTACAACTCAAACTGCTATGTACGCGGACGTCGTTAAATTCATAGCGACAATAATCATCCTCAAAGAGTCAAAACACAATGATATCCTGGCTTGACAAGAAGCGCATTTTGCTCAACCATAAAAAATGTGAAACAATGATCTTTATAAGGTGCAGAGCTGCCATTCCCCCATCAATCACAGTTGCAGCAAAGCCAGAAAAATCTGAAAGAGGAACAGTAAAGTACCTCGGCGTGCATCTGGACCGACGACTCGCATGGAAAGCACATATAAATTACAAACTTAAACTATGTCAAACGAAACAAGCAACACTTCTTAACAAAAGATCTTCACTCAAACTAGAAAGCTGCATACTACTACTATATTACTCAATAAAGACCACTCTTACCTACTCGGTTTGGAGAGGAATCAGTGCTTCCGAAATCAAAGCAATCCAAATTTTCCAAAACCAAATTCTACGCATCTCGGCAAGCGCTCAGAGATTTGTCAGAAACAGCGAACTACACAGAGAAACTGGAATCAATACCATATAACATCCCTCACGAGCGGAAAAATTCTACAGCAACCTTAACGAACGTCTCTGGAGCCGTTTATTTCTCTCTTGGCAAAACCTCCAACTCGCAGAAGTCGTCTACAGTGGATCAGTTATTCAAAAACACCTTTTAAAACGTGAACCATATTTTTATATCATTGAGGACCCATTGTGTTTGCCTCGTCGCAATGCTGTTTTGAATGCTATGCACATTATTAACAATGGTTTGTAGAGGGTACGCGCGCTGATCGATCAATAAATTAAACATTAAAAAAAAAACTAAAGTCTCTTCACTTTTAGGTTCATCCGCACCACAGCAGATCCATGTAATCATTACAACATGGTACAACAGAGTAGCAATATGCACAAGAAAGTAATCCCGAGCAAATATCGACATTTCAAAATGAATTTATTCTTAAATAGTTCAATATGCTATAAAATATCTAGGGTTTAACGAACGATGATGTACCATTTAAAGAATTAGTACCAAATATTTAATTCGTATTACTCACCTTATATCCGTAACATTGCTTACAATATTGTTAATTCGTAATTTTTGCCCTTTAGAATCATTGAGGAATTTTCCCTTGTGACTACGTCGCATTACGTAAATCATATAGCTTGTAAACAACTATTAGTGGTATAAAGAAACCCAACTACAATATTGCTAAATGGATATTTCTCACAAAACGTACAATATCTAATCCTTCCCATAAAGTGGTGAAATTTCCTTCAAAGTTCCGTGTTTTGGCCACAAGTTAGAACAGTGCTGGTAAAGAAATGGGTGAAACAGGAAATATATTATACCCTGTAATACGCGGTGCAAGATTGTGTCGATTTTAGAAATAATGCACTTTAAAAATTCAGAATTTCTTTTTTCAAAATGAGTTAAAGTGCTAAATCAGGTTCAATGTGATTCATATTTACCTAGAATCCATTATTCGATAAAATGTATGAAATTGGGTTCGAATTGGTCACGTGGCCGAAATGCAAGCTATAGCATACCAACCAATTACTTTTCTTTTCGCTCATGTCATTTAGAATTATTATATTAAAATTATTTTGTTGTAACTATCAGTATCATCACCTTTATCCAATAAAATAATATGCGCGGGTACTCCCCATGTGATCCTAAAAGTATGATGTAGGTATATCTGGGCGAATGGCGAAAGACTACATAACAACGGTGAACTGATAATCTGCATTTTGTTTTGGCGGGAATGACCTTAAAGATGCATAGTTGGGTAGGCGCATGTTTATTAATAGGCAATCTCAACTTTAAACCTTATTTTATTGCAAAATTTTTACAGCATTTTCCGTACCCAAAATGCTGCACGCAATGCAATTTTTATTAATATATTTTTTTTTTTAATTCTATTCTGCCTTTCAGTATGGTCACATGCTTTTTCGAAACAATGAAAACAAGTTATTAAATTTGAAAAACAGATTTTTGGAGAGTACAAAAAGTAACATTTTTCTACACTAATTAGGGCTAATATAAAAATAGGACATGTATTTGTAGACTCATTTATGTTTAACCTGAATTTTTATGTGAATATTTTTAGAAATGATCACGTAAATGGTTTCTTATTAAAACTGAATTTTGCAGACACAAATTATCATTTAATTAACCATGCAAGGTAGAATTTTGATATATGGCAAATAATCACTATTATGTATAATAACCGATACAAATTTTAACAAGATATCCTGCCTACAGCAGATTTTCCAAATTTGCGGTTATACCGCATTAATAGAAAAGTTGTAGTATCCATTTTGTTACACAAAGACAATAGCGAGCTAGTCAGATGTTCAAGAGTTGGATGCTAAATGCTACTTTAAAACACTATGGTCTTTCCATGTTATTGCCAGAAACAATGAAAAACCTAGGAGCTCTGAAAGAATGCCAAAATAGTGGAAAATTCGAACAATTAATAACGAATATCTTATAAACATCTTAAGACAAAATAACCTTGCTTGGAATAAATTGTGTTTTTAAGTGCACTACATTTTCTGGGTAGTACATTTGCAAATATCGCTTAACGTTAACCAGTTGTTAAAATTAGGTATACAAGATTCCTTCCGAATGAATAGTAATTCATTGGCTATTTGCAGAACATCCATAATATATACATAGTCCTTTCTCTAGCGCGTATGTCAGATGTACATGCTAGATAGAGAAGATACTTTATCACACCCAAAAATTCGATACCCATATTTCACTGAAATGCATGTTTTGAGTATCCCTGAAGCCAAGAAAAACTATTTTTAGAAAAGGGTCTGTATGTGACTCTGTGGACTGCGTAACTCGAAAACAAAATCTGTCAAGTAGAAAACTTTGTATTTAAGTTTAGTACCTTCCAATATTCATGTTAGGATTTTCAGGAAAATATTCCAACTTAAAAATTCACTTTACATGGAACATTTTTCGTAATTTTCGATTTTATAAAAAATATCTTAACGTTATATATTTAAAGATGTTTACATGACAAATAATATATGTACAATGAATTTCTTTAGTATAGACCTGTAACCTTGAAATGCATAACTCAAAAACGGAAAGTTGGTTAAATACCAAAGTAAATATTTAAGTTCAGCGCCTTTCAAGAATGCGACACGAAGAATTTTAAGAAAATCTCCCGAATTAAACTACTCCTTAATGAAAGATTTTCGAAAATGTTTGTTTTTCCATGAATAGAGCTAATAATTTTGATTAAAATACTAAATATTAACAATATTTACACGACAAATTTAATGTATCTCTGGGAATAGCCTCTGAAGTCCTCTTCATTTTGAATGATTTCACAAAACTGGTAAACCATAAGAGATAGACAGAAACTCCTTACGCAGAAATGTAGATCTCGTTAAAATACACATTTTATGTCAAATCCATTTTTTTATGTAACCGTTTTTAATTTGCGGTTTTAATTTAGTGATACTTGTACTTTTCTCAAGTGGTATCTTGATTTTCTTATTTTTTCACCTGGTCAAGAAAAGCGAACGGAATTTCAGTACCAGAACATAGCAATCGATTTTTAAAAGGTTTGATGATCGTTTTAATTTCCATTGCTCTCCTTGTACAAGGAAATAATATCGCTATAAGACATTTCTGCTAATGTTTATCTGGATAATCATGACGTAGATAGCATAATCTTTTATATGAATAATTTGCTACAGCATATCTAGGTAGAGAAAGTTATTTGAATCGATTTTTAGCTTCTGTACACGCACTATGTACATAGTGTATAGAGTAGGTATTGTATTGCACCCAAAAATTCAATATCGAGATTTCACCGGAAATAGACGTTCTGGATTTCCCTGAATCCAAAAAAAAAGTATTTTTGGAAAAACGGCCATGTGTTTGTGTGTGTGTCTTTGGACAGCATAGCTTGGAAACGAAAAGATTCTGAAATACCAAACTTGATATTTAAGTTTGGTATCTTCCAAGGATGTGACACAGATTTTCAATAAAGTCCCATCACTCCAAACTACCCTTTACATGAAAAAAATAGAAAATTTTGATTTTCTCAAAAATGGATCTTACGATTTTGATTAAAATCTCATGTATTTAAGATATTTATATGCCAAATAAAATGTATATCTTGAATTTTCTGGTGATAGCCTCTAAAGATCTCTCTATTCTGGATGATTTTTATTTAATTTCCGTAGCTGGGTAAAACGTAAGAGATGAACAAAAACGTACTACACAAAAAATGTAGATCACGATAAAACACATAATTTATGTCATATACATGTTTTTCGTTGATGTTTTTGATATATCTCTTATTAGCTTCAGTTTTAAAAACTTGTACTTTTCTCATACAGGAATTTGTTCATACAAATAAAGTAACTTCAGTCACATCGCAATCAGTTTTCGACTATCACTTTAACCTATGGTACACCCTTATTTCAGTCTATTTACAAGAAAGCAAGTAATAAGATTATTTATGTTAATTTTTAATATTAGTCTAAAAGTTTTGTTGAAATTTCAGCATCGAAATTTTGGTCTGATTGCAACTATTCGTCTTAAATCAGATTCTAGATTTAGAGCTACTGATTTGATATTAATTTATGCAGTATCTAATGGTGACAACGGAGATGAACGCACCTAAATTGGGTTGAAATGTAACCTAGGGTTATCGCTCCTCCCCGGCCCACATCTACTTAACATTCACGGCACATAAGTGCGCCCGTCCTGCTGGCTAAACAGCTTTTATTGCAAGTGCGTGTTAGAGATTTCAAGCGCTGTACTTCTGCGGGTCCCATAAGGTCAGATGAAATGGCACGAGCACTCTTCATTTGTTTCTGTCGTTACTATAGAAATGCTCATTAGAAATGTAATACAATTGTTTACTGATGGAAATAATGAGTCGAGCAATATAATATAATGTTTCATTTATAATGAAATTCAAATACAATTAATGTGAGAAAAAACCGAAAACAACAAAAAATAAAATTTAAAACTCCAGTTACAATCACTAACGTACATTTGCATATTTAGTGTAGAAATTTGGCCGGAAGGAATTGTTTTTCTGCCAATATCATTTTAAATATCATAAAAATATTTTCGAAACGGTTTAAATACAAATGTTGCTATCGCTGCATAATAACATGGTTGAATGTTGAAACAATAGCTCGTTCTTTGTCGGGTGTTGTTGTTTACCCTATGGTTGGGTTAATAAAAAGACAGTTGAAAATCTGCTTACTTTATTTTCATTGCTTTCTCGGCCAGTATGTACAATTTACTTAATAGGTAGTGAAATCTCGGTACACCGTGAATACATACTTTTAGACCCGCTGAATAAAAATAATGTTTAAAAAATGTGTTCAGTAAAACTCAAAAACGAAAAGTTGATTAAATAACAAGCTTGTATTTAAGTTTAAGATCTTTCAAAGTTGAAACACTGAATATTCTCACCGCAAATTACCCTTTACATGGAACATGTTTTGAAAACGTTGGTTTTCTCAAATATAACTAACTATTTTGATTTAAAAATACTTTTATGCCAAACTAAATGTATAATCTGCATTTTTTTTGGTAACTGCCTGTGAAGACTTCTTCATTCTGGATAACTTCTGTGTAACTGATAAACCGTAAGAGAGAAAAATGGTGATCTCGTTAAAATACACAAGTTATGTTCCTACACATTTTTGTATAGTTAATCGTTTCCGAGTTATTCCTTGTTAGTGGTTTCAATTTTAAACTACTTAATTTTTTTTCTCAGGCAGAAGTCATCTTTCGTTCCATATCTGTTTTACTATTCGACGTATAAAGAGAACTGACTTTAAATTGTTTCATATAGCGACCAGTTTTTAAAAGATCTGACTATCGCTTTAGTGTAATAGTGTATTTCTTTATTTCTTTTATCCTATAGGGAAGCAAGAAATAAAATGAATTAATTTAATTTTTATCTTGATAAGCATGACGTAGATAAAAATAATCTTCTCTAAGAATAGTTTGCTTATGTAATAGCACAGAATTTCAAATGAACAGAACTAACAGAATTTTTCTCTATCACGTATATATTAGGTAGAGAGATACTACACTCAACCCAAAATCTCGATAACGATATCTCACCGGAAATAAGTTGTTTTGAGGCATCCTGTACCCAAGAGTATTTTATAAAAGCTCCGCGTGTTCATGCACGCTCGCATCTGGCAACAGAATAAATGAAAAAGAAAGTCATAAACACCATACTTGGTATTTAAGTAGTATCTTTCAAAGCAGTGACATGAAGAATTTTAAGAACAATCCCCTACCCCAACTATATTTTACATGGAAAATTGTTCGAAATGTTTATTTCCCAAAGCCTTGCTGTAACGATCTTTTTTCTAAGTATCATATATTAAAAAGTTAAAAATGGATATCTAATGTATAACTGCAATGCTCTCAGAATAATTTTTTAAGTTCTCTTTATTCGAAAGACATTTTTATGTGTGACTAATAAACGTTAAGCGAAGATAAAAAGAGCTAAATAAATATTTGTGAAACATAAAAGTTTGTTCAAATACTAATTTTGTGAAGTAAGTTATTTCAGAGATTTCCTTCATATGTTTAAAATTGATCAATAGTTCAATTTCTTGTCGATATTCAGTTGTTTCTCACGATCGTTGCAGAGAATTTGAAACGTTAAAGCCAGCATAGAGTATCCAATTTTTACTTTCTCTAATTAGCACATAGATATAGGTAGAGAAGCTACTCAACTGCATCCATATTTTCGATACCGAGATTTCTTCTGAAATTTACGTTTTATGGTCCTCTGTATCCAAATAAAGCACTCTTAGAAAAAATCGTGGTTTTGTGTGTGTGTGTGTGTGTGTGAACACGATAACTAAAACACTGATAATCGGTAAAATAACACCCTTGTAATTAACTTTAGTATCCTCCAAGGATGCGACACAAAGGTTATGGAGAATTTCCATGACCAAACTATCCTTTGCATGGAAAAGTTTAAACATTTTGATTTTCTCAAAAATATCTCTAACGGGTTTGTTTAAAAGTCTGTATATACAATATATTTATATGAAAATAAAATGTATATCTTAAATTATCTGGGATTAGTCTCTGAGCTTTTAATTCCAGATGACTTCTGCACAACTGGTAAATCATAATTAATACACAAAAACTTACTATACAAAAACTGTAAATCTGGTTAAAACACACAATTTGTCATAAACATTTGGAGTTCACTAGTTCCGAGATAATTCAGGTTTAAAATATTTTAAGTTTTTCTCATAGGTGACGTCAACTTCTAGCCATGCAAAGAAACGAAGTTCAATCGCATAGCAACCAGTTTTTGAAAGATTTGTCTATCGCTTTAGCCTAGTGCGTACCCTTATTTCTCTTCTAATTACAAGAGAACAAGTAATAAGGTAATTTCTGTTAATGCTTTATCTCGGTTAGCATGAAGTAGATGGAAGTATTCTTTTTTAAGAATGATTTGTTACAGAGATGTTGAGAAACTTATATGAAGGGAACACATCCGATTTTTAAACATTTGACTTTTTCAATTCGCTTTGCATTTAAAATTAAATGTGCAATACGTCTATTTTGTAAAGTTAAACTATATCGATCTATTTGTCTGTTATGAAAGACTATTCATTTGTACACAATTATATGATCGCATTATCACATTATCTTTATAATTGTTGATACTTCTCAACTATATATTCAAACCATTTAATTTCATTTCATTTTATGTGGTAAGGAATTATGCAGGTTTCACATGCTTGATGTATTTAAGACTGTTGTATATATTTCATTTCATTTCATTTCATTTTATGTGGTAAGGAATTATGCAGGTTTTATATGCTTGATGTATTTAGGACTGTTGTATAATTTGCATAATAGTGCAGTATATACTAGCTGTATTCCACCAAAAACTAGATGGTAAAATGTTATGACAATACATGTTTTGAGGTCTCCAGAATCCAAAGAAGCATATTTTAAAAAAAGGCCCGCGCTCGCGCGCGTGTGTGAAATACAGAACTTAGAAATGAACAGTCAGTTAAACATCAAACTTGATATTTAAGTTCAAAATCTATCAAGAATGAGACATTTTTAAGAAAATCTTCCACCCCAATCTTCTCTTTATTGAAAAAGAGTTTCATTTTTTTTTTTTCAAAAATTGCTCTTGACGATGTTGATTGAAATACTGTATGCTTTAGATATTATCATGACAAAATTATATCTTGAAGTTTCTGGGAATATCGTCTACGGCTCTGTTTATTCTGGACGACTTTTGAATAGCTCATACACAGTAAGAGATAAACAAATTCTGCCACACAAAAAATGTGTATCTAGTTAATTCACACAATTAAGTCAAAGGATATTTTTTGTGAAGATAAACATTTCGGAGATATTCCTTATTTGATTTAAAATTTTTAATACTTTTCTAAAATGGGAAGATTTTTATTTAGTTGTAGCCATGCATATAGCGACTCCTAAAATGACTATCGCTTTAGACTAGTGCGTCCTCTTTTTTCCTCCTTCTGCCTACAAGGAAATGATATGTCAAGGCCATTTATACTAATTTTATCTCAAATAGCATGAAGTAGAAGAATAAACTTTTGAAAAAAATGTATTGTATGGGACACGTCAGGTTTTTGTTAAGTTCTCTGCTGTGAACAGATTCTCTCTCTCTCTCTCTCTCTCTCTCTCTCTCTCTCTCTCTCACACTCTCTCACTCACTCACTCACTCTCTGTCTCTCGAGGTACGCTTTGGAAGAACGCCAAGGAAATAGGAGCGACATCAGATTCCGGTAATAACAGTATGATATACTTGCGACATTTTATTTCTTCATTTGCTGTGTTGTCAAATAACAGATCTGTGTAATGAGGTGGTATCAACATTTTATATTATTTCTCTTAAATCTAAGGAATATTATAAATTGGATGCCAAAAAATTATAATAAGCTTAATCATACAAACAAGTCTTGCAGTATTTGTTTTGAATGCAATAAGTTCCTTTCTATATTACCGTCCTGTGTAACATCAGAAACTACTCAATATAAATATTCGCTATTAACAACTGAAAATAACTCCCTAAAATGTTACCATTTGAAGACATAAGTACAAAATACTTAAATGACTGTCTTTTTAGGTGGCGAGTTCGTTATATCCACCAATGTACCAATGATTGTTGAATTTTATATAGGTTTTTATAATTTTCGAAGTAATGCATCTGTGAAAGTGGCTAAAATTTACATATTTAATTTTTTTTTAATTTTGATATTCATATTTATAATTTCGGTACATATAATTGTATTTTAATACAATTTTTTAAAAATTATTTAATTGGTCATATAACCCTATTGAAAGTTAAACTCTGTTAATCCAATTTTTCAGCAATTTTAATTTACTAAATGACTCGTGCATCTTTCAATTTTCAACAGAGCTTTAGAAGTAACGGATTTAAAGGTTGTGTCCATCTCGTCATTGAATAATAGTTAACGTTAAAATTAATATTTCTGTAAATATAAGTTTCTCATTAAATTCATAATAAAATTTAATTAATCCGATTATTGCAATTATAAGTGTTGTTGCTGCTACAATTAATTAAATTAGTTTAGCTGGAATTATTTTACGTAACCCTAATTGAAAAAACTCGAAATATAATGACCAAAAGATTTTTCTCTTAAAACGTTGAAATTAAAAAAAAAAACCTACACGGAATTTATATACCTACTAAAATAAAAAATCTTTGAGGCCATAAGTAAACCTTCAAGTTAAATTAGCATTTCATATTACCATAATAAAAACTTGTTAGTTATGAACAAAACAATATAATGTTACATAGTTCATAGGACCTTTTTTATTTTTGGAGTGTATGGCTAAAGTACAAAAATTAAAACAATCAGTACAACAATACTGTTTCTTGTTATTTTGAGCGATGTATTGCTTTTGTGGAAATCACAGATTTTAAATAGTGTTATACAATTAAAAATAACATACAAAAGCTAAAAATTGTATTTACTTACATATAAAATCTGTTAAATTACACGAGATTCTCTACTGATCATTTATTAGCTATACTGAATTACTTTCCTTTTTTATTTCTTCAGTAAGATGCTGTGGGCGATCTTACGTGACTGTGAACTATTTTCTCCATCGTTGCCATGGCTACAAGTAATTAAATCTTACTACTTGTAAACACGCGATAATTGAAGAGCATCTTCGGATATACTATTATTACGAAGTGTATTTTAAATCTTCTTCGGTTTTATTTGAAGTAAACCTTGCAAAAATATCTGCATTACATGTTTAGTTATAGATTCAGGAGGAATAGCGATAATCATACGTTTAAGAACCAGACGTTATGTACTGGGGTTATATTTCCATATTTTTCCATGCACTCATGAAAAGCAACACAATATGTAAAGTACTTTAAAAGAAAGAATTGAAAATTTTGAACCATTATCATGCCACAAAAAGTAATTGAAAAAAACTAGTGTGTATTAAACAGTTTTTGTGTAATACTTTTTATATATCATTTATATAAGAATGCAGAGGATTTAACAGGCTACTCTAAGATTAAAAGTGTATATTTATTTAAATATATTGATGTTTGGCAATTTAATCAAAATATTTAAACATTTTAGAGTACATATATTTTTTTTTTTTTAAATTTTACATGTAATTTGCGGTTTGGGGTGGGGGATTTTATATAAAAGCTTATGTCCCATGTTTGGAGGATAGTTTGGAAGATTGAACATATTGCCGCAATTAACTGGCTATTCGTTTCTGAGTTAAGCTATTCACGCTAAACACACACATCACTGTGCGTATATATGACAGTATATGTGACTCTCCACACTTCCTTCCTTGATTGGAGGGGGGGAAACTAACATTTTGACGTCAGTCCCTCGCAAAATCTGTCTCTGGATGTCATATTTTGTAGTTAATAAGCTACTTTAATAAACAATTCACAATAAATACTAAACATTTTTATTAATGTGTCGTTCAAATTTGATTTATAGGTACGTTCCTATTTATAAGCATAACGTAGTATGCAATTAACTAATTTATATTTTTATCTATAGTTGTAACTGTCATTTTTAAATTTTTCACTGTGATTTGTGTACATGGCTTTTAGGGTCATTCAACTCCGTCTTAGCCGCGTTTATTCCTGATTGATTGCTGTGGTATCTTCTCTATACGAAGTCAAGAAGTTTCAAGTCTTGG
Organism: Hymenopus coronatus; assembly: GCA_030762935.1. Taxonomy (NCBI): domain Eukaryota; kingdom Metazoa; phylum Arthropoda; class Insecta; order Mantodea; family Hymenopodidae; genus Hymenopus; species Hymenopus coronatus. The sequence goes on from CM060882.1 coordinate 86,232,734, forward strand.
GAAGTAAATTAACTTGACCATCTCTACAATAAACTTCCTTTTACTTCTTTGTCAAGTTAGAGAACACTGAAATATTTCGTTAGAACTATATTGAATTACTTTCCCCTTCACATCTCCAGCGATGCTATGGTCGACCGTACGTGACTTATGAAGGACTCTCCATGGTTGCCCTGGCTACAAGTAATTAAATCTTGCTAATTTCAGTAATCGAAGCGTTTCTCCTAATGCAATTGTTCAGGAAAGCTTAATGTATCCTTCAATATGTTTGCAGCGTAACAGAGAAAGAGGGAACATTTGATGTGTTACATTCACATGACTTGCTCTACATATTCTGTCACACACTATTCATATACACGCCTATTCTTTGATTCATCTTATACTAATCAAGATAAACATTATCAGAAATTAGTTTATTACATAATTTCTCATAAATAGAAACGAAATAAGGGATAGTCAAATCTTTTAAAAGCTGATTGCTGTCTGAGAAATTCTCGTTTGACAGAAGCTTAAGTACTTTAAAATTGAAACCAATAGCAATGAATATCTCGGAAATGGTCAATTCCACAAAAAATGTAGGACAAACAGTTTTAATAAGATCTATACTGCTTGTGTAGAAAGTTTTTCTTATGTCTTAGGGTTTGTCAGTTATTCAGATCTATTCCCGAAACATTCAAGATATACCTTTTATTTGTCATGTAAATATATTTAGAATACGTGTTTTAACCAGCATCGCTAGAGTCATCTTTTAGAAAATTAAAAGTTTGGAAAATGCTTCCATGTAAAGGGTTATTTTGGAGAGAGTGGATTTTCTTGTAAATCTTCGTGTCGCATCTTGGAAGATGCTGAACTTAATTGCTATTTTTTGGTATCTAAACGATTTTTCGTGTTTGAGTTGCTAACACATACACACAGGGACTTTTTGCTAAAAATGATCTCTCTGGCTATACACGGGACCCTAAAACCTGCATTTTCAGTGAAATTTCGATTTTTTGGGTGGAATGAAGTACCTTCTCAATGTATCATGGACTAAGTAGAGAAAGTAAAAAAAATGAGGCGCAGTTTAACACATTAACTATATGTCACTGTGGGAATCTCTTTTTTTCAGAACATATAGGTAGAGAAAGAGATTTTATTCCAACCAAAAAATTCGATATCGAAAATTCACCAAAGTACATGCCTGAAGGCACCTCGAATAAAACAAAAAGCATTCTAAAAAGCGTGCGTGCATCCAAACCCGTGTATGGCAAAAAGAGGGACAGAGTAGCTTAATTCAAAAATGAAAAGTCTGCTAAATACCAAAGGTGCAGACAAAATTTTCAGAAAATTCCCTACTAAAACAGCATTTGCATGATCTTGTTTGTTATTTTTTACTTTCTCAAAGCGAACTAATAATTATGTTTAAAAATATATATTTAAAATACTTAGATGAAATATAAAACACTAATTTGAATGTTCTAGTATTACTCTGTAAAATCCTTAATTTTGAAGGAATTTTGTCAACTTGTAAAGCATTTATTGAACAATATTTTAAAAATCACAATTTATGTAAATTAACTTATCTTTCAATACTTTATTACTTAGTTATTTCTTTGGCCATGGAAAAATATTCACTTTTAAGGTCAGCCCGTAACCCAAGTTTATACATTTGACTAAAGCTTTGGTCTCCTGCTTTCAGCTTGTGCACATAAACGAACTTTGGATAGAAAAGATTTCTGCAAACATGTATCTGAATTAACATGCAATAAATAGACCGATAAATTTTGCAGTATAAGGTGAGTAAGGTATATTTTAAAACAGAAAATGCTTTTTTTGACAGATGAAAACGACTCGAGTTTGGTTTTGCTAATCCTAGCCATGTGCTTCATATATTCCTTGTTTTAGCTACTTGATTGGCATGAACTGACGTGCAGTATCTATAGTGAGCCTCACTCTTTCGCCAGCGAGTCCACTTCTATGCCTCGAGTATAATTGTAGTAAAATCGGCTGAACTGCTTAAGGATAAAACTACTTGCTGATAATGAACTCTCTCTTTAGCGGAATACCATTAAGACATTACTAAAGGAATTTTGGTCGAAAAATAAAAGTTATTACATTAAAAGAGCTGATGTGTTCCATTTAGTGGCCTTTTTCTACATATCTCTACATAACAAATTATTTTAATAAGCTTATTCCTGTCCACCTCATGATAATCGACATGAACACTAGCAGAAACGGTCTTATTACTTAATTCCTTGTAAGTAGAAGGGAAATAAGGGAATTCACTGTCTAAACCGACAGTCACATGTTTTATAATGTGGTTGCTATGGAATTGAAATCCGTTTCTTTGCCTGGCCAGGAGTTGACAAGTTCCTTTATGTGAAAAGTTTTAAGTATTTTCAAACTGAAACAAGAAATATCTCCAAAACGGGCAACTCCAGAAAAAAAAATATGTATATGACATAAATTGTGTGTTTTAAGGAGTTCCACATTTTTACCTATCTCTTACGGTTTACTAGTTAGGAACAATTAAAAACAATTCATCCAGAATAAAGAGGTCCTTTGAGGCTATTCTCTAAAAATTCAACATATACGTTTTATTTCTCATGTAAATATATTAAATTGGATTAATTGTTTTTTTCACACAAGCCGTGTGTAGAACAGGAGTTGGATAGGTAGAGTCAGATTGAAAAATTCAATGCCGTAGCCGGGATTGAACCACGGATCTCCCGATCTCTAGTCGGTTGCTCTGCCACTGAGCTCCCATGACAACATGCCGGCATAGCACTGAATTTTTCAACTGACTCGCATGTTTCCTGGTAAACCACAAGGTGCTCTCAAATTCTTTTGAGATACGACTTACAATGTTGCAAGTACTTAAGCCCCAGGATTCATAGTATAGCCAACTATTATGGTCAATTGGTATTGGATTAATTGTTTTTTCACACAAGCCGTGTGTAGAACAGGAGTTGGATAGGTGGAGTCAGACTGAAAAATTCAGTGGCACTGCCGGGATTTGACCACGGATCTCCCGATCTCTAGCCAGTTGCTCTGCCACTGAAGAATTCAGTGCTATGCCGGCATGTTGCCATAGTAGCTCTGTGGCAGAGCTATCGGCTAGAGATCGGGAGATCCGTGGTTCAAATCCCGGATATGGCATTGAATTTTTCAGTGTGACTCTACTTATCCAAATATCTTAAATGTAAGAGATTTTAATAAAAATCGTTAAGAGCCATTTTTGAGTAATCAAATTTTTGAAATAGGTTCCATTTAAAGGGTAGTTGGGGTTGGGGGAGTTTTTTAAAACTCTTGTGTCGTTTCCATAGGAGATACTGAACATAATTAACAAACTTGGTATTTAAAGCTGATGTATTTCCGATGATATCTCGATATTGGGTTTTTGGGAGCATTACAATATCTTCTCTATAGATACACGTGTATATAGTACGGTTAGAGAAAGTAAAACACACAAATAATGTCGCTGATGAAAGCCGTCATATAAATACCGTAGCTGCCGTCCAGTTTGAAGCTTCATGCACACCTTCCTCTAGAAGGCCGAATTGTTGTATTGGTTTAGCCCTACTTTATATACTAATCATAATGAAATTATGTATATCATTGACATGTTATGTGAACTATCTTTTGATTTCATATCAATTATAACATTGTGCGCTGTTGCATTGTTATTTCTCTAAATTATTTCCTGCTCAAGTCATACAGAGCGCCGATATCCGCTGGCTGCAGTTAAAGGCTGGTTACCTGAAGTTGAAAACGTTAGAGGGATAAAGCTATTGCAGTCTAGGGAAATGGACCACTTTTTACGAATGGCAGTGTACATATTTACTAATGTTTTAAATACTCAGTCACTTATTTTAGGTACACAAGTAAATATGCGTTAATTACTAAAATTTAACATAGTTTGTATATTAAATTATAAACTTGCTTCAGTATAGCTCAGTGACATTAGCACTGAGTAAATTCCACTAAAATTGATGCATATTTCAAGTACTTAGATAATTTTGAACACCGATGGTGTAGTTTGATATAAAGGAATTTACTACAAATGAGTCATTATACATAATAGACAGAATACTATTTAAGAATCTAACGTGTTTCAGTCAAACTTCTTTCCCAGCGTTACTTCACCCATTCTTCTAGAAAGCATTCTTAAAAAGATTATTCTTTTTATTTATGTTAAATGAGATAAAAACTCTCAGAAATAGTTGTAGATACAACGGGAATGCAGTAGGCTTAAGCGATATTAAAATCTTGCAAAAGCCGGTCGTATCCTCGGAAACTAAGTATTGTTGCAAATGAAGACACCAGTTGCTATAATCCCGCTTATTTATCATTTGCAACTCGCGTAACATAACACGAATCACTGTTGCCATACACTCTGAATAAAATACAACTGGTCCGTTGGACCTTAATTAGAACTGAACCACTGAGTCACTTACAACTGAACTACACTCGGAACAGCCCACTCGTCAGCTCCATAACTTATTTAATAACTGCAGTCCTTAGTTCCCGGATTTCCTTAACTCTAGTACTTCACTATCCAGTCAGGTCCTTATATAGGTCCCGTGTACAACAAGGAGCCTTCTCTAAAAATAAATTACTCGAAGCTGCCGCAAAGAACACTCTGGAGCATTAATTACCCAAAATTCCGGGAACTAAGGGTTTTGTTATTTAAGTTTGTTATGCGCTATTATTCTGGGGGCCATTCCAAACAAACGCCGAACTTACAGTATGGATTGCACTGCACCACAGGCACAGTATTTAACCGGCATTTGTTTTGGAGTTATGCTGGTCAGACTCGTTCACGCACACGCAAAAGTACACAGACCTTTAACTAAAAATATATTTTTTTGTAGTGTTAACGCTCGTTTTTACTTCAAATGGCACCGCAGGCAATGATACTGGTTATACATGGAATGAAGATGGAACAACGGTGGAAGGCGATGGCGAGGGAATCCGGAGAAAACCCGCCTCAGTGCCGCTTTGTCCACCATAAATCTCGCATACGGTCACTTGGGATTGAACCTGGACCGTCTAGGTGAGAGGCCACGGCGCGGTCTTACTCAGAATAGCTGCTATTTAATCGAGAAATATCATAACAGTTTCTGGTAAAACCTTGTGCTCGAATTTTTTAATAGAATACACTTCCTCTACGTATTATAGGTAAGGGTAAGAACTTTTTTACGCAAGTGTTCCATTCGCGTGAGCTTCTCTATCTATTCTGAAACGAATATTCTTACAAAAACGCATTCTTTATATTTTCATGCTCCATTACTTCATACTAATGGAAATAAATGTTAGCAGAAATGGCTTCTTAATTATTTCATTTCTAGGGACAACGGATACAAAGGAATTCACTACGCTAAAGCGATAGCCAAATCTTGAAAGACTGCTATAAAATGACATTGAGTTTCGGCTTTCTTTGCAAGACAAAGACAGACAGAGAAAACCAAAGTTCTCCTTCCCATTTGAGACAAGTGTAGATATTAGAAAATGTAAAACCTTAACAAGGAATACATCACAACTTTTCGCTATTTTCTAAGTTATATTCATTAGGAAAATTTCACGATTTCTGTAGGATGACTATTGTTCTGTATCTCAGAGACTAAATTGTTTACGTAACAGGTGACACGGTTGAAGCTTCTCTGCCCTCCGCTTTTTGCCTTGTCAGACTATAGGAGGTGTAATGTATGTAAACACAGTAGACATAGCTCAGGGTCATTCAAAATACATTTTATCCTGGAATTTTGTGCTTCATTTATGACAATGCTATTAGAAAACTGTCTCAAGTTACAGGCATTGTCTGCACTGATTGTAAAAGTATTTCCACGTATTCAACTCCCAAACTGTGTGTTTTACATAAACAATGTGGTTTAACAAGATATGTATTTTTTGTGCACTTCGGTTTACTAGTTATTCAAAAGTAATTTAGAATCAAAAAGACCTCTGAAGTATGTTCAGAAAATTCAAGATATACAATTCATGAAGTATCTTGGACATATAGTATCTTAATTCGAAATATTTGGCCATTTTTATATCCAAACTTTTGAAAAATATTACACGTAAACTGTAACTTGGGGTAAGGGATTTTGTTGTAAACCTTCATGTCGCAAACTTGACAGATGCTGAACTAAATGTTAAGTTTGGTATTTACCCAACTTTTTGTTTTTTAGATATACTGTTAACAGTACACTTAGGCAGACCCCCACTTTACACTTCTTACTCCCCACCTTTTTCTAAACATTTCTTTTTTTCGGGACACCTTGAAACACACACAGAATTTTTGGATGGAATATAGTGCTTCCCCATCTTCTATAAGCAATAGAGATTTCGTTGACCGTTTCTTCTTAGTTCCCTTAATGTGTTACGTTACCTAATACCTGTAACCAAACCACCACACAAGTTTTACTTGACGAGCCTAAAGTGAGTCTATAAATATCAAAACGATATTATATTTTGATTTTGGTTTGGATGAAAACTTAGGTACATACTTTGGCAGAATGTCCATAGTGGGAGAACCGCGAACAATTAAATTCAAAGAAAAATTTAAGTACTGCTAGAAGGAGATTGAAATTTTGGTATACACTCGCTGACTATAAGAACTGACAAAACATGGTCAATTTCCTGATTAAACTGCGCGAAGCAGGATCAAATTCGTCAGAGTAATTTAGCTCTATATTTTTGCTCTTTATAACTTTCTCTAGCGCATATTTGCAACGTAAATATTAGATAGAGAAGGTATTGTATTCTACACAAAAATTCGATAATGAGATTCGACCAGAAATATGTTTTGCGAGCTTGAATTCAAGAAAAAACATTTTTAGAAAAATATCTATCAGAGTGTATTTGGACAGCATAAGTCAAAAAACGAAAAGTCAGATGAATACCAGACTTGATATTTTAGTTTCGCATCTCTCAAGGATGGGACATGAAGATTTTCAAGAAAATTCTCCCAAACCCCAAACTACGCTTTACATTTTGATTAACATAGTGCACATTAAAGATATTTACATGATAAAACTTTTATCTAGAATTTTCTGGAAATATCCTCTGAAGTCCTCTGAATGTCGATTGCACAAAACTGGTAAACCGTCAGAGATAGAAAAGAACTTAGTTGAACAAAAAATCTGTCCAAACACACAAGTTATGCCGTTTACATTTTTACTGTGGAGATAACCATTTCCTGCTTGTTATTGGTTTCAGTTTAAAAGTACTTTTCTCTGACAGGAATTTGCCCGTGTTTTCTTTTGGTTTACTCCTGCCTAAGCATAGAAGCGGCTTTAAATGACAAAAGCACAGCAGCAGCTTTTAAAACATATGACTTTCTCTTTAGCATAATGTATTCCTTTAGTCCCCTTCTACTTACAACTAACTAAATAATAAGGATATTGTACTAATGCTTATCTCGATTAGCATGATGTACAGAAAAGAATAATCTTTTGTAAGAAGTTTATTTGTAGAATAGCTAGGGTAGTCATTGGGTGTAACACAACAGCTTTGTATTTTACTTTACTTTTCTGTTGTTTCTTTTATCACCTTTAACTTTTATCTGAAATATGCAGCACATCGACCCACGCAGTAAGTATTTATTTAATAACTTTAATAATTTGATACCAATTAAGATTATACTTTGTGGACGACCATTCTTTAAATTTCTTCACCGACATCTGCAAATCTGCTGCAAGATGACAATGGATTACTTGTCGAAACGCGTCCAGGCAACCTCCACAAAATTCAGAAGTATAATATTCATGTATAGCATGACAACCTCACTGTTAATATTGCTTTCTGTATAATAATACATAAGATACCCTATATGTATAAATCTTATGCATTTAATCACGATGTATACCATTTCAAGAAGTATAGTTAGGTCTTTCCCATATGCATAAACTATTTGTAAAAGTCAATATTCTTCTTCTTGGAATTAAATTAGCGTTCATCTACATTCTATATGACGTGGGATTATCATTAGTAATACCCCGAGTGTTTTCATCTTGTCAATAGTTCACGCATCTTAAGAGCTGAAAACACAATTTGTATTTGATAAGAGAATTCAGCCAAATAGAATATTAATAATTTGTAATATATAGGAAGGGAGATTTTATCAGGTTATGATTGTAATACTTAGTTCTCAAATGGTAGATGACGCATTTGTTTATTTACCGATTTTACTTTCTCACTATGTACATATAGTGTATAGAGAAGGTATTGCAATCCACCCAAAATTTGATACCGAGATTTCACCGGAAATATATGTTTTAGGGTCCCCTGTATCCCAAAAAAAGGGCATTTTCAGAAAAAGGTCTGTCTGTGAACACGAAAAGTCCGTAAAATATCAAAGTTGGTATTTAAATTTAGTATCCTCCAGGGTTGCGACACGAAGATTTTGAGAAAAATCCCCCGCCCCAAACTACCCTTTACATGGAATTTTTTTTCTCGAAAATTTTCATTTTCTCAAAAATGCTAACAAGTTTTGTTACAATTTCGTATATTAAAGATATCTACCTGATAAATAAAATGTATATCTTGAATTTACTGGAAATAACCTCTGAAGACTATTTTATTCTGGATGAATTTTACGGAATTGTGCATAATTGTTAAACCGTAAGAGATGGACAAAAGCTTACAACACAAACAATGTAGAACACCTTAAAAGACAAAGTTTATCTTACATACATTTTTTTCGTGGAGTTGTTCGTTTTTGAGATACTACTTGTTTCTGGTTTCAGCTTTAAGAACTTATACTTTTATCATACAGGAATTTAAGAATTCCTGTCCCTACAAACAAAGGAACTTCAGTCATATAACCAACTTTTGACTTACACTTTAACCAATAGTACTCCCTTATTTCGCTTCTACTTACAAGGAAGCAATTAATAGGACTGTTTCTACTGATTTTTTTCTGGATTAGTATGAAGTAAATAGAAAAATAAATGTTTTAACAATAATTTGTCAGATATAAAGAGTCATGTGAATGGAACACATCAGAATTTTTTTCTTGCTTCCCTGCCTCCTGAATTATATGACCGACTGTGTCTACACCCAATGTACGAATATCGATAGTAACAACATTAATAGTGAGCAATTATTTTATTTCAGCTTTTAATAAGTAATACTTGAAATGGAAAAAAGTTATTTTATTTGAAGTAACTGCACTCATCTCAGACATAAGAAATACAAATAATTATTTTCACTTCTTTTTTTGAACTAATTACATTATGAACTGGATAAAACTTTAGATAAGCATTATAACTGAATTAATATAAAGTACAATTGTGGAACTGACAGATATTAAAAGTGAAAGTTGGCTGTCTAGATTGTCTTGTTTCCAATAACCAAGATAGAAGATTAAGCATACGAACGTCAGTTTCGACAAGATTTCAGAGAAATGAACATCAGCTGCGATAAGATGTTTTGGCAGTATCCCTCCAGTCAGATGCCGTTATCTAATCTTGGGTGCTTTAATAGTCAGAGCAACCGGCTAGAGATCGGGAGATCCGTGGTTCAAATTTTTGCTATGGCATTGAATTATGCCGATCCCGGTGGCCGCGCTCGCTAAAGTGTCTCGCTTTGGCGCTTTCGTGTGCACAGGATCGTGGGTTCGAGTCCCGCCTTGGGCATGGGTGTTTCTGTGGTTGTAAATGTGTCTGTGTATGTATATGTAACAGGAAAACGTTAAGAATAATAAGGTCTACTAAGGAAATATAGGAAACTGGAAAAAATGGAGAAAAAAGGAAAACAGCCCCGGAGTCCTGACAAGACTCCAGAGCTGTATATTTAAAAATAAAAAAAAAAAAAAAAAATAAAAAGTTGAACTGAATTGTCAATGTACATTATGAAGTTCCATTTGTGAGGCACTTTTGAGTAGCACAACCGAGTCCAAGAACATCGTCAAGAGTTGCATTGTGCTGCGCAGAGGGAGGACTTTCGACATAAACTTTGTGCATCGCAGCATGTTGCGAAACATCTCCAGAGAGAAACTTGGCGAAGACCTGCTATATCGTGTTTCCTTTTAGGTACGTGTCGGTTTGAGGGTGAAATATCGCCACGTCACGCGAGAGAAACAAAACTGACTTTGAGAGGCGCATCTCCTTGATGCTAAACTGGAACAATGCAAACAGGTTCCATATTTCAGAGGTTCAGTTATCTAACATGCCAGACAGCCTTTTCTTTCTCCTTATGGCCTTTACAGGTACAGAAGAGTGAAGAAAAAATCTGATGTGTTGCATTCACATGACTTTCTCCACTTGTTATGCAAACAAATTTAACTTCATGGTACCTCAAAGGCGTCATGAATGGGGTGCAGTGTTGGAGGGTGAGGTATGATCAGCGCCTCGATTGCCTCCCAGTAGGTTAATGCGGTCTTATTGATCTGAAACAGCTACTTCTCAATCAAGTAGCTTCGCAATTCGACCTCCAGCGCGAGAAAATTCCTCACGCCGTTACCGGGAATCGAATCCAAGCCTCTCGCTTGGCATGCAGTCCGCTACCACCGCGCTAAATGGACGACCAAAATATTCTTGCAAAAGATTATTCTTCTATCTGAATCATGCTAAACGAGATAAACGTCAGCAGAATTTACTTAGTTCCTTATAAGCAGAAGGGAAATACGGTAATTTATCAAGCTAAAGCTATAGTTGAAATCTTTTTAAAGCCAGTCTTATGTAAACAATTGAAGTTCGGTTCTCTCTGTATTTTTAGAAAAAACAAAACAAAAGAGAAATGATACGAAAGGTGACCATCTTTGAGAAGATGCTTAGTTTAAAATTGAAACCAATGACAAGGAATATCTCGGAAACGATCAACTCAGCAACAAACATGTATATACAAATTGTTTTAACGAGATCTACAGTTTTTGCGTAGTAAGTCTATCTCTTACAGTTCTGCAGTTATGCAAAATAGGTCTTCTGGAGATATACCCTGACATAATGATGTAAATACCTATAATGCACGATATTTTAATCATCATTACAGCGATTTTTGAAAAAAACAAAATTTTCAAACATTTTTCCTTGTAAAGGATAGTTAGGGGTAAGGAGATTTTCTTTAAAATCTTTGGTTCAGATCCTGGAAGATACCAAACTTATATACCAAATTTGGTATTAAACGGTATTTCATATTTTGAGCTACGCTGTCCATACACACACGGACATTTTTCTAAACATTAGTTTGCATAATAATTTTTAAAAATTAAAATGTCACAATGTGGTAACGCCAAAATTGGGAAATGTTAAGACTTTCTCAAATATGTATAATAAATACGAGACGTATTCCACAAAAGAGTTCGACAGTGTTTTGCGAAAATACACGTTTGGAGACTCCTTAAATCCAAAAAAATTCCTTGGACAACTGTGTGTGTGTGTGTGTGTGTGTGTCGATCAATTTTATTGGTATTTAATTAATTTACATAGGAAATATTAGTGATATTTATCATTTATATTAAAAAAATTGAGCCAGCATCCGCAATTACACGGAAAAATCTGAAGATTATTATTACTTTTAAGTAATTATTATTTATAGTTCCTGTCTGTGAAAGCATAACGGGAAAACAGAACCGCTTAAATATAAACTTGGAATTTAAGTACCTTTAAGGGTGCAACAGGACAATTTTTAAGAAAATCTTCATCCCAAACTATAATTAACATGGAAATATGTGAAACATTTTTTTTTCTCAAATATGCCTCAATCCAAATATTTGTTTAAAATACCACACTTTAAGATAATTACTTTGCAAATAAAGTGTATATCTTGAATTTTCTAAGAAGCTCTCTTGCTAAACCGTAAGAAATGAGTAAATCTAACTATACAAAAAATGTTTATCTCCTTAAGATACACAATTTATCTCGCATGTTTTGTGAAGATAAGCTTTTCATATTTTTCTTTTTACCATCCTAGTAATGTACGGAGAGCGGAATTTCAATGCCACCACATAGCGGCGATCACTTCAAAGATTTCACTATCGCTTTAGTCTAGCATATTTAGGGAAAAACTACTTTTTTATGTTTATTCCAATTAACAAAGTAAAGTATAGCGTTTTAATTATTGTGTTGCAGAATAGCTATAGAAAATCATGAGAATAAAATGCATCAGAGTTGGGCATAAGACTGTGAAGTGTAAACACAGTCACTTAATGCCACAGTTTGAAAGCCTTTTCCTGGTTTTATATTCACTTAAAACTGAGAATGATCGGTGAATTTCAAGATTTCTTTTACGCCAAAATTAATTTAAAATGGCCATCTAAAAAAAAACATAACAATACGTCATTTTCAATGACCATTGGACCACTTTCATAGCAATTTAAGCTATTATTACTTGCCTTATCCGCTTTGCACTTGTAGTTTTGTTCAATTTTTAGTAAACGTTTTGTTTAAATCCTCTTATAGTTAGTTCTATATACAAAATAGAATTGAAGTACAATAGAAGTGGATGAAATGAACAAAAAAGGATTAAATCTGGAGCTAGATCTGGTGTCACGAAATTTCCGACTTGAGGTTCAGTGCATACATAATAACTATTACATGATTGAGTAGGCGTGATCTCTACAGTCCGTTTCCAAACGTGATTCATTATCTAGCATTGCTCACTGCCTGGCCTCGTTCAGCTAGTTTTTTTTCTTGCCTTCCTTTTTTCCATATTTATTCCTACGTATGTTTTCCTATTTGGTTCCTTTTTATACATACAGATGTATACACACTTATAAACATTCATGCCCGCAGTGGGAATCGAGCCTGCGATAAACCAGTGAACACTAAGAGAGACCTCAGACTGAAAAACGTCGAAAATACGAAAGGAAAGGCGTTTGATACTCAACAAATTTGTGGATGATTCAAACACATTTTGAATGACAGGAGGAGAGCCTTTACTTTCGATATAGTAATGACGTATTGGTGTCACTTTTAAAATACCCATACGGAAATTTGTCAACTAACCATGCAAACAAAGGAACTTCAATTACTTAGCAACCAGCTTTTAAAAAATTACTATTTAGCCTGGTGTATTCTCCTATTTGCGTTCTACTTACAAGGAAGCAAGTAAAAAGACCATTTCTGTTAATATTCTCTCGATTAGCATGAAGTAAATAGAACAACATTTTTTTGCAGATATGTAGAAAAAGTAATGTGAATGGAACACATGCGATTTTTTTCTCGCGACTGTACCTGCTAAAGAAAGTTAAAAATCAATGTGTCAAACAGGTAAAGAGCACTGTTGACTCTAGTAGAAGTCGATCAAAATATATTCCTTAACCACCACAGTATGCCCTAAAATTTCTTCTGTGGTGCGGCGTTAGTTTGTCTGACTTCCATTCAAGAGGTACTAGTTCGAATCTCGTTAGGGTGAGTTACGGATGAAGTTGTTTCCGTATTTTCTCCTTACCCTCAGAAGACGAATGTCGAGTACACTGAGCATTATTTCATAGATTTACAATCGTCCGATATGACCCGCTAGGTTAAAGTACGTTAAACTACCAGAACGGAAATAGATTGAAGGCATTATTAAAACAACATTGGTAATTACAAGCTTGTGTATGTGTGTTGCACTCCAATGCATAAAAATGAGAAGCTTTAAATAATAAGCTAACTGAAATCCCATTGTGAGCGTATTTTAATTAAAATGAGTAAACGGAAATGTAAAAACAAACATCTGCATATAGTTTCCGGAGCAGAACAAAGCGAATTAACTTTCATTATTTCTGTTTGCTGTTATACCCCTAAAGCATTCTAAAGAAAATAAACTTTATTAAAAGGTTTGGTCTGAACGTCTTTCAGCTGCTGCAACAGAAACAAGGAGTCAGAATAAAACATCTGCACCACATCAGAACTTTCTTTGGAAAATTGTTTCCACAAACATTTTCTTTCTAAAAAGTTATATACTGTGTTTTGATGCAAACCAAAGACAGGATGTCGTTGGATGTAACCCATTGTGTTTAAGCATGTTAAATTACACACAAAAAAATTGATGTTACATTCACATGACTTTCTCTACCTAATCTGTAACAAACTATACCTACAAAAGTTTATTTTTCTATGTATAACATGCTAAACGAGATAAAAATTAACACAATTACTACTTCATTACAAGCATAAGGCAGATAAGGGAGTACACCAGGCTATAGTGAGGGTCAAATCCTTTAAAAGCCGTTCGATATATGAACAAATGAAGTCCCGTTCGCTTTGCACTTCCAGAAAAATGAGAGATGAAATGAAAGGTAACCCCGTTGGAGAATATGCGTAGTTTAAATTTGAAACCAATAACTAGGAATATCTTTAATCGTTCCAACTCTGTAACAAAACTGTATATGATATTAGATCTACATTTGTGCTTAGTAAAATTGTGTTTACGGTTTACAGCTATACAAAATTCAACAAAATTCATCCAGAATGAACAAAATCCTCAGTATAAACATTTTATTTGTGATGTAAATAGCCCTAATATGCTGTATTTTAATCAAAACCATTAGCCATTTTTGAAGAAAAAGAAACACGCACACGCATACAGACACACACACGGACCTCAAAAAATATTTGTGGTTAATCTTGGTATCGACATTTTGGGTGGAATACAATACTTCCTCTATACGCTATGTACAGAGTATGTAGATAAACTAAAAAGAAAATCATGTGTGTTCCATTCCCATGACTTTTTCTACATCTGTGTAACAAATTATAATTTAAAAGCTTATTTTTCTATATACTTACTGCTAATGGAGATAATGATCGACAAAAGTGGTCTTAAGAGGCGAAATAAGGGAATACGCTAGGCTAAAGCGATAGGAAAATCCTTTAAAAGCTGGTTCCTATGTGATTGAAATCCATTTCTTTGTATGGTCAGAGGTTGAAAAATTCCCCATATGAGAAAAATTTTAAATATAAAAAACGAGGAATATTTATGAAATGGTAGGATACAAATTATGTGTAGTATTAACCAGATCTATAATTTTTATGCAGTAAATTTTTATCATCTCAGGTTTAGTAACTGTCCAAAAGTCATCCACAAAGAAAAGTTCTCCAGACGCAAAATTCTACAAAATTCAAGATATATATTTTTATTTGTTATGTAACTATCTTTAATATAAAATACATCAATCAAAATGATTAGATAATTTTTTGAGAAAGTCAAACTTTTTCAACTTTTTTTTTCCATGTAAGGTGTTGTTTGGGGTGTACGTTTTCCTCCAAGTCTTCGTGTCATCCTTTGAAGATAACATATTTATATACACGAAGTTTGGTATTTACAGACTTATTTTTTTTAGTTATCGTGTTCTCGCACACAATTTTTTATAAAAATGTTTTTTTTTTAATACAGGGACTCTAAAAAGCATATTTTCAGTGAAATCTTCGTATTGAATTTTATGTGGAGTACAATACCTTCTCTACCTATGTACTGTACTAAGAGGTGAAGTAAGAAGATAGCATCCTTATGTCTCTCTGAAGCTTTGTTATAATTACAGAAAACGCTGTGGCTTTGTTTTCCATTATTTAAAACGTGGATTAGAATCTATGGAAAATACAAGAGGTATTCGTGAAAAGCTACATTTAAAAAGTTTGATGCTTCATTACATGAGTTTCACTGCTCGTTCTTCTGCAAATAATTCTTTCCAAAGCTTATCCTATGTACTTCTCGTTAATACAAATAAATATTCAATTCACATTTACACAATGTCAGCCAATTGGAGAATTTGTCATGTTGGCATGGTAACTCAGTTGGCAAGTCGAAAGCTAACTGGAAGATCCATGGCTCATATTCCGCTATTGCTATTGCTTCGAACTTTTCAGTTTAATTCTACCTTTCTAGCATTGTTTAAAACACGACTTTTGAAAAACAATTTAATTACCAGATTTACACATTTCAGTTTATCGTATAGTTAGTACAGAGTTGATCTCTCTATTTTACAAAAGCTCACTCCTCTATAAGATTCTTGTTAATCAAAATAAACTTATTTACTTTCTAGAGTATGTAGAATATAGATAGTAGGTAAATAGAGAAGTTCTGCACTCCACCCAAAATAATTTAATACCAGCATTTCATCGAAAACACATTTTTTGAGGACACCTCAATCTAAAGAATCATTTTTAGAAAAAGGTGCCTGTTTACGTCTTGTTTGTGCCCGTGTGTGTATACATGTGTGAGTGTGTATGCATGTGTGTGTGTGTGTGTGTGTGTGTGTGTGTGAAGAGCGTAACTGAAAACAAAAAGTCAAATATCAAATGTTCAGAAAAATTTTTCGTCCAAAAACTGCCCTGTATATGAAAGATTTCTTGGGATGTTTTAAGTTTCTAAACGATAGCTAAAAATTTTGATTAAAATGTAATACATTAAATACAACAAATAACTTTTTGGGTTCGGAGTCCTCAAAAATGTATTTCCGACGACATCTTGATATCCAGTTTTTGGGTAGAATATAATACTTTCTCTGTTGTACTATGTTCAGTGTACGTAGAAGAGAAAATAAAAAGTAACAACTTCTCTTTGAAGAAAAACATACGTAAGTACTTAAAAATGCAAACCAATTGCAAGGAAATTCTGGAAATTCTTTCTCCATAAAAAAAGCGTGAATGTGCTTTAACAAGATTTACATCTTTTTCCGTAGTCAGATTTCTTAAGGTTTAAAATTTTTGAAGTGACAATACAGAATGATGAAAATTAAAAGTTCAAAAGCCCAAGGAAATTTACTGCGATTGGTCAAATATTTCTTTCCAAATCATTCCGGGGGACCGTATTCTTCATTATTTCTATTTAACTACATGATCATATTGCTATGGATTCTAAGGTATACCCTGTGGCTCGGTGTGTGGAAGTGGGCCTTCTAAATCTCATCCCTTACCTTACTGATTTGCTATGTACCCAAAAAGGTCTTAGTGCCAGGACAACTATACGTGTTGGGCATCTAGATGGCAGCTGTGACACGTTCGTGGTATTAAATATCCAATCAGGTGTTTACTTTCTCTACTGAGAAAAGCCACTAAACAAATCTGCCCATGGGATTTGAACACGGAAGCACTCGAAAAAAGCATGAGGTGAATAGTATTTTAGCTTTTTTATTTAAGCTTAAACTTCTTTAATCTGGTTGGTCATATCGGACAATGAATGGTATGGATGAAATGATGCTCAAATGATCTTGGCATCTATGATGAATCTTCAAGTTACTCGACATTTGTCTTTTCAGGATGATGGAAGACCCCGAAAAAACCTTCACCAGGTAACTGACCCTAAGCGATATTCAAACTCGCGACCTATTAAATGTAAGGCACACATTTTTAATTTCTCTATACGTACTATGTACATAGTGTATAGAGAAGGTATTGCACTCCACCAAAAAATTCGATACCGAGATTTCACCGGAAATATATGTTTTAGGGTCCCCTGTATCCACAAAAAGTATTTTCAGAAAAAGGTCCGTGTGTGTGATATATATATATATATATATATATATATATTTCTTTGATATGATATTTTAATCAAAATCGTTTACCTGACAAATAAAATGTATATTTTGAATTTTCTGGGAATAGCCTCTGAAGACTACTTTATTCTGGATGAATTTTGCATAACTACTAAACCGTAAGAGATGAACAAAAACTTAACACAAAAAATGTAGAGCACGTTAAAACACACAATTTATGTCACATACATTTTTTTCGTGGAGTTGATCGTTTTTGAGATATTCCTTTTTCTTGGTTTCAGCTTTGAAAAACTTATGCTTTTCTCATATTTTTCAAGTCCTGTCCATACATACATACAAACAAAGGAACATCAGTTAGCAACCAGCTTTTGGCTTTCACTTTAACCTATGGAACTCCCTTATTTCGCTTCTACTTACAATAAAGCAAGAAATAAGACTATTTCTGATAAATTTTCTCGATTATCATGAAATAAATAAAAGATAAGCTTATTAACAATAATTTGTTAGAGTTATAGAGAAAGTCATGTGAATGGAACACATCAGATTTGTAGCTTAGTGTTATATTGCTTGTGTACACGTTTGTTTTCTCTCTTGGGTCCTAATTTTATCAATAATGTTTCTTGTATTTATTTGCTTTATAAGCAATGTAAATGCTTCTATAATTGTGCCTGTATAAGACTATAAACGACTTAACTGTCCATTAAGAGGTTTAAGGTAATTCAGAAGGCTTCCATTTGCCAGTTTTACTTTGATAACGCGATTGCAAGCTCGAGACATACATCCATCTCTTCCTTAACTCGACTCCTGAAGTTTGTAGAGAAACTTCTGCAGAAAGATTAATCTTCTCGCTTATTTATGCTGAAGAGGATTTTTTTAACCGAAGTTTTAGCATTTGTCTATCTCGACTTTCACCACATCTCAACTCAAACTTTCCGTAACATTCGCGAAATTCGTTTTAAATTTTGTAATTAATCTCTGGGAAAGTGGTATAAAACTATCGCGTCGATAACTGCAGCTCTACTGGAATTACAGCACTTCTATCTCAATTTATCTTCAAATGTTTGTGGCTGGTGAACTGATTAAGTGCAAAAAATTGTCAGGAAAGAACGTTGCTCTTTATCTTGATATGGGTATATTTTATCACTTTAAAAGCAAAACTTTGTGTCTTTTTCTCAGGCTACGGCCTACGTGATTGTTTAGCTTACTTTAGACTTCAGTGGTTGCCTTTCCTTCGTGTTACAAATGTCTCTATCCTGCCATTGTCCTTGTTCCAGCCCTCCTCTCTGCATGGCTTTCATCCATGTCAAGCGTGTCTTTCTTCACTTTCTTCTACTAGGAGTTGTTCAGGTATTAACAGGACATGACAATATTTATTTCTTCATTCTCATTACGACCCATACCATTTTAGCGTTCTTGCTTATTCTACATAGTTTTCATCATGCTGTATCAACATTCGTGATAGGTACGTTGAATGCCTGATATTCTCATGTTCCTTTTCATTTCTTTCGTCAACTACTTTTCCGCATCCTATCTCATCTCCCTGTATGTTAACATGCTTCCTTATACTGTCGTCGTGTTTAATTTTTGTCTTGTTAAATATCTGATCCAAAAGGATCCATTCAACGACTTAATTTTCCTATTGCAAGATCCCTTATATTAGCTACATGTTTTGCACTTGTACCTTATCCGTTAATGACTGATCCAAAATATTTAATCTCGTTATTACCTTCTAGCACGCATGTACAATGTACATAGTGAATAGAGAAGATATTGTATTCCACCCAGAAATTTGATGACGAATTTTTAACAAAAACACAGGATTTGAGAATACCTGAATCCCAAAAAAAAAATAAAAAAAAATATATATATTTAGAAGCATGTGTATAGTGTATGTAGCCTTTATGTGGAACATTTCTCGGAAATTTTCATCTTCTCAAAAGTCCCTAACAGTTTTTATTAAAATGGCATATGTTTAATATATTCCTATGAAAAACGAAATGTATTTTGTCTCGGAAGACCACTTAATATTGGGTGACTTTTGTATAACTGGTAAATCTTAAGAAAGCGACACACAATTTATATCATATACATTTTTCTAGAGCTAACCCGAGATATTCCAATTCCAATGTTAAGCTTCTTAAACTTTTCTGAAACAGGAAGAGATTTTTCTTTTCACCTCTGTTTATTCCAAGTAATCGAATTTCAATTGTTTTATATAGTGACCGGCTTTTAAAACATGTGGCTATCACTTTAGCCTGTGCATTCCCTTATTTCCTTTCAACTTACAAAGAAGCAAGTAATAAGACCAATTCTGTTAATGTTTATCTTGATTATCATGGTGTAAATAAAAGAATTTTTGTAAGCAGAATTGTTGTGGAACAGTCAAAGAAAGTCATGTGAGTGGAACACCAGAGTTTTACCTTTTGCATTATATTATTTATCTTAAGGTTTTCTTCAGGCCCTCCCAATAACATGTAATTTGTTTTTTCAACATTTAATTTCAATCTCCTTTGCTCTAAGCTTCCACAACTCGAATTGAGCATTATCTTGACATAAACCTATTATGACTTCATCGTCAACATATAAAAAACTTTAGATCATTTTGTCGTTAGTTGTAATACCCATTTGCAACGCGTCGTATTCCATTTTCTTAAAACATCTTCCAAATATGTTTTGAATGACACAATCTTGCCTGATTCTATTTAAATTTTGTAATTAATCTCTCGAAAAGTAGTATAAACTAAGGAATCGATATATACTGCTGTACTGGAATTACAGGCACCCTTATCTCACTTTATCTTCAAATTTTCATGGCTAGTAAACAGATTAAGCGTAGAAATTGCCAAGTAAAGACTTTTCCTCTTTAACTTAATATGGGTGTATTTTATCACTTTAGAACAATATTTTTACAGTGTCTTTTCCTCACACTGCGACCAACGCATGGCTGGCCGGTTATCGGCCACAGCACCTCGGGCTACCGCCGAAACAATATCCCCGCAAACGCTTCACGCTCTAATAGTCGCAACTACATTAATAATATGCTGGAAATATTAGTTTTCTGTTTATTGCATCTTCTTACCAGTTCTTAATTCACAGTCAACAGTTGAGTATCCGAAATCCAGTTAATTTCTTGCCAGACGATTTCTTATATTAGTTCTTCCCAAGTATTGATGGGGTGCATCTATTTATAAGAAACGTTAATATTAGAATGACTGATCCAAGCTTAAAATTTTTCCCTGAAAAAGCGTAGTGTATTAGAGGGTTTTAATTCCTTGCAAAATAACATATTGGAGAACAAAGAAACCCAATTTTACACACGAGAATACCTTGGAAATGAAAGTATATATGCTTGGCTTGCAGTAAATGCAAACTGTATAATAGGATTTATATTTCTTAAAGCAAAAAAGCTAAAGGAGAGAGGAGAGGAGTGATATAGCTTACGAGCAACTGACTTGACTGGATTATGGGCTGGATTTTCCTACAAGAGACTGTTACCCTGCACACAGCTGATATCTCTTCTTTCTCTTTTTATCCTCCTTGTATGTCGGGCCTAGACTTCTTTCAGAGGGTCAACTCTTTGCAACAGCAGGCAACAACATAGCACCGGCTGCAACCGTAGAACTACCAGCGTATATCCTGATTAACTTTTGCGACAGCGAGTGCCACAGCAGAAACCGTGCAACTGGTTGCAGTGGCACACCACTTCCATGCGACTGAGGGACTAAACAAATTCACACGGTCAATATGACAACAGCAGAATAACAGGAGTTGGATATTGCGAGACTTATTTTATTAATTGAACATAAATTGTCGAAAGACAGAATTTGCAAATAACGTTTAGAAGCAAAAATGTGGAGGGAAATGTGTTCCGATCTGGTGGCGCAATTTAGAAATCGAGGGAGAAGCAGAGAGAAACTGATAAGTCGTCTTCTTGTTTATTAATTATTTATTAATACCTACAATCATACATCCCTTATAAAATTACGAGGATTATGATTTATATGCATTATCTATATTCAAGAAAACTATAATGAACTCATTTTACACAGAATGTGAACTTAAAAAAATAAAACCATATAAAGGAAACCCTATATTACGGATTCAAATCCCGGCTGTGATATTCAATTGTCAGTCTTATTTTACTTTCCACAATCAAAATTTCTTATTTAAATGTATTGTTGTTTATAAATGTTTTTATTTCAATACATTTCTTTTCGTAGCTACTTAGATGATATAAATATTCTATAGAATGTTATTTACAAAGAACTTTATAAATTCATCATTTCCATTGTAAGTTTACTTTCTCTACCACCTACAAAGTAGGTAGACAAGCTTTGCAAATCATTACCGGCATTTCACTGTAAATACACGTTTTGGGGTTCCCTGAAAAAGTGATTTAATGAGAAAGATCCGGACGCGCGTGTGAGTGTAAACAGCTATAGTTCAAAAACGAAAACTAGGTCAAATACCAAACTTGATATTTAAGTTCAGAATGACGCAAAAATGTGACCGCAATGTTTTTAAGAAAAATCACTTCCCTAAACTATTCTTTACTGGAAACATGTTCGAAAATTTTATTTTATTAAAAATGGCTTATGATTTTCATTAAAATACCATGCCATTTTCATGACAAAATGTATATCTAGGAAATTGTTGGGAATATCCTTTGAGTAGCTCTTCATTCTGGATAAGTTTTGCATACCTGATTAACCTTGAGAGAGAAGAAAGTCCACTACAAAACACACACACACACACACACACACACACTCACACATATATATATATATCGCTAAAATACACAGTTTATTTCGGATAGATTTTTAGTAGTTAACCATTCCCAGGATATTCCTCGTGATGATATACAGGTCTACTTTCCTCAGTAGAATATTCGTTTTGTTGGTCAGGTAAAGGGAACGGAGTTTCAAATCATTCACTTAGAGACCCGCTCTTAAAAAGATTTTACTATTGCTTAAGCCTAGTGCATTCCCTTATTTCTTTGTATCTACGAGGAAAAATACAATAAAAGTGCTTATGAAAATCTGTATCTAAACGTAAAGTATTCAAAGAAGCTACTTTTAAGAGTAGTTTAAAAACTGGGTAAAGGAGGTCATGTGAATGCAACATAACAGAATTTTATATCCGCGCACTCTCATAGCATATTCGACCATAACTTATGTTTGACATATTTCAGTACTTTTTGCAGTAGCGGCGTAGTTTTTCAGTTGTAGGTAAGTCGCACGTAATGAAATGGCTAGTCACAGACAGGTGGTTACATCGCTCACCTAGATGGCCCGGGTTCGATCCCAGGGAATTGCTTGTGAAATCTGTAGTGGACGAGAGCGTGGGTGGGTTTTCTCCAGATTCCCCCGCCATTCGTTCCTCTAGTTGCTCCATAATACGGTTCCTTTCATCAATTTCACCGTCATTTCATAACATCCTCTTCCTATTTTCATTTTGATTACCCATTCTGCCTTCTCTGAGTCTGTGCTCCCCAACAGAGACTGGCCTCAGGTGCTGGATTGTAATTCCTGAGGGGTTTTAAGTCCTATATTCGAGGAGGGTAAGTAGAGAAAACAGAAAACATTTTTATCTTTGTTAGAACTTAAAAAGTCTGTTCCATTCACATAACTTTCTCTACATCGCTGTAATTTGTTGTTAAAAAGCGTATTCTTCTATCTGCTTTATGATAATCGAGATAAGCATTAGCAGAAATTGTCTTAATTACTTGCTTCCTTGTAAGTAGAAGGGAAATGAGGGAATACACTAGGCTAAAATGATAGTCAAATCTTTTAAATGCTGGTTGCCATGAGGTTGAAATCCATTTCTATGTAGTGCCAGGAGTTTACAACTTTCCATGTGGGGAACATTTTTAAGTATTTTGAATATGAAACAAATAAGGAATGTCTCAAATGGCAAATTCCACGAAAAAACGTATATGCCATAAATTGTGTTTTTAACGCGATTTACCGTTTTGTGTAGTAAGTTTACCAGTACAGTTTACCAGTTGCGTAAATTTAACAAAATTCATTCAGAACAAAGAGGTTCTTATAGGCTATTTCCAGAAAATTCAATATTTAGGTACATTTTATTTGTAATATAAATATATTTAATATACGGTACTTTAATGAAAATCGTTGTCATTTTTGAGGAAATAAAATTTTTCGATTTTTTTTCATGTAAAGGCTAGTTTGGGGTGGGGCGATTTTTGTCAAAATCTTTGTGTCTCATTCCTGAAAGATACTAAACTTAAATACTAAGTTTTGTGTTTTTCCGACTTTTCCATCTTGAGTAATCGTGTTTACAGACGCATGGACCTTTTCCTAAAAGATTTTTTTTTTTATACAGGGGATCCTAAAACGTGAAATCTCTGTATCGAATTCTTCTCTATACACTATGTACATGGTACGTGTAGAGAAAGTAATAGTGTACAAACATCACCTGCTCTGTAAAATCTAAAAGAAACATCAGGAAGAAATTCACTTGATGTCCTGTTCTAAGCAAATTCCAGTCAGTTATTATAAGGTACGTAGACATTATAATTGCAACTATAAGAATGTGAGGCCTATATGAAGATATAAATGTTCCGGCGGAAAACCGAGCAGGCGAGTGAGCAGACGTGAGTTGACCACACTGTGAGGGGAAATGCATGTATACATTTATGAAAAAATCTGATGTGTTCCATTCAATGACTTTCTCTACATCTCTGTAACTAATTATCGTTGTTAAGCTTGTTCTTCTATTTCGTGCTAATCGACATAAACATTAACAGAATCGGTTTTATTACTTAGTTCCTTATAAGTAGAAGGGAAATAAGGGAATACACTAGACAAAACCGACAGTCAAATGTTTTAAAATGTGATCCGTTTCCTTGCGTGGCCAGGAGGATTAAAAGGTTAAATGCAAAATATATTTAAAAACTAGTGGACCGTCCCGACTTCGCACGGGTGGTTACCCAATAAAAAGCTGAGATGGCAGCTCTTCCATAGTGTGGCGGGTAAACGCTAAAATAGGTAATGAATTACATTACGGAGCAAGTAATATTCATGCTTCTTCCGAATCTCTTTCTATCCTTTATTCCTACTGTTTTCCACCTCTTTCTTTTTCTTCTATGTCAAAACAGTCATTTTAAGGCTAACAATGACATAACTAAAGAACAAGTAGATCTGGTTGGACAATTGATAAGTTTCCATTCCACGATAGCTTTGAGTATTAATTTCTCCAATTAAACACAAAGTATTACTTGATCAAATGTATTAAGAGCTTCGCAATTGCCGTGTGATGGTGACTGGTGTATCTTCATTTTCTGATGAAATCACCTTTAGATAGCTCATGTACCACATAACCTCAAATAGCTTACATCTGTAATAGGAAGTTAACCTAAAACGGTTTACTATCCGGTCCCGTTATTTCTCCGCCATTTTTAGATTCTAAGAAGGATCATTTGCATAATTTATATAACTTGTTCATTACAACAAAATATACTTACTTCTTTATTTAAACGATGTGACCAAGGGAACGATAGATTTTCACTACTCCATAACCGGGTGCATTTCCTTAGCAATGAATAGGAAAGCAAAGCAGTACTACGTCCATCTAGCGGCAAATACTCTAGATATTCGTCACCAGGAAAGCTTCGCTGCTTCTTTATTTTAAAGGGTAGGGGTAAGGAAAGAACAGGTAATGCATTTGAATTTCACTGTTGCATTGCGTCGTCTTAATAAATGGGTGTGTAAACTTAACATTGCATGAGGAAAAATACAGCACTACTGCCATTTAGCAACAAATAACCGTGGCACCAATGCCATCTGGTGGCTATTAACCGATTGTGTTCCCTTGGCTCTGCCACTGTATGTTGATTCATATTTTGAGATTTTAAAAACCTTTTCGTATAAGTTTTAAGCATTTTCTTTTACAAGACCTTGTCGTGACAATAAGGAACACAACAAAAAAGAACTGTTTTCAACTTGGTGCAGTTGTTTGGAAGTGATGCGCGTACATACATGTAGGCGATTTATATATATATTTATTGTAATAATCCAAATGAAATAAAATGGTCATCCCGAAATTTACAGCTTAATTCTCATGCTATTTCTCGTGTACACTAACTATATTCTTTACCTTCTCTCAATAGGAGCTTTTGTTCTGAAGTTGCTGAGATAACTTCCCCATGTTAAATGCATCTCATCAGTTCTACGAAGTGAAGCAGATCTCAGAACTGTTAACTGTTAAGCATTAGCTCGTAAACAAGGCGGGTTGCCGCAGACTGGCTCTTTTTCCAATAAAACGGACCATTCCTGTTGTCAAGGAGCACCTGCTCCTCGGTATACTGCAGCTTCTAGTGCTCTAGTGCAGCTTCTACATATTTCACTGTCTCTCGCTGAAAATGGCACTGAGTCTCTCTGTATTCCTAGCAACTTAAAAAGTGTTGAGATTAGGTAGGTACTGAAAAAGTACTTCTTACTAATTTACCCATAGTCTTTTTACTTTCCCTATATACGAGTAGTAAATGATGTATATATAATTAGCGCAGTGGTAGCGCAACTGCTTACCAAGCGGGAGGCCTGGGTTCGATTCCCAGTACAGTGGGGCTTTTTCTCCCACTGGAAGACCTGGTCCGAGGTGTTCTCAGCCTCGTGAGGTCCCTGCGGGGTCAATTGAGGAGATACTTGATGGAGAAGTAGCGGCTCCAGGTTACGAGGACCGCATTAACCGGCCGGGGGGGTTCGAAGTGCTGACCACGTCTCGCTCTCCAATGTTGCACCCTGTCTATGAAGTCTGTCATGGAGCGAGATGGGGGGATGCAGCGGCCGGGCGGTAGGCAAAG
The DNA here is from genome assembly GCA_030762935.1 of Hymenopus coronatus. Lineage (NCBI taxonomy): Eukaryota > Metazoa > Arthropoda > Insecta > Mantodea > Hymenopodidae > Hymenopus > Hymenopus coronatus. The sequence goes on from CM060882.1 coordinate 86,258,956, forward strand.
GTTCCTTGCAAGCTATTATACCGGGGAGTTGCTATTATTATTATTATTATTATTATTATTATTATTATTATTTATTACTGTTATTATTACTGTTATTATATAAATATAATCGGGGGGAATGTATCCACAGACACAGAGTATACTCCCGATTATTGTATGTGGATTATCCGATTTACAGATTATCCGTGCATCCCCCAAACCCAAAAAATTATTTTTTTAAAACATTTATTTTAAGTTGCCTAACAACAAGGTCTTGTAGCGACTTTTAAAACATATTACAAACTTTAACACATGGGATAAACATATAACATTATTCAGTACATTAATTTTTTACTATATTTGAGTTAGTTAAATTAACATTCCCAAACTAATATATATAACAAATTTACATACATTGTATAGTGACATTACATTGAGAAGCAGTTTTACAATAATTTATTACACAATTTTGGTGTATTTAAAAAATTGCATCTAAGACATGAACTTGCATCCTTCAATGGCAACGCTAGTTTTTTTTTTTTATCTCCGCCATCTCGTTTACACATTTCTTTTAACTTGCTTCGTTGACACACACTGATTTAACATCAGAAAAACTGAATTTGCTTTTAATTCACACGGAACAGCCAGGCCGATAACAATGGAAACGTCACTCTGTTGTCCCGCGGTATTCATTTAAATAATAGACGTGGCGCGTCCTTTATTGCTGTTTTCTAAAGAAAAATAATACCTATGTATAGAAGTATAATAAAGTTTTGGACAAAAATACATGTTGAAAAAAAGCTTTTAAGGGTAATTCCCTAGTTACATATTATGTTGTACCTTAAAAGCATTAAACTAGGGTTTCTCGATTATTTGTGTTTTTCGATTATTCGTGCTTCTCCCATATTACCCCGGATAATCGAAAGTGTACTGTGTATTAAATATAATTTTAAATACGATGTCCTACTATACGATATTCCAACAATGTGTATTGTAAATTTAAATATCTATTAAATTATTTCTGATCAATCAGTTAAACATTTATATTGTTCAACTTTGCCTATAACACAAATACAGAAAATATAAAATAATAGTAATATAAATATAATACAATTGACATAGAAGAATAAGAACTTTCTGTCCTGAGGGAAGCCAGCAACCACAGCTGGTATCTATCTAATACAGTATGTTAACATTTCTAAAACTAATACTATAATTATTACTGTTCTTCAGTTGTGTAAATGTATTGGTGTCCAGTACATTCTACTAATTTATCGTATCATTTATTCTTTCTATTATTTAAATTACTCTGAATTTATTTAAGGGTTTCTTTGGTTCTTTCATTGTTCAAGCTAATGTATGTTATCAATATACATTTCCTACACTTTCAACATTTTAGGATTTATATTATGTTTTAAATTAACACCTCAATACTTGTCATTTAGTGCTTTTTGATTTATTCATTACACTTATATGTTAAACATTAACATAAACACATTTGTAATGATAATGTTTTATGTCACATTACTAAACTTATCCTTAATTTAACTATGACACACTGGCTTCATTCGGATTTAAATGTGTCTTATATTGCAGTTAGAACTTTTACTACCCCATGTTTTTATTAATTATTTTACTCTTCAAACATTTATCACTTCATTTAATCTTCACTTACAACACAGTAACTCTGAAATTACGTGTCTGATTGACCTCGTAGCATCATTATTATGGATACAATTGATACATACAGTTTTAATTTTTCAATGTTCCAATTGAGTTAAAATAGTTCACAAACTCAATTAGCCGGCTAAATGAATAAGTCAGATTACTCGATTATTGAAATAGCATAGATGTATCTAATATTTGAAAGATTCAGATTTTCTTTGCAATAAGGTTCGAATATTGAATCAATTAAATTGTATTATATTTGTAGTCGTCTTACCCTCCCCGTATGTAGGACTGATACCCCCCCCCTAGGACTTGCGAGCGGATGCCTAGGGGTCAGAATCCTATTGAGGAGCTAATGGCACAAACAAGTGAAGAGCCTGGAACGAGTGGTGAGACCGTACCTAGGCATAAGTATGAGGAAATAAAATGATAGCAAAATGAATGACAGGAAAGGTGATGCTGGTGCAATTGGTGGAATGAGTGGCGGGGGAATCCGGTGAACCCGAAAAGAAGCCTCCCAACGCCGTTTCATCCACCACCCGGGTCGCTTAGGTAGTAGGCGATCAGATTAACCGCTCAGCCACGACGCCAAATGTATGAGATACATAAATGAATAATTGTTGACATTAGAGGAGTATTTTCAGTAGTTCGGTTTTTGGAATGCTTGCAGTTTCAGCTAGAACGAAAGGATAGTAATTTGTACGCAGATTGCATGTTAAGTTTTGGCCCATATTGCAGAACTTGTGCATATCTTCCTGGCGTGGATCTAAATTAAAGACGAAGGAAGTTACACTTTGAGGTTTGCCAATACATAACGCGGATCAAGGAGGGATAAACAAGACCACTAAATAAACCATTGTAACTCAGGCTTTGTGATGAAGCATAGCCAACCTTTCGCCTCTCTCCGACCTGTTGTATTTGTTGTTTTATTCATAAGGCAACTAATTGGAATATATTTTCTGCACGCTGCTACGTAATGATGCATAATTAACTCTAGTTTCTCAGCAATAACTTCTCTTTTTGCACCTTTCCCCCACTATAAATAGGAGGAGGATTAAGTAACAGCTACTCGAATTTGTTTGTTGTGAGGCAGACTTTGAGACGCTAACAAGAATGCGAAAATCGTTTTGGGTGCATTCTCTAGTGTTTGTTCTACTCTAGATAGAAAACAACGCATGAGCAATTTCTAATCCTATTAAAATCCAGTAGCATGAGCTTTAAGAGAATTTGCGTATATTAAATGAGTTAAAAATTAGTAGATAATCAAAGCTAATCCATAAAACATAAACATTCATAAGTTCTTAGGAATCCACAGGTTTTCTTCCTCCACTACATGCCTTACGCTTATTAACTTGTTGCGTCTCCAAATTGGTCTATCCATCTCTTGATGTCTTCTTATGTTTTACCATCTTCTTGGTTTATATCTTAAAGCTCGCTTTGGCTACCTATCTTCTCAAATAAATAATACGTGTTCCATAAATGTGTTTCTGAAGCTAACAATTCTTTCTTTTATATTGTATGTATGTAATTTTTGTCTCATTCTTATGTTCTCAACGTACATGTATATAGTACGTAGAGAAGGTATTACACTCCACCCAAAATTTCATGTCGAAATTTCACCAGAAATATGTTTGAGGTTCCCTGAACCCAAAAAAGGCATTTTTAGAAAACCTTTCCTGTGTGTATGCGCGCTTTAATCTCTTCTTGAAAGCCCAGCTTTTGCTGCCTTATAAATGTATAGGTGTGGTCGTGTTTCAATAAAATGTAATAATTGTTTTCTTTATAAGGTTATTTTTATTGTGCCGCATATTTGATTAATTACCTTTCTTTTATGTTGAAGATCTACTTACCTGCTCAGGGGACACATTTAAAACTTGAGCAGGATAGCCGAACAGGAACCATTAAAGGATAACTAAGCAGCCGTTTGTGAAAATTGCAACACCAGGAAAGATGCTCATGAATGCAATGAATTTAATAAGACACATTAGGTACATGACAGGTAACAAATGATAAACTTTTCAAGTCTATACATGACCTTTGAGCCCTCATATTCATATTTGGTGTGGTCTCCATGCGCTGCAATTAGAGCACTATACGCCGTTGCATTGAATCGAAAAGGTTTTGAAAGAGTTCCTGAAGGATTTCCCCCCACGCATTTTGTATTCGAGCCCACAAATCCGTGAACTGGTTACTGGAGGACCATAAAGCACAAGGTGCCGAACCAACCATATCCCAGACACGTTCAATGGGCAACATGTGAGGCGAACGAGCACGCCAGCCAAGGAAGCAATGGTACCTGTCACTCTTCACAGAAGGCAATATGTGGCTCTTCCTCGCAATATGTGGCCGGGAATTGTCCTGCTGAAATGTGGCCTGTGGAGAAGCCTGAAGCAGGGGAGTATCTCAGGCTCTACAATCAGTTATTTACCGGTTACTGCTCAAAATGCCCTCAATTCTTAGGAGGAGAGATTGGTTATTGTAAACAGTGGCGCCCCAAACCATTACACCTGTTGTTTGTCCGCTATGCCGTTCAACAGTGCAGCCCTCTGGATTTCGTACATCACGGTACCGCCGGTCACATATGCGATCATCACTGAAGCACACGTTGGAGCACTACATTTTACCACTCGGAACCCCAGTGACGGTGCTCACGTGCCCATTGCAGTTGGAGGAGTTTGTGGTTTTTGGACAATGGAAGCCAACGCAATAGCATGTGTGCTACCAATCTAACCTGCAGTAGACGGCGACGAACCGTTGATGCAGACAAGCTCACACCTCTCGCAGTGCTCCAGCATCGAGCCTACACTGTGGCTGAAGCTGTACGGTCCATTATGGTCATGCGGACAAGAAGACGGTCAACTCGTGCTGTGTTCATCTTCCATAGTGCATTAACCCTCTCCGATGTGTACGACCTTCATCTATCCTCTGCTTCCTCACACACATATTACTGTCATAGCAGCATGCCTGTACGAGCCGAAATGTCATGGTATGACAAACCCGCTTCCCGGAGATCGATCAATCTGCCCCGTTTGAACTCGCTCACAGGTCGATAATGGCTCCCTTTGACGTCGATGTGGCATACTAACCTCACTTTATTGTTTTCATCTTATTTGACAGCTCCGCAATGACTACACTTGGTGTAACACTGACATTGTCAGACCAACGTGTACCCTATGCTTCTGCAAACCTAATCACTATTTGCTTGCATACTCTTCTACACTTCCACCAAGTTTGGAGTTATCCGGGAAATTCTTTCTAGGTGTTGCAATTTACACAAACGGCACTGTATTGGTACTGCATCGATTATAAATCTGGAAACATGGAGTATGCGTGGAATAGCGAATAAAGTTTTTGAACTTCAAAACTTCAAAACTTCAAAATAATAAAATGAATGTTGCGGTCATCACGAAACCACTGGATAGGAGACGCTGACATTTACTATTAGTGTTTTAAAATATTTGTGAATAATGTAAAAATTTAGCTAGAATCAGAAAAAAACTTGAGGGAGGATATCTGGTTTCTATTATCATAAAACGTCTTTATTAGTTCAAGTTTTATTGAAATAATGTATTTATTTTAGCGCAATTTTATCTCCTGTTGCTTCGACGCTTGTAGACAATTGACAACTGCTCTCTCTAGTTCAACTGTATTCTTGGTGCATTCCCTGCAAAAGTAAACTGTGCTGCTCTGCCAGCTTCACTTATATACCTCTCGATGATGTGGAAAAACATTTTCAGAAATCATGTTATTATTGCACGTGTAAATTACATGGAGGTGTCACAGTTACACATGGGTATAACAAGGGTCTATTGTGCAAAGGAAGTTGCTGGCAACAATTCGCGAATGGCAAGGTATAGGCGCGATCATTTGGCGCGTAGACGCAAAATGGATAGGTTCTTAAAATGTATTTTTAGGATACTTTAAAAAAATATATTGTGTGTTCCATTCACATGGTTTTCTCTAGCTGTTCCTGAAACAAAATTTCTAACAGATTATTCTTTTACCTACGTCATGGTGGATTTCCGAGGCACTACTAAACGCTATAGGTGAATATTGTGATTATTATATGTAGACATATATAATTATATAAAATGTATATATAACAAGAAATTATGCGATTGCGTATTAGGTTACTACTCTACCTTGCCGTTGACTATGCGAAAAACAAGTTGAAACTCGGGGATTGCTGTTTTTCCATTTATTAACCTTCCTAACCATTGACCGACAGCCTCCTGGTGTCAGCATTAGGAGTTTTTAACCAGAGTCATGTTGGCCTCATTACTACACACTCTGACAGTTTGATTCCCTTGGATTTGATTCCTCTTTGGAAGATAAACTTAAATACCAAGATTGGTATTTTATGACTTTTCATTTTTGAGGTATCCTGTTCAAAGACATGCACTCGGACCTTTTTCTAAAATTGTTTTGTATTCAGCGACAGTAAAACATGTATTTCCGGTGAAATCTCTGTATAGAAATTTTGGGTGGAGTGCAATGTCCTCTCTACCTACGTACTATGTAGAGAAAGTAACAACGATATATTAACTCAAATTTTAAAGTCCCTACCGTTTTACAATCAAAAGATATTTGGTGAAACTTTGAATTTTGCACTAACTCATGCTTCTTGTTATGCAGCCAAAGGCATATCAATAGTATTGCCTTGTAATTTGAGGTTAGATATGAATTGTTCAGAACCATGAGATAGGGGGGGGGCAATTGTTGCTCTCTTCTTGAGCGACGAACACGAGTGCGGGTGAGAGGTAAATTATCGTCTTCTATCGATGTAACCCTCCAGGGAAGTGTAGTAAGGCCATTGTTTCCTAACGTATGTAAATGACATACCGGAAGGGTTAACGTCTCAAATTAACCTATTTGCGGATATTGTATAATTTGTAGGAATACTAAGAGGGAATGTGGCATTATTTAATAATATTTTAAATATAATTCAGCACTTGATGAAGCGTAATTAAATGGAGATGAATCCAAATAAATTTTATTTTACAACGGCAAGAATAGTAAAACGCAGTGTACACACTAGATAATAAGAAAATACCTAGGGGAAATAGCACCAGATGTTACGGGGTAATAATACGTGAGAGACTGGAGTAAATGTGTACTATGTCACTTGAAGGCGTGGAAAGCGTTGCACTCTGTAATGAGATGTTAAAACGCAACAATGGAAAATAGTGAAGTTTAGCGTGCACATCTTTAGTTGACCAATATTAGAATGTAGTGCTGCATGCTGGGATTCGTATCCGGTAGGGTAAAAATTTCCACTCGAGAGAGACAATACAAAAAAAAGCTGCTAAAGTCGTAGATAGAGTGCAAAATCAGAGCAGTTAAATATTGGATGAGAATCGTTCACGGAAACCAATCTCTAATTAAGGCAGTCTGCTACCGTGAACAGTTGCGAATGGAAGGTAATTTGACGTGGGCATCAAAATTAAAGAAAGGGTTGGAAACCATTGCGATGGGAGACATTTGGATGGCGGGGCAGGAAAACAGGCGAAGTATTTGGAGAAAAATTAAGAAACGTCTCTGTGATATTGACAGACAGCAAATAATTGCGCAATGCACAGAGAAGGTGTCATTAGAAGTACAGTCTGGGCTGAAATCGGAGTGGGGTATGGAGCAATACATCAAAACAGGTACCAAACTCATTATAGAGGGGCTCGCGTGGATTAGACTAGGAGCATGGAGGAGCACGAAAATTTCTGACGAGAATGGTATAAAAATCTGTCCCATTTGCGAGGAGGAGGAGTCGTGGACTCACATCTTGGCAAGATGTAGGGGTACGGAGGAATGGCGGGAAAAATATTTGCCGTGATTTTTTACCACTGCGAATGTAGGGATAGAAGCATGTTGGACGCTACTGGCAGGCACGGAAAACATGGACGGGCTAGGTAAATTTATACTTAAGGCAAGACAGCTGAGATCTGAGGAGGCTGCCAATAGAGAAGGGGGGGGGAGGAATAAGATCAACTAAACAAAAGTGACTACAATGTTCTACATACATGTATATTATATCATACTTAGGTCACTGTTGTGCTAGGGTTGTATATATTGTGTATATATGTATTTTAAGTGTAATTATCTATTATAAGAGGGAGCATTTATGAAGGTGTACTCTGTGCTGTAAATTTAAATTGCTATATTTGAATATCTTTGTATATTTTCGGATTCACTCTTAATTTTTATTGTTTAATATTGCTTTTGACGGTGTATTTCCTTTGTCTTTTTATTTTCGTGTTTACTCTTTTAATTCTTTGTTGTGGTTGTTGTTTTAATATTGCTTGTAATGTGTATTACAAAAGCACGTACGGTCTATGGACCCGTACGACTGTTCAAATTCTATGTATGATATTGCTATGTTAATAAATACACTTATTCATTCATTATTTCTTGGGAGACTTAAGAACAAGGTAGAAAACGAGCAAGGCTATGGGTAATTTTACAGCCTATAAGGAAGAATCTGCATGGAAAAATATAACAAATATATTGGGGGGGGGCGAAATAATTACCCTCAAAAACTGAGAAACTGGAAACAGAAAACTGACATAGGTAAAGTTTCTTTTCCAAATAGAGCAATTGACCACCGTGACAAAAATACCTGCAGAGTTACTGGAGACTTTACTTCAAAGTGTAGATGAGTTTAAAAAGAGACCAAGGAAGAATGATTTTAGTCAGGATAGCTAATATATATATTTTTTCAACCTCCGTTAGGCTATAAATAAGACAAGTTCATAGAAAACAATTATTTTATTACCAAAAGTTTTGAACACTTATAGTTACTTTTCAATATAATCACCGAAAAAATTACGACATTTGTCGTACCTGTGCACAAGAGTTGCAATACTCGCTTCAAAAAATGTTGCCGCTAATGATTTCAAATGTTGTTTTGAAGATCTTCCTAACTTTACGATGTTTGGAGCCATTCAAAACAAACCAAGAGGAATGCTGACTTCAGAAATTTGCTCATCCATGACAACGCTCGTCCACACACTGCTGGCACTACCCATCGGCTCCTTGAACAATTTCAATGGGAAATTTTCGATCATCCATAGTCTTGATCTGGCACCCAGCGACTTTCACCTTTTCCCTGAACTGCTCATTTGAAATCATTGGCGGCAACATCTTTTGAAGCGGGTATTGCAAAGCTTGTGCACAGGTACGATAAATGTTTGTCTTTTCGGCGATTATTTGAAAAGTAACGATAAGTGTAATATATATGTATGCTGTAATATTACCACTATGAAACATTATATTATAAACGTTTTAAATATTATGTTTATATTTAGACTGTGCTAGTACATTGTCAGTGTACTATAAATATGACATTGTATTATTAGTCTGATAGGGTATTGTTGTAATAATTATTATTATTACCATTATTATTTCGACTTTATATTAATTGCAATTTTTACAGTGCACTATTACGTTGTGTACTATTGCCACGGACATGTCCTAAGCAATGAAACTAAAAAAAATTATATTCGAGTACAACATTAACAGCATATTCTACTGTGCCACCTTTTCGCTACTTCATAAGGCGGGTCAGAAACATTAACTTCCAGAATAAAGGTAAAAGACTACGTGTGGAATGTTAAATGTACTTGTGGATCTTAATGTGGCTGTGTGAAAATCAAGGCAGCTTCTGGGTCTTATTCGTTAATCCTAAGGCTGTTAAAAATATTTTTAAATTACGGCCAAAAGAATCTTAAGCATTCTTTTTAAATATAAAATGTTAATTCTTGCATTCATATAATCTTAGAATGTACCATGCACTTCAGAATTAATACTTGATTATTTAAATCTAATGGCGGTATTTATAGTCATTTTATTTAAAAAAAAAGAAATGGAACTGACGTTGCTAGTTTTAGAACATCAAGTTTTATGAAGTCGCCCATTTGTTCAGTTATATTAGGATAGAATACTTTCCTCTTTTAAATATGCACGTAATTCATAGAAATGTTTTAAGAAAGAATTCAAATCGTACCTTATCAAAAATGTTCGTTATGTTTGTTATGTCGAAAACTTAAATGGCTGATTTCTGTGTTGTAATGTTCATAATTAATTTAAAATGTTATCTCATAATGTTATGAGTGGGGTTATTCCCAGAAAATTCAAAATATACATTTTGTCATGCAAATATCTTTAATACTATAATATTTTAATCAAAATCGTTACAGCCATTTTTAATAAAATCAACATTTTCGAATTTACTGGGATAGAATCTGGATAAAACGTCACCTATTTACTGAACCAAAATATTTAGGACTACATTTCTTATTTTTTGTTAAGGAAATCGTTATCTTACTTTTTAAGATCGAGATGTAGAAATTGTAGTAGTAACAACATGGTATCGATTAGGTATTGGTATCGTAACCATAACGTTCTTACTCTCAACAACATACTTTGTTGTTACGGCGCTGCAGTATATCAAACAATGCGTAGCAGCTGTTCGTGAGTGATTTTAAAATATCCTTAAACTTTAACCTAAGAATAGATATGAAAATTATCTTCAGCCGTAAATTTTCCATTCATCTGAAAGTGGTATATTGAAAGTATTGTTACCAGATTTTATATTCACCGAAGTCATGTGTTTATATAAATTAACTGCGCCATTCATCGTTTCTAAATAGATTGCTTTAACAATACTGTAGAGGGTTTCAAATAAAATTGTGTTCCATTAACATTATCTTACATGGTTCTCAAAAAAACTTATTATTGCAAAAATATAATTAAATACGTTCGAAGGCTTTCACGGCCGGAGTTGATTGCTAAAATACTAAAATATTTTGGGCTGGAAGACCGTGGTCTAAGGTTAAAATTACTAAAGTCCGAATGTTTCGGACAAAGATTTTAATGTTTTATCAAAAATAGTATTCGTTTATCCACATTAGGCAAATTTTAGCACAAAGATAATGTACTACGATAAACAGTCAAACCTTTTAAAACCTGTCGCTCTTTGAGTAGCATTAAATGTTGATTTTCTTTCTATGACCAGAAGTAAATCAAAAGAAATATGTAACGATGAGGACTTCCTGTATGAGAAAGGTTTAAACACTCTGGATTTGAAGCTTATAACAGTGAATATCTCGGAAACCGTTACTCTACAAAAATATATGATATAAATTGCGCGTTTAAGACTTTTTGTGTAGTAAATTTTTGTTTATCTCTTATAGTTTACCAGTTATGCAAAAGTCATCCAAAATGAAGAGGGTTTCAGAAGCTAATCTCAGAAAATACAATATATACGGTTTGTTGTGTTGTTTAATGTGCAGTTTTTAATCAATATTGTTAGAGCCCTTTTTGAGAAACTGGAATTTTTTTTTAAAAAATTCCAAGTAAAGGGTAGTTTGGGGTGAGGGTATTTTGCTTAGAATCTTCGTGTCGTGTCCTTGGAAATTGCTGAACTTAAATATCAAGCTTAGTAATCAATAGAATTTTAGTTTTGGAGTTAATGCTGTTCAAACGCAGTCACGCATGCACACACAAGCACGCACGGATATTTCACTATTTTTTTCTGGATACAGCGGACATAAAACGTATATTTCCGGTAAAATCTTGGCATCGAATTTTTGGGGTGAGTACAACATTACGGAAAGTAAAAATCATAGTAATAAAGGCAGACGTGAAGATCTGATAGACTATAATTATCGTCCTGCGCTAAATGAGTATATTAATTCCAATAAATTTCAATGAACTATATGTTCCCTAATATTTTTATACCCACAATATTAATTCCTAGTTAATTCCTTCTCCCCGACGTAATTTTCAACTTCAGTGCGTCAGCGTCTGCTTCTGACGAAAGCCTCGACTGAAACGTTGAAAATGTTTTTTAATTGTTACTTACTCTAGCCCCGTATGTACAATGTGCATAGGAGTAGAGAAGTATTGTATTCCACCTAAAATTCGATGTCGAGATTTCACCGGAAATACATGTTTTAGGACCCCCTGAATCCAAGAAAAGCATTTTTAGAAATAGGTCCGTATGTGTCTGTGTGTGTCTGTGGACAGCATATCCCAAAAACAAAAAGGCGGTTAAATACCAAACTTGGTATTTAAGTTTACTGTCTTCCAAGGATGCGACACGAATATTTTTAAGAAAATCCCCCACCCCCTAACTACCCTTTACATGGAACAATTTTCGAAAATGTTGTTTTTCTTAAAAACGGCTCTAACGATTTTGATTAAAATAACACATATTAAAGCCATTTGTATTAAAATTAAAATATATATATATATATATATATATATATATTGCATTTTCTGGGAATAGCAGCTAAAGACCTGTTTATTCTAAATGAATTTTGCATAATTTGACATAACTAGTAAACCGTAAGAGATAGAAAAGAACTTACTAAACAAAAAATGTAGATCTTGTTAAAATACAGAAGCTATGTTATATACGTTTTTTTCGTGGAGCTTACCGTAGTCGTGGTATTCCTTATTAGTTTCAATTGTGAGGTACTCCTACTTTTCTCAGACGGAAGTGTGTGTGTGTGTGTTTCTTTTTTTCTGCTCCTGGTCAAGCAAAGAAGCGATTTGCAATGACAATCGCACATAGACAGCTTTTATAATATTTGACTATCACTTTAACCTTGTGAATTCCCTTAGTTCCAGTCTTCTTATAAGGAACTAAGAAATAAAAGTGTGCTAATGTTTATCTTCTCGATTAGCGTGGTGTTGGAAGAAGAGTTATCTTTTGTATAAGAAGTTCGTTTGTAGAGTAGCTAGAGAAAGTCATGTGAGTGTAACACACCAGATTTTTTGTTACGTTTTAATACCGCAGACTACTCGATTGCTCACTGTTTTCATTCATAATCGAATATAACATAGAGTAATCATTTAGAGCTACACATCTTCCAACATCCTCTTCAAATTCCATTTGCATGCCTCTGGTTCCCATGGTCGCGATTTCAAACCCGGTGGAGGGCGATGGATTCTTCGACCGTAAAAAATCCTTAGCATGACCTCCTTCGGAAGGGAAGTAAAGCCATTGGTCCTGTGTCGCAGATTTACGGCACGTAAAAGAACCTCAAGCTTAGAAAAAGGCCTCTGAGCAAAATAATGGGATGAGTAGAACCACAGCAGTCAAAGAGCGTCCCTAAATAACACTGAATTTCAATTGTCAAATTCCGAATACCAGATATCTTCAACTTTCAACTCACAAAAGTGTACATATTTAAATAGTGTTAATTTCCAAGTAAATTAGTTTATTACAACATATTTTTATTATAATAATTTAATGTCACTTCAATTATTGATCATTTCGCGACGGATCTGTTACGTGAGATACTCAATTGGTACACAGTTAAGTAGCCTTCAAGGTCTTATTTACGTACAACATCCCTTTCGCTTTGCGCCAGGTAAATGGTGTTGCGGTGCCGTCCAAATCAGGTTGTTACCATTCATACTCAGATGCGCAGTAAGGCTAGCTTTCGAGATCTCATCCCTTTATAACATACGACTTTTCTCTGCGACAAGCTGATGGTAAGAATGCAGTCCAGTTGTATTCACTACCTGTATATAGATGACATGATCATTGTGTTTATCATCTGTTTTAAGTTTTACTAGTACTGAAGCTGGAACTTTGGATGGTGATATTAAATATTCAAACCTGTACTTGCCTTGGCGGCTGATGGTTGTGCTCTTATTTTAGCTTCACCGTGGCAGAGTGGTAGACCACTCGCCTCTCACCTGGATGGCCGGGGTTCAATCCCAAGCGACCGCGAGTGAGATTTGTAGTGGACAAAGCGGCGCAGGGGCGGTTTTTCTCCGGGTTCTGCGGTTTCCCCCGTCATCGCTTTCCACCGGTGCTCCATCTCCATTCCATGCATCATCAGTGTCATCGCCTGCAGTACCAAAAGTAGTAAAAGCTAGCGTTAAACACTTCAAACAAATTTTAGCTTCTTTCAATTTCAGGTTTGCCACAGCCCATGGTAACATTGTTTAATATTCCGGGACATGTCAAATTATTCATTGATTTAGTATGTCGAATATAGCGTGTTATGACAACTAACAAAATAATGAATGTTATATGTATTTATTATAATAGCTTAATAAATACCAGTCAACAACTCGAACTTCGTCAGATAAATTTGCTTCGGCTGTTCTTAGCCTCTCGTGGAATTATCTATGAGAAAAACCTCGTGTGTTCCATTCACATGCCTTTCTCTACCTGTTCTCCAAAGTTCTTGCAAAATAGTCTTCATTCTACTCCATGCTAATCGAGATAAGTTTTAGTGGGATTATCTTATTACTTAGTCCTTTATAAGTAGAAGAGAACTAAGGAAATGCACTATGTTAAAGCGATAGATAAATGTTTCAAAAGCTGTCGTTATGCGATTGTCATTAAAAATGGCTTCTTTGCATGGCCCGGAGTAAAATAAAGGAAGTACGGGCGAATTTTTGTTGAGAAAAGTATAGGTAAGTGTTCCAAAATTGAAACCAATAACAAGGAATATGTCAGAAACGGTTAGCTCTACAAAAACTATATGAAAGACATGAATTGTGTGTTTTAACATCTACATCTTTTGTGTAATAAGTTCCTGTCTACGTTTTACGATACCAGTTATTCAAAAGTTATTCAGATGAAGGGGACTTTAGATGGTATTCCCAGGAACTTCAAAATATAAATGTTATTTGTAATGTAAATGTCTTTATATGCGCTATTTTAATTAAAATCGTTAGAGCCATTTCTTAAAAAATCAAAATTTTCGAAAATTTGTCTATGAAAAGGGTAGTTTGGGGTGAACATATTTTCTTCTAAATTTTTGTGCGATATTCTTTGGAGATACTAAGCTAAAATACCAAGTTTCGTATATAACGGATTTTTGTTTTTGAGTTATGCTGTCCAGACATCCATACATTCAGGAAGACTCGGAACATTATTTTCGATGACATCTTGGTGTCAAATTTTTGGGTGGGATACAAAACCTTATTTGTCTACTTATGTTCGCTTCACATATTATTGGCTAGAGAAAGTAATAGTGGGTAAACAACTGTGGTTTCTCAAGTGTTAGTTTTTTTTGTTCCAAATTGGTCCTTATACAAGTGTAAAACATGCACTCATATAACTGTATAGTTTAATTTAATTTAGTTCTATGAGTTTATTAAACTAGTACAAAGGACTCCTGACTCTTTGTGTAGCATTTCAGGTAATGTTATTTTCTTCTTTCCCTCATTCACTGAGAGAAGGAAAGAAATATAAGAGCAGTAAGGGCTAAGTTTCTTAAGTAAAGATTCTTGCAGATGAAAGACAGCTGAGAAGGGAGAGAGGGAAGAGGAAAATATTAAAAAGCGGAGAAATCAACAATCGTCTTATACCTTATTATATATTCTTTTTGTGTTCAATTCTGCATACAAAAAGGTTTCCTAATGCGCTTTAAACTTTAAAGTTTTTTAGACTTGAAGAAGAAATGGAAAATAAAAACTTAATAATGTTTAATGGGTTTGAATGTTTCATGCACTCTCAAACCTTTGCGTTTATAAGCTTTTAGCAGCACTTAATGAGAATTGCTACAAAATGTGGGCGAATTCTGATGGAATTATTAAACATTTGTTGCAGTACAATCGTGTTTCCTTGATCAAAAAATGAGAAAGAAATATATATTCAGCTTGGAGCTTAATTTAAACATTTAGCTGTTTATGTCACTGATTGCCTAACAATGAAAATGGCTCAGATTGACGTACCTGAGACAGCTTTCGGTGAATTTGGTGGTTTGTACCAATAATAGTGAATTACTACAAAGAAAAAATATTTCTGTCTACTTGAGCATCAACTTAATATAAGCAATCATAGGATGGTGGTGTTACAGTGTTTATCTTCGAGAGTAATACAGCTTTGAAGAAATAAATTAGTGACAAATAGTTTTATATGCAACTATTCTTAAAAGAATATGATGTGGCATTCACAGGACTTTTTTATGTCCTCTGCATCTCTGACATAAGAGTACTTCTACGTCATGCTTATCGAGATCAGCACTAGCAGTATGCCCTTAGTACTTAGTTTGTTATAAGTAGAAGGGGAGTTAGCTAATACACTACGCTAAAGCGATAATCAAATGTTTGAAAATCTGGCGCTATGCGATTGTCATTTAAATTCGCTTCTTTGCATGGGCAGGACTACAACAAAAGCAACACGAATGACTTCCTGTTCAATAAAAGTAAAATGGAAACCAATAATAAGGAATATCTGGGAAATTGTTAGCTCCACATCATAAATATATAGGACATTCATAATGAAAAGGATTCTGTGGCTCCTCCCAGAAAATTCAAGATAAATATATTATTTGTCGTGAAATTAAGTTAAATTGAGTTTTATTTAAGGACACACATTTAACTCCTATATTTCTCGGCGTAAAACATTCTATATTGGGCATGAAAGACCGCTTAATTATGCTCAAAGGCCTTCGCTTTAAGTGCCATAAATCTACAACACGGGACGAACAGCTTCCGGAGGAAAACATACTAAGAATTTTTACGCCTGAAATAATCTATCGCGCTCCACCGGATTTGAACCTGCGACGTTAGGAACTAGAGCCTAGCATGTTACCCATTGACTACGGAGGACACTTATTTTATTGTCATGTAAACATCTTTCATATACCATATTACAATCAAAATCGTTAACTATTTTGTGAGAAAATGAATATTTTCGAAAAATTGTTCCATGTAAAGTAAATTTTGGGGGGGATTTTCTTTAGAATCTTTGTTTCAGATCCTTACAGCATAGTTGATAAAGTAATAAGACACAAACTAGAAGAATTCTATTGCTAAGCATGACTAACGGCAAGTAATGTTGGAAGAAGCAGTTAGCTTGAAATCATAATACTGAAGGTAATTAATTCCAAGAAATCTTAATGATCAAGAATATCCGTCTTGTTCGAGGTTCATTTTATCCAATTGGTGTGACGTCTGGCTGACTATGTTTCTTTCAAGATCACAATTTGAAATCTGCCTCCGATAGGTAGATGTTTGTTTTTTGTGTGCTTAAAAGCGGCAGCCTCATTTCTTTAAATTTATTGGCATGTGAACAAAATTCTGTCGCACCAGCGGTGGTAATAAGTACTTGGCAATTGTTAGCATCAATAAAATTATTTTTATGTATTCACCAACTTAACCCTTAAAAATGTACGCAATGCATTCTTAATTTGCTAAGTGTAATAATATTTGGGATTGAGAAGTCAAAATAGAATAAATGTGTGTATAAAGTATAATATTTGCCAATTGGAACATAGAAAGTAGGATGATGTAGTCTGAGGTAGGCGGGACTTATGTTAAAATGATATGTATTTCGAAAATTAAGTTATTCTAGCGTTTCTTCCTCTTCAAGACATAACGCTCTCTGGTAGTGATGACCTCAAAATAAAAATTATTTGAAACAGTTTCACTACTAAAACTGCTTCATAAAACATTTCTGGAAATTGTGTACATTGTGCTATTCTTTCATATATCGCTTCCCCGCAAAAGACCTATGCAACAATAACAGCAAACCTGTATATTTGTTTCACTTACTGCATTAATTACTATACTGCGGTTGTTATGTTCCACTAGCGTAAATATTTTGTCATGGCTTCCAAAGTTTACCGCAAGATGCGTCTTTGTACCTTGCAGCGCGCGACCCGATATTCACGCAAAATTGGAATGCACTAATCAAACACATTCCCTCTCGTTAACATGCAATAATGCTTTGCTTCTGTAATTTGATAATTTCCTTTTCATTATGCCTAGTGGATGGTTGCATTTGCCGCATTGATTATATCGATGTCTCGATAGTATTTAATGATACACATGTCCGCAGCAGTTTTGCAGCAGATCAACAGTTTAGGGAATTTCTGTTGCAGGAAACTGTTATTCCGAAACGCTTTCGTGGTTGCATCAGAAACAGATTAAACTGTTTCGCAAAAAGAACAACTTTACCCACCACTACTCTCTGGCACCACTTGTGCTTGAAACAACAGTTTAAGTAGCGCAGTTTTGGGCTAATCGCTCGTTTATCGCCGGTGCAAAGTAATTTGACGTATAGCAGTTGAACGTGTCGCAGTAACTAAAGTCCTTTAAACATAAATCCTTTATTTTAAGACGGAAACAAAATGTTGCCACCGAGCAGGATGGTAACGTTTGTGGTCAGCATCAGGAGGTCCCAGGTTAAAATCCCGTAAGGCAACCAATCTAGCTGGGTTTTGCGTGACTCCCTCAGTTGCCAAGGTAAATTCCGGATTGGTTACTCAATACCACGACACAAAGTTCCACCTATAGTACAAAACAATAATAAAACACTGAAAATAGACTGTAGTAGCAACTGCTGCCGTTTGTGGTGGAGCAAAGTTTTATGGTTGTGGATATGTGAACTCGAAGGGCTGGCTGAACTCCGTCATCGGACTACGAAACTGAAGGCAGATAAACTACAAACCCTGTTGTCTGACTGTATATACCATAGTGATTGCAGATGGTACCATCTGACTACGGATATGAAAATGGACTGTGGCACCTGTGGTAGAGTTTTTCGGTATACTGGACTTTACCTTTATAATGACCATCGGAACACTTAAAAACCATATGTGCTCCACAAAATTTTGTACTAGCTGTCAAAAAATTTCTGTTAAAACATTGTTTTTACAGCGTAGAAGAATTTTTTTTGAAAATGTATAACAAAATGCATTCTTGACAACTTTGTATATATGAATTTTGTAACACTTTTCAAAAATAGTTTGCATATAGTTTTTCTTGCTTCTAATCTTGAAGTATATATCCATCAATTTGAATCCTAGTTATCATGTACACATGATAATCCACATCATGTACTGAGAACCGCCTGCGGTGCCATTAGTAGTTAAAGCGGGCGTTAAACACTACCAAAAAAAAAAAAAAATGTACTGAGATCAAACATATAAATAGATTTCTATTCTATTCTCGCCATTTTCTTGGCACGAAAGAAAAGTGGTAAGGTATGGGGACAGTGCTAAAAGGGTAATGTCCACTACATACCGTCAACTACGACGGGTAGTTCCGTCTGATACGACCTAGAAGTTATAACGAACTAAAATAAAATAAGTTTTAAAAGTGTTGCCTGTAACGTCAAGTTCGTAATACTTTTGAATCTCGCAAATATTACTGGGCAAACAATAATTTAACTATTCTGTAAATATCCAGGATTATATTAACGCCAACGGTGTATCGGGATTTCGGCCCATAGTAAGTATGTTTTTATATTTCAGTAAATTTACCGACCGGGAGCTGCCGCCTACAGGTACACAGAAAAACTATGTCTGGCTGATTATGAACACACTACCTTAGGATCAGAGAGCTAACGCCTAATTATCTGAGCCACCTAAACCGGTACTCAATATGATCCACTTGTAGTAGGAGTTGTTTTGTTTCCACATTACAATGGGCTATGTCGATGGAAATATAAAAAACCAGTTCGTATAATTACATCACTATGAAAATTCAGTCAAGTTATGTAAAGAATTGTTACCTAGCCATGGCTTCATCTGTGATGTAAAGCTATAGATAGCCTCTTCAATGAGAGTCGCTGATTGGATTGGACCTCACCTAATATCCTACAGGGCACTTGAAAATTGTATTTTTCTGAAACTACTGTTAGTTGAAATACTTTATTTTTGTTTACATTCAATATCTTATCAAGAATATAATAATTATACACTGTTAACATTTTTTGCATTTTAAAAAGTGGCATACAAGTTATCCTGGAGGTTACATTGCATGTAAACCGTAGCGCCTTTTTCTATAAAAATAAAAATTCATCAAGTTCACTAGATTTAACATACAGTAGGAATTTATATGTAAAACCACTTTCAAACAAAGCATGGTGTATCTCTTTATTGTAATACCTTGGAACTTCATTAACTATATGTTCAGGGATATTTTAAGTGTAAACATTTTTTTTTGTCTATATTTATCAAGAACCCGTTGCTTGAAAACAGCTTATTAATACCATTGACTTCAAGACAAATATAATTACTCGTGCTTAGATTCAGGAATGGTTCAATAAATGTTCATCTAAAAACAATTGGCAACTCGTTTTAAACAGATTAGTTTTAGAATGTCTTCTGTAGCATCCAAATCCTGTGTTCAATCATTGTTTCTATTTTATATTTGTATCTAATTGTTAATAAAACAATTGCACTATTAATTTATATTCTTTGCATCTATATATTACACATATTAAAGAACAAAGCTATAAGGAAACGTTTTATTTGAATTTTTCATACACATAATTATTCTGCAAGAATATTGCAAAGTTTAACTATACCAGAGTTCAAAACCCTTTGGATGTAACATCCTTGTTTAATAGTTTCTTGATCCTAGTAGAGCTATATTATTGTTAGTATTTAAAAGAAAGCCTAACTCTATATTACTTTCCAGTCTGTTGTATGTTATTGCTGAGTTTTTAATAGTTCATTTGAAATTGTTATTTTTACGTTTTATTTTATTTGTTTTGTTCTTTTATGTCGCTTGACTACAGAAGTACATGAATTCAGTACATGGCTCATATAATGCAGGGTGATTTATATAGAGCTGACACATTTCTTTCATTAACGCGTTATGCTAGCGACTACTTATAATACCTCAATTGTAGAGGAATTTTGGGAGATTATTTATCTCTATAGCAAATGTTGAAAATTTTCTCCATTCTGCATAAGGCAGAACTCGACACGTCGTTTCATGTTACTGGTCATTCGTTGGAGGACTCTGTTGTCAATAGCTTGAATCTCCTTTGTGATGTTCTGCTTCAGATTGTCCAATGTCTGGGAACGTGAGGCATAAGTCCTATCTTTTAAGTAACCCCATAGAAAAAAGTCCGGCGATGTCAAATCCGAGATCTCGGTGGCCTCAGGTTCCTGGAAATATCCGGTCAACAATGCAATTAGGAATAAAACATAAACATCTGCGCATCTAGTGACAAGGAATCGAAACTCCAGAACGTTCTGCTTAATTTGGTGGTAAAATTGGGTCATTAAATGAATTTCCAACGGAATAATTAAAGAAAGAAATGTCAGCTCTACATAAATCACTCTGTATAACTATTGGTTACATTGTATATACTAAATAATAAAATATAATATAATAGTGTTTTCCTTTCTACCTTTCCATTGCTTGGCAAATAAACTTTCTGGGGATCAAATTGACACCTTCATGTATTTGTGTTAATAGGCTATTCCCTTTGCATTTGTCTGGGTTTCGATTCCCATATTTTCTCCCGTTCGGATCGCACTCAGGTTCTTGAGATCCCTTGGGGTCCAGTTGTAGAGCTTCCTGAGGAAAAAATAATTTCTCCAGGTTGCGTGAACCACATTAGACCGCAGTAGGGACTCGAGGCGCTAACCACGTCCTAGACTCCAGTACTACACTCCATTCATGACGTCTGTAGATAATAGACAGAGGTGGGATTGCAGCGATTGAGCGGGATGCTTGTCCGGAGTTCCGACAGTTGCGTCGCAGAGTTTAGAGTTTATTAAACTTAAGATATACATTTTACTTTTCATGGAACTTTTTAAAAAGTTAGAATCGTTCGATATTTCTATAAGATCAAAAATTTCGAAAATGGTTCTAGTAAAGGGTAGTTTTTATTGAAGTATTTACGACAGTTTGATTTTGAATTATGCTCTACACACACACACACACACACACACACACACACACACACACACACACACACACACACGCGCGTGCTGTTTATTCGGAGAATCTCAAGGAAACACAATTCCAGTCAAATTTCGACATCCAACTTTTGGAATATGCTACTCTTCTACCTACAAAAACAGTCTCTATATTCGTGCAACGTCATGAACCTCAAATTCTCGTAAATTGTCAGTTATTGCAGCGATGTGAGGAACATCTGTCAAAATATGTGGCAGGAATCCCATCTCATGCATGGCAAATTGAGCTGAGGCAGTGAAACAGAAAGCTGAGAATCATCAGATGTGCTGTCAAGCAAAAGCCGTCACGTAATGTACCGTGAGTGGATTAATATGAAGATCTGCCCTGGGGCTGGGCTGTAGTAACGTTGTTAA
Source organism: Hymenopus coronatus (assembly GCA_030762935.1). Lineage (NCBI taxonomy): Eukaryota > Metazoa > Arthropoda > Insecta > Mantodea > Hymenopodidae > Hymenopus > Hymenopus coronatus. The sequence continues at coordinate 86,280,648 of CM060882.1, forward strand.
CAGCTTGGTTAGGTGAGAAAACGTGCATATGATCTTCCAACTCGCTGACCCTTGCTTTGTACTTCGTTTGTTTTCTGACTATATAACAGCTTACATTAGTGGGCTAATGAGATAACAAAGTGAAGAGCTTTAAAGCGACATTAATGTTTCCACAGCAAAACTTACACCCAGTGTTATAACATTTGTAGCCCATTTTCGGGAGGTTCCGGGTGCGAATCCAATACCGGTTAATCTGAATAGGTGTGTTTCATGACTTCCCTCAGTCGCTAAGGATACCATGACTCAAACGTTAGTTGCAATCCAATTAAGCCTATAAAGAACTCTCCCTACTGATGAAATTCCGGCTCACCGGCAGCACTAATATGGTCCTGACAATTGTTAAGCGTCGTTAATTAATAAAATATCCACAAAAGGCTTGAAGTAAGAGTAGAAAATCTTATGCGATTTGTTAAAAGTACTTCTCTACAATCTATCACCTAGTAACCTGTGATTATTTTCAAACCACCATAAAGACATCGTAGCATTATATTTAATTTTTGGTGCATGAGCAGGAATACTAGGAACATCTTTAAGACTTTTAAGTCGAACCGAATTAGGTCAACTTGGATCTTTAATTGGAGATGATCAAATTTATAATGTGATCGTAACTGCACACGCTTTCATTATAATTTGCTTAATAGTTACACCTGTCATAATTGGAGGATTTGGGAAGCCCAATTACAATGGATATATTAAAGCCTTAATTTGCAAATAATTCACTCTTTTAGTTTTTGACCCCGACTTGTGAGTGGGAATTGAATCGGTTGGTGAGGGGTAGTTGTGTAAAAAAAAATACAAAAGCCTATCCTCCCAAAATAGCTTTTTAATAGTGTTATTCCCACCTTTACTACAAATGGCATCCTGGGCGATGACACTGATGACGCATGAAATAAGATGGAGCACCGGTAGAATGCATGGCGGAGGAAACCGGAGAAAACCCGCCATGCACCGATTTGTCCTCCACAAATCTCGCATACGGTCGCTTAGGATCGAACCCGGATCGCCTAGGTGAGAGGCAACGGCGCGGCCCTCCCAAATTTGTCACACTTTGCCCAAAATTCGATTTAAACACATTTTAAAACAAGAGTTGCTCTACTTATTCTTAAAAACACTAATTATTCTTCAAATAATCCACAATGAGACCATTTCCAGAAAATGTAGGAAAAACATCTCATTTTTCATTAATATGTCTTAAAACATAAGATACTTTTAACGAAATCATTGTAGCCATTTTGAGAAAATCAAAATTTAAGAACAGCTTTCCATGTAAAGGGTTCTCTGGGGCAAATAGATTTTTTGAAAATATTTGTCGTATCCTTGTAAGATGCTAAACTTAAATATAAAGTTTGGTGTATACTCAAGTTCTCGTTTTGGAGTTATACTCTTCAGACACACGATTATTCTTTCGGCAGATTCTTTTCTTGGATTAAGCAGACCCCAAGACGTGTATTTTCGGTGAAATCTCAGTGTGTATCGAAATTGTAGATACTTATTTTATCTATCGTGTGTGTGGTATAGAAAGTAAGCATGTAAACACTGTTGGTAATAGCGAATGTTCTGCAACTGTCGCAAGATAATTAAAGCTGATGCCCTCAGCCTGGCACGTGCAGAAACATTGATACTGTTACTAGAACTCTGTAGACACGTGTCGAATCTATCTACCCAAAACGTATAGACAGGCAAAGGTATAGTTAATATAACTCCGCTGTACGACAGCTCACGGGGAACCTTGGCCTACCGCCCGGCCATTGCGTCCCCCATCTCGGTCCACTACAGACGTCATGGAGGGTGAGATGTGGTCAGCGCCTCGAGTCCCCCCCGGCCGGTTAATGCGGTCCTCATGACTTGAAGCCGCTACTTCTCCATCAAGTACCTCCTCAATTGGCTCCCCAGGGACCTTACGAGGCTGAGTGCACCGCGGGCCAGGTCTCCCAGCGGGGGGAAAATCCCCACGCCGGTTCTGGGGATCGAACCCAGGTCTCCAGCTTGCTAAGCAGCTGCGCTACCACCGCGCTAAGGAGACGACCACAAAGGTTTAGTTGCCTAGCACTAAGGCCACTGTGAACACATGGCAAAAGTTAAATGGTATTGTACTGGGGTATGAAATATCGTATAATTAGTAGTTATAGAAAATAAGACATTTCTGTTGTACACTCCTCTATGAATTAACTACAAAAACACCCGATTATTGTGACTTATCATTTTCGGTGGTGTTTGTATATATGTATATATGTATGTATATGTATATATATATATATATATAATATTTAACGAAAAAAGAAAAAAGATTTGGTATCGTGTGGTCCTTTGTGAACTTTATAAAAAACAACCCATTAGTAGTTGCAGCGGCAGCAGCAGCAGCAGCAGCAGTAGTAGTAGCAATAAGAGACACGTGCTGATGCAAGATGGTATGGTAGCGGTTTATGAAATATAATATATACTTGTAGAAAGTAAAATGTTTGTTGTACACTCCTCTCTGAATTATATACAAATACAGTTTTATTGCTTTTGTTATTGTTTTTATTGTTGTAGTGTTAGTAGTACTATTATTAGTAATCATTGTTGTTGTCGAACCTCCCTCTATCACATGAGTAGAGCAAACTTATAGTGGAGAGAATATTTAAACTCGTTGTTACATAACTTGAAGAGTGACCATTAAGGGGTGTTTGTCAACAAGTCGCCTGAAGGAAGGGTGACGTAACGAGGTTAAACGTCCATCAGATGGTATTAGCCTCCTCAAGTTGTACACTTTCTCCTAACTCTCCCTCGTTAAGCACGGCCAGTAATTACCATAGCTCAGATTCAGTTAATGCTTATTAGTCGTTGCTATGCTGGTTTAACAACCAATTAGTTGCAGGCTATCAAGTGAAAATTATACCTCAGGCATGTGAGTGTCAGGTCTCTGCCCCTTTACAGTCAATGATTCTAACTGATGGCAGGACAACAGTGTATTGTAACCCAACATTAATAATGTATATAGCATTTAACGTGTCTAACCACAGGGTGGATCGATAAAAACTAACGAAAAGAAATTAGCATAATACACTAGTACATAGTGGGTTATCTAGGTTAAATGGTAGGTAGGTAGAAGTTGCAAATATGAAAAACGTGATGTATAAATTTAATGTAGCGTGGGTATACTTTTTGTCCCACCATGTATATAAGGTAGATCTGTCAGCATGTCTCACTATTAGACTTTATACTTGTATTTTACAGGTAAGCAGGTGAAAGTAAGTGTACTACTTTCTCTACACATACTATGTATATAGTATATAGAGAAAGTATTTTATTCCACTCAAAAATTCGACACCGAGATTTCACCGGAAATATATTGAGCTTCCCTGAGCCCCCCCCTCCCCAAAAATTAGTAACAAAGGTCCTTATGTGTGTGTGTGTGTGTGTGTGTGTATGTATGTGTACAGCATAGCTCAAAAACTAAAGGACGGTTTAAATACCAAAATTGGTATTTAAATATTTTCCAAAGATGCAACATGAGGATTTTCAAGTAAATTCTCCCTCCCCTAAACTATCCTTTACATGAAATATTTTTTTGATTTCTTTTTTTTATAAAAACAGCGCTAACGATGTTTATTAAAAATACCGTATTATAATAGATATTTAAATAAATAGAATGTATATGTGAATTTTCTGGGAGTAGCTTCTGAAGACTTGTAAATTTTGAAATAAACAAGAACATACTACACATAAAATGTATATCTGTTTCAATTTACAATTTACGTCTAGCACATTTTTGTTGCAGAGTTTACGTTTCCAAGATACTGCTCGTTATTGGTTTCAATTTTGAACTACGTAATAATTCTAATTCTACGTAATTAATAAACCTTATTATAATTTTATTTTTGAAAAGCTATTCCCCTCTAAAATTAGAAATATTTTATATTCTAATAAATAAAAGTAATCAATATTCCCCGAATTAAATTCGTTTCTAATACGGGGTTGAGGTTAATTTTGCTTTTAATGTCTCTTTTGTTCATTGCTGGCCTTGCAAAGCGAACCGAACTTCAGTTATTCATATAGCGACTAGCTTTCCAAAGATTTGACAATCACTTTAATCTAGTATATCCCATATTTTCTTTCAGCTTGTAAGGAATCAAATAGTAAGACCATTATATTCATTAGAATGATGTAGATAAAAGAAAACTCTTTTGGACCGTTTAACGGGACATAATTTTATACTGCACTAAGCTTATTTTATTTTCTTATTTATTTTCTTTGCGACATCATATTGTTACCATGTACTGAATGTTTATTTTAATATAAGCATATATGACTTTGTACGTACAGGGTTATGGCCAGTAGTAGTACTGAAATATTTATGATAGATAACCGATAACACACATGCTCACTCATACCAGCTATCCTATATTTGACGTGTGCTGATACCCCTTGGTGCTAAAACTGGTCAGTGAGAAACTGGCGTGAGTGACTATCATTTTACCCCCACTCAACGTGTCCTATGATAAACAAAGTGGAGTAAACAAAGATCGCTCACGCCAGTTTCCTACTGATCAGTTTTTAACCTGAAATTGCACCGTTGAGTTCTGCAACTCTTTTAACGTTTATTGTTAATGGTTAATCAATCTCGGAGCCCGGTGAAATGCGATGGCGGGGAAACCGGAGAACTCGAAGAAAACCCGTCCATGCGCCGCTTTGTCCACCGCAAATGTCACATGCGGTAGTTTGGGATCGAACTCGTGCCGTACGCATATTTTTGATGCCTAATGAACTTTATTAATCCTGTGTGTTGGAAATAAATACACATTATTAGGGTGTCTTCTTGTATTTATAAGCCATAAATTTCACTACTGGTCATGAATGAAATTTACGACTATTTTAGATAAACACGCATAAAAATTAAACTACGTTTATAAAAAAATAACCACTAGTAATAAACTAAAATAATTACGATACAATTTATCAAATCGCTATAACGCACAAACGTAAGCGTCTCAAAGTTAATAAAGCACATCCAAAGGGAAATTAATTGAACAGAGTTGCTACCTTCAAATCGAAATGAATGACTAATAACTGATTATCGTCATAATGCTATGAATCAATAAAAGTTTTTGGCTTTATCTGGGTTAAAAAGTCTATAATCATATGCTGATTCCCAACCTTTGCAATATTTTGTAAACAAGAGTTGACTCAGCTCTGAGCGAACTACATCTCTTGGGACGTCAAGGAATCAAGCAAGGTCAACCATTCCAATCTACAAATATCGCTTCAAACATGCTCCTCTGAAATAACAACTTGGACTGCGCTCGGACAGTTTATATTACACGCTTTGCTTAATCGTTTGGGTGGTTGCATATATACCACGTATTTCCGTCTTTGCGGTCTCAAGTTCGAGCATTGCACGGCACTAGTTAAAAAAAAACACTTACACTTTGCCTTAGAGGCACTTTTTAATTCAATGGGCCTCATACCGGCAGTGCTGTGAAATTTTGATATAGTAGTTTCGGGCTGAGTGCTGTAGTTTCTCCATCGAATACTAAATCATACGGTAGGAATAAACAGTGAACCTGGAGTAGGTAAGACAGTATGAATAAGAAAATACTTTTATGGAAAGTCTGTAGTTCTGAGGGATTACATGGCGTTGTAAGGGATAGGGTGTGAATGAGAGAAAGAATCTTCTGTTGAAAAGGAAAAGAGACAAAAACAGTGTATCTCATATCGTTTTCAGATGCTTACGGATGCCGTTTATGATAAAAGTGTTATTCGCCGGCATCTACGGTACATTGGTTAGTTCCACTCTCACAGTTTGACACTGACCACACAAAGCATTTATATCGCCTATCTCATTGCGGTAAACCTCTTGTCACTTACACGTTTCACTGTCACCAGCACTGCATAGCATGAAACCCACACAGCATGTGCTGTAAAAATAATGGCAACTCTAAATTCACAAATCTGCAAACCATACCCGGCACCTAATTTCTAAAATCAACGCATGCATTCCAAATACTTATCCCTTTATTTACAAACGAATATATACATACATACAAAATTATATTACGCGTATTAAATAAATTAAACCAAAACTAACTGCAACACTGCTACGTCACAAATATTATTTAGCTAACTTTTGACATTATAAACTTCATTTATAGTCTCCTAGCAGGTAAAAAATACATAGCCTAATCTATCTGCAGCACCATTTCTGGATCTCTCTCGCTGATTGATCGAGAGCTCTCTGTTGAAATTGTTGAAATCGAATGCTTTGTAGACGTTCTTGGATCTTTGAGAAAAGTCAAAGCCGCAAGCGCTTCTGTCTGGTGAATGTTGCGGATGTTCGTGTACTTCTGCAATGCTCGGCATTTCGATGTGGTGATTCTGTATGTCGCCATTCACTTGATTGTCGTTTCACCTCACGTGTATACGGGCGTATCCATTTCTCATCCATTGAGATAACGTGATGAAGAAAGACTTCAACTTTGTGTTCATATAGCTCAAATGCCTTCTTGTTTATATTTGCTACCACTTTCAGTTAGAGAGTGCGGGAGCCAATGGACACAATCTCTTTGTATTTACAGCCTTTTACTTAAAAGACTGGCTTATGGATAGCCGATGTTGAAAGCCGAGTTCCCTGGAAAATCTCCGCAACCTGTCATCTGCCAATAGAGCACTAACAGCCTGAAATGGATTTCGTCTTTTGCAGCGCCGGGTCTACCAGCACGTACTCTGTGTTGACATTCCAATCTTTCTTGACGGAAGCCTTCCACCCAGTTTGCAATAGTTCGATAAGCTAGGACTTCTCTCCTGCTAGGTTCTTGGATGTTCTAGAGCATTCTCTTGCATTTTTTCCTCTTGCAACATGCATTTTTTAAGTAACTTTGTTCATATCTACTGAACATCGTTTTGGTGGTAATACTTACTAAATGCGAGAAATAGTGAATTTATTTGCAAAATATTCATGTTTGAAGACTTTCAATATTGCAGATTATACAACAAAGACTGCTCAACAATTTACTACAAGATTACAATTGCCACTACCACGACAGAGAAGAGGTCATTGTATATCGCCTGCCTATCGGACACTGTTATTTTAGCCACTGTCATTTACTGCGTGGAGAGTCAGTTCCAGTTTGTCGTTGCGGCATGACCTTGACAGTAAGACATTTTAACAGAGTGTCAGTTTTTAACTCCAGCGAATCCGATGTGGAGTTTGCCACTTGGTCTGCGTACTTTCTTGGCGGACAACCTGGTTGCTGTAGAATGTGGTTGTCTTTATTTCTACAGTGCACCACGGTTGGCCGCATATAGTTTTAATTACGTTCTACAACATTCACACTGTAGTTTTATTTATTCTTTTAACTCACCTTGGGGGTTTTAGTATTTTATTTTCGGAGACCTATCTCGTACGCTTTAATACTGGTTTTAGTGTGTTTTTAGTATGACCTTTTAGCCCGAATTTTACTTTTATGCTTTTTTCAGTATCGGTTTTCTAGGGCGCTAATAACCTCATAGGTTGGGCACCCGAAAACTTTACTTCACTCTCTCTCTCACTCACTACCACTACGATCTCGGATTATAATCACCGTTGACATTACTTTTCGAATGCACTGACATGTTATGTTTTCGCTTACTTCCGGCTTGTGAGCGATACTCCGTCTTGCAATTTTTTGAGTTATTTATCGGTTTACCTTACTGTAATTTGCGAGTGATTTTATATAAACAAACTCTTCACTATAATATTTTGCATTTTTCCTACCAAGCCACGTGAAATGTTTCTGTAATATCTGCTATTGGTTGACGAAGTTTGCTTATAATAAATGTAATTTACTTACTGTGCCAAAAATGAGGTTTCTTTTATCATGCTAAAGTACAGACGTTCTCATACGTAGTTAAAAGACCAATCCTATGTTCCTAAAGCGTTAACTTTCAACACGCAATCTTTAGTTATATTGCCATGAACATATTTTGCTTATAGGATTTTTAGTAATGGCATTATGTTGTCTTAGAGGAATTTCCCTATTGTGTCAGTAAGAGTTTTGTTTCCCAATGATCGTATTCTCCGCCTTCTATACCATAAAGTTTATTAAAATAATAGTCTTATAAAATATACAAATAATTGTTTATTAGAGTTATTTGATTCTGTACGTATTGTGTATGTGCCTTATTCTCCAGAATTATTTTAGTTAAGAGCCCAAAAAATCTATTACTGCCTTTCAAAACATCACGTTAAATGGGGAAGATAGCTGAAGGGAGAAAGTGAGAGATTAGAGGAAAGTGAGGAGATTTAATTGGAAAGGGGATGGTATTTTGGGAAGGAGAGAGAGAGAGGATAAACTTACATTAACCCACAAATGCGAAAATGGGTATACAACATTGGCCTACTAAACATAATATATACTGTAATTCCTGCAGTAAAGTTTCCAAGGAAACCATTCTTAACATTTATAAACACATACCTATTGTAATAAATGTGTAGAATTACAAAGCTGCATTCCTGTTTCTATGGAAATGTTCTGGCTTCTATCTGGGACTGGGATTGGATCTCCTTGAGATGGAATGTTAGGAATTGCAATTCTGTTTATCTTACTACATACTTGGAGGTATGTAGATAGCTGCAAGGACAGAATCTCCTAGTCTATTAGAACCATATACTGGAAATGTGAACAAGATAGTAGAGCATTGTAGAAGCGCTGAACGCCGTTATCCAGTGTCCTGTTCCAGCACTTGCCCAATGTAAGAAAATTACAGATGACGCAGATAGCTACATAAAATTTGTATAAAGCTTTGCCCTAGACCTTTGTTTTCTATGTTTAATTTTAAATACTTGAAAACAATTTAAAAGCCGTTATACTTGAATAAAGTCCACTGGAAGTACAAAAAATATGCTTGAAGAGAGGCCTCGACTTTTGGTTTAGGTTGCTATGCAGTAGAAAATAGTTGTTACTCCACAGAGTATGCATGTAAATAAGACAAATGCCACGGATACTTCAGTCCAAGCATATCTATGTTGTCACGATTTAGGAACCAAGACGCAGCAAAGCAAATTACGAAAGTCCTAAGAATGCTAAATAACTGCGGAAAGAGAGAAAATTGCTAACCTCAGTGAACCTTACTGAATCTCGATGGCGCAGACGCTGTATCTTTTCCAAATAGGTTAACATGATGATCTGGGAGTGAGAATTCTCATATACACCAGCTTAACTTCTATCAGTTGTATATGTTTGGGTTTCTCTCTCTCTCTAAAATATATATGAAAATGTTTTAAGTTAGTTCAACATAGCTTAATTTATAACAATGTCCTATGGAATTTTAAGACAAACAGGAAGGTTGAGTAATTCAAATGTGCCACTGATGCTCTTGACCAGGGAAACATCGTGACAATCTCGCTCCACTATCTTGTCAGTGAAAAACAAATCATCGTACGACCGCCTTATGAGCTGATCGGTTTGAGTAAGAAATTGTTGGAAGAAAGGTCATCCTGCACTCAATGCGTTCTAGTTCCCAACTCATGGTTTTACACCCTTTTACATTAATAGCAACAGATTTTCATACATTAATTGCCGGGGCTGTACCAGACTGAAGAAAAATCGGATGTCTTACACTCACATGACTTTCTCTGGCTGTTCTACAAACTTCTTACATAAGATTCTTTTTTCTGCACCGTTCTAATCGAGATAATCATTATCAAAACGTTCTTATTACTTCCTTATAAGTAGGAAGAAAATAAGGGAATACACTAGACTAAACCGATAATATTATAAAAACTGTCGTTATGCGATTGTCATTGCAAATCGCTTCTTTGCTTGACTAGGGGTAGAACAAAAGAAAAACAGATACTTTCTGTCAGAAAAATATTTAAGTACTTCACGAATAACAAGGACTATCTCGGAAATGGTTACCTCTACAACAAAATGTAAAGAACATAAATGTGTGTTTTGACAAGAATTACATTTTCTGTGTAGTAAGTTTTTGTCTATCTCTTACGGTTAAGCAGTAAGCAAAATTCGAAAAACTCAAACAGAATAAAGAAGTCTCCAGAGACTATTCCCAGAAAATTCAATATATACATTTTATTTAGTATATAAGAATTTTAATATACAGGATTTTAATAAAAATCGTTAGAGCCAATTTTTAGAAAATAAAAGTTTTTGAAAAATATTCCATATAAAGAGTAGTTTGTGGTGGGGGAATTTTCTTGAAAATCTTTGTGTCGCATCTTTGGAAGATACCATATCTACATATCAAGTTAGGTATTTAACGGTCTTTTCATTTTTGAGCTATGTTGTCCACAGGTAGACAGACTGACAGACACACAGACCTTTTTATGAAAATTATTTTTTTTATTCAGGGGGTCCTAAAACACGTGTTTCCGGTGAAATCTCTATCAATTTTTTTGGTTGGAATACAATAGGTACTTCCTCTACTCACTACGTACACAGTGAGTGTAGAGAAAATAAAACCGAATGAAGGGGAGGAAAAGCCATAAAACTCCTCTGCGTCATTGTGCAATAATGATATAACCGCTGCAAGAAGCTCAACTGAGAATAGACAGACAGCAGGTTCTATGCAACCAACGCGAAGATCAATGATTGAAACTGGACAGAATCGAATAACGAGATCGACTATGAAGATCAGTGGTGCAGAGATATTGTCTCAATCTTTGCAGAGCAGACTATCGAGACCTTTCGGCAGAATTCGTATTTAAACGATCTAGCAAATCATGTAAGAGATACTATTTCAAGAAGACACAAACAGCTCAAAATCGTTATTGGATGTGGCCAAGACTATTTAACATTTGCCTTTGCTTCTTTTATTATCTAATGAAATTAGCTCGTATTTCAAATTTTAAAACCCGTTTGAGTAAGAAATTGTTGGAAGAAAGGTCATCCTGCACTCAATGCGTTCTAGTTCCCAACTACCCGTTCAACCTCGAGTGAGCCAAATAAAATCACATTATAGATATGTTTCTTCTGTTTGCTATATTTATTTTCTCTACACGTACTATATACATAATGTATAGAGAAGATATTGTATTGCATTTTGCAGGAAATGTATTTTTTGAGACCCCTGAATGAAAAAAAAACATTTTCAGAAAAAGTGTATCTGTTTGTAGGGGGGGCAGCATAGCTCAAAAACGGAAAGATTTTCAACTACGCTTTACATGGAAAAATTTTCGAAGATTTTGATTTTCTCAAAAATGGCTCTAACGATTCTAATTAAGATATTGTACATTAAAGATATCACATGACAAATAAAATGTGTATCTTGAATTTTCTGGGAATATCCTCTGAGGGCATCTTTATTTTGGATAAATTGTGCACAATTTTGCATAACGGTTAAACCGTAAAAGATAGAAAAAACTTACTGAATAAAAATTGTAGATCTCGTTAAAACACACAATTTATCTTGTATAAATTTGTTTCGTAGAGTCGACCGTTTTGAAATATTTCATGTTATTGCTTTCAGTTTTAAAATACTCAATAACTTTTTATATGGCTGGCTTATGGTTGCTGCCGCATCATTCGTAATCTTCTGCCAAAATATTATGTTCAGAAGACGGTTACTAGAAGCCAGCCAGCTTATTATGCATACGTGGAAGTCTAAGAGCGCACACAACTTTTGGCAACTCTTGATCTCACACACAAAGGAACTTGAGCCACATACCAACTTTTAAAATATGTTAATACCGCTTTTACACTTACTCCGTTACTTCCCTCTCCCTACAATAAGCAAGCAATAAAACCATTTTCGCTAATGTTTTCTCGATTAGCATGAAGTACATTGAAGAATAACCTTTTTACCAATAATTTGTTCCAGAGATACAAAGAAAGTCATGTGCTTTGTATTCTCCATATTAAGCTTGTTTTAGTTTAAAGTTTCTGTTTTTTACCATAATGTTTTCTGGTAATTTTGTTCATTATACTTTTATTGTTAAACTAAACTTTAGTGTGAATTTTAAATCTTTATTTTTATCATTGAATGTCAAGTTTTCAATTCAAGTGTTCAAGCTGAACGTGCACATTTGATGGAAGTAAATGTAGGCAGAAGTATGAAAAATTGTTTTATTTTTATTTAAACTAAAAATGTTACCGCTTTTTATGTAATTTAAATACTTTTGTGTTCCTTTTCTCTTACTATTCACCCATAAAATTGTGCTATGATTTAAGTTTCCACTGAACTACACTCGTTTAATATATTTTAATCTAATAACTGCTGTATTGGATCTATATATATATATATATATATATATATATATATATATATATATATACACGAGGGTCATTTTAGAAGTCATAGCAACTTCTATATATTCCGAATAACCGAATCTGCGGTTATTGCAATATATACACATAAAAACATATTGTACACAGCACGGAATGCTACAACCAGATGACAACTGACTGCATTGGTAGGTGCTAGTAGGAACATGCAAACATCAGTACCTAGAGGATGTGTTGCAAAATGGATGTCACTAATGTCAATGGTATTCAGCGCCTTCCTCATCGTTGGAAACCTAGGGGGGGGGCTTGTATTTTGAAAGTCGTAAGCGCCTAAGAGTATTACGTACGCGTACTTCTTGTGCATACGCAACACGAATAAAACGACGATCACTATTTATATAGCTTTCATCAATGGCCCATGCGGCTAGCTCCTTTTACCCGGATCCTAATTTACTTTCAGAGCTTCGAAGAACATTCCAGTGACCTTCAATCCTATATCATGAGCTTTGTTTCCAGCAGTTTTATTGACAGATAAAAGATCTTGTGTGTTCCATTCACATGACCTTCTCCACATCTCTGCAACAAGTTATTGTTAAAAAGCTTGCGCTTCTATTCATTTCATGCTAATCGGGAAAGAATTAGCAGAAATATTCTTATTACTTGCTTCCGTGCAAGTAGAAGCGAACTAAGGGAGTACCATAGGTTAAAGTGATAGTCAAAAGCTGGTTGCTATGTGACTGAAGTTCCTTTGTTTGTATGGACAGGAGTTGACAAATTTCTGTATGAGAAAATGTTTTTAAAGGTGAAATCAAAAATAAGGAATAACTCGAACGATCAACTCCACGAAACAAATGCATATAACACAAGTTGTGTGTTTTAACGTGCTCTACAGTTTTTATAAGGTATGTTTTTGTCCATCTTTATGGTTTAGCAGTTCTGCAAAATTAATCCAGAATAAAGCTCTTCAGAGGCTATTCCCAGAAAATTAAAGATACATTTTTTTTGTGAGGTAAATATCTGTAAAATGCGGTATTTTAATCATAATCGTTAGGCATTTTTGAGAAAATAAAAATTTTCGAAAAAAGTTCCATGTAAAGGGTAATTTGGTTGGGGATATTTTCTTGAAAATCTTCGTATAACATCATTGAAAGATACCCAACTTAAAACATCGACGGTCTTTTCGATTTTGAGCTATGCTGTCCACAGAGAGAGAGCTGACAGGCAGACTGAGACACACACACACACACGCACGCGCGCGCGGACCTTTTTCCAAAAATGATTTGTTTATTCAGGATCACCCAAAACATGTATTTCCGGTGAAATCTCGGTATCGACCTTTTAGGTGCATTACAATACCTTCTCTATACACTATGTACATAGTACGTGTAGAGAAAGTAAAAATAGTTGCCTTGACTTCTGAAACATCCTCGTGCGTGCGTGTGTGTGTGTGTGTGTGTGTGTGTGTGTAATTTTATAAGACTAAGGATATTTAAGACAAAGAAAAATGACTTTAAAATTCTGGCACGAATATTTACGTAAATAGAGAAATATCTGCGATTTTAAGGAAAATTGTAGAATTTTGGCGATGGGACAGACGCGTGTGTGAAATATGCAACATTGCTGAAAGAAGCTCAATCTCGCCCCCAGGATGTTTGAGGCCGCGCTGTCCACCAAACTCACACTAACATGAATCAGCTCAGTGCTTGAAATTATTAGTGCTCTCTTCAAATTTGACAAAGGAACTAAGATGGGCCTCCTACGCTGACAGTCTTATCATTTGTGAACACATTTGTTGCAGTGTAGATCAGCGCTTTAGAAAATTAAATATAATTTGGAACCCGAGCTCCGAGCCGTTTTTGCACCTCTCTACCAACTCTCTACTCTCGGTTCACCATCACTTTAATGAGAAGAGTAACAGAAAGATAAAAACTTACTAAACAAACAAAAATCTTGTGCGTTTCATTTACATGCATTTCTCTACATCTCTAATAAATTATTGTTAAAGCGTTAATCCTCTATCCATTTTACGATCGAGATAAACATTAGCAGATATTGTATTAATTACTTGCTTTCTTGTAAGTAGGAGGGAAATAAGGGATAAGGGAATACACTAGATCAAAGTGATAGATCTTTTAAAAGCTGGTTGCAATGTGGTTGAAACCCGTTTCTATGTAGGGCAAGGAGTTCACAACTTTCCATGTGAGAAATGGTTTAAGTATTTTAAACAAACCTCAAAGAATGACTCAGAAATGGTCAATTCCACGTAAAAAATTGTGACAAATTGTTTTAACGTGATCTAAATTTTTTGTGTAGTAAATTGTCTGTCTCTTACGGTTTACCAGCAAAATTCAGTCAGAATAAATGGTCTTTAGAGTCTATTCCCAGAACACTCAATATATACATTTTATTTGTAATATAAATGTCTTTAATATACGGTATTTCAATCAAAGTGTTAGTCATTTTTGAGCACATCAAAAGTTTTGACAAAGTTCCATGTAAAGGGTAGTTTGGGTTTGGGGGATTTTTCTCAATATCTTCGTGTCGCATCCCTGGAATATACTATACTTAAATACAAAGTTTGGTATTTTACCGAATTTTCGTTTTTGACTTGTGTGTTCACGGACGCACACGCTTACCTTTTTCTGAAACTACTCTTTTGGATACAGGAGATCCTAAAATCTCTATTACCAGGAAATATCTGTATCAAATTTTTGTATGGAATGCAATACCTTATCTATGCAATATGTACGTAGTACGTGTAGAGAAAGTAAAAATGTAAGTCTCGTTAAAACACGTAATTTGTCATTATTGCTTTTCTTGTAGATTGGGCCGTTTTTTGCCAATTCCTTGTTATTGATTTCAATTTTAAACTACGTAAGGGACCATGCAAAGTAAACCGAACCTCAATTTTTTCACATAGTGATCAGCTTTTAACTAATTTGACTATCGCTTTAATGTATTCACTTGTTTGCCTTATACTTATAAGGAAGCAACTAATAAGACTAATTCTGTTAATGATTTTATTTTTTTAATTAGAACCTATTCACTGCTTTATTTTTTTCTATTATAACATAGAAATTGTATATGTTTTTATGTTTACCTCTATGTAATGTTTCATTTGTTTATTTTATTGCTAAAAGGTCGTACTCTTTATTTTGATTTATTAATAGCTTTTTATTTATCTCCATTAGCATGTTGTGATAATCTTTTGTAAGCATTCTTTATATTTGGAAGAGCCAGGGAAAGTCATGTGAATGGAAATCAACCGATTTTTTCGATTCTTCCTGTAAATTTATATTTTATGGGTTGTAATGAGGAATGTAATTCTGAGTGCCACGTTAAAATAATTAAACAAATAAACTGAGTTTCCTAGTGCAGAGATCGCGAAGCCATCAATTACCCATCGATAGGTGAAAACGATAATCGTGGTGCACTATATGAAAGCAATTGCCGACGCCTCACCACCACCACCACCACCAGGAAAACTGATCGCTGAGAAGAGCTTTGTTGCCTTTTTACACCTATTGGTCTCGTTACCAGAAACTCTTAGAAACATTCTCACCTGCTCACAATCTCTCTCCGGTGTTACAATGCGAGCTCCGACGTCAAAGAATCCTCCTATAGAACACGTGTTTACTCGCAAAGCTGTAACAAGCACAGCTGCGATGTCAAAAGATTTGCCGCCAGCACAGGTGTCCACTGACGCTGTCTAACAATGGATGTCAACAATTGGCTATAGCTTGCAGGACATCCAGCAATTTGACTTCATACCAACCAATGCGCGACCATAAAATATGTCCCTTTGTACCTGCACAACATCGTTCCTTCGAGGTCTAACATGGCATGCTGGAAATGAAAGTGCAGGTTAAATGGAGGGTTGTATTTACTTCCTGTTAGCGGTTTAAGAGAGGAACAATGTTACTGTTATATGCCTTTCTCTACCTTTGTTGTTATCCAAACTCTTTCACTTGTTTGAATTACAATTTTAAATTAACTTACTCTCTACCTCTTGGGTAACCACTTTTTTGCTAAGCTTTTGTAGGGTTTAGGAAAGTCGAGGCTAACTACATTCTCACAAAATGCAAATTAAGTTCATTTCATTTACGAGCTCAAAGGGCATTGAATTTGTGCCAGGTCAGAAACTGCAGACTCCAGCAAATACCTGGTTAAGATAACTAAAGAGAACTTGTACGGGCAGGGACAGGACATCTGATAACACCAAATTTGGCATTTGTGTTCTGTGCTGCTTTTAAACTGCTTCCACTGAATACGGAAATATTTTTCACCTCAACTTAAAAGTAACTGTTTGATCTAAACATAACGGTACTTATGGTTTCCTCCAAGCACTTTATTTTCTCTCTACCTCTTGACATCTAAAATATAGACAGTGAGTACAATCTTTGATCTAAGAGTTCAACATTCAGGAAATCTGACTCGACAAACTATTTTTCTACAATACGGTATTCCGCAGCAAAACAAATTAAGAGAAAATTCCAATTTAAGGCGATGTATCTGTAAAATTTGACCAACAATTGTAAAATAAATAAATATATATAATTGTTTTCTTGAAATATAATATAAATTCTGAATCTTAAGAAAATATATCGCTTTTCCCACTCAACACACTTTAAGTGCATATTAACCTAAGCTATAAATGGATAGGTGAATGAATATCATTAGGAACTCCCTACTTTAAACTTTATTTTGCCGCAAACTATTTTTCAATACTTTTCCATACTCAAAATGTCCCACATAATGCAAAGTTTCACTAATATGTTTAAAGCTTTTATACTGCCACTCAAAAACACATTAAAACGGTCATATTACTTTCTCTATACGTACTATGTACATAGTGCCCAAGGAAGGTATTGCACTGCACCCAAAAATTCGATACCGAGATTTAACCGGAAATATATTTTTTAGGGTTCCCTGTATCCAAAAAAAGCATTTTCAGAAAAAGGTCCGCGCGTGTGTGTCCGTGTGCCTGTGAACACGATAGCTCAAAAACGAAAAGTCGGTAAAATACCAAAATCGGTATTTAAGTTTGGCATCTTCCAGGGATGCGACACGAAGATTTTGAGAAAAATTCCTCCACCCACACCCACCCTTTACATAGAACGCTTTTCGAAAATTATGAATTATGTAGTCCCCTTTTAACATCCAAGGTCATATCGGGGGCTTTGTACTTGAAACAACTCGTTGTTTGTAGGTTATTTTTACGTTTGGTTTAAATCACACACACTCACACACATACATTCACTCTCGCATACATACTTCCAGACTATGTGGGGGATAGGGAATTATTCTGGTTAAAGAAAAATTCCCCACTCCAGCGGGGAATCTAACCCGAGACCTCGGGGTGAGAAGTCAGCTGACCACTCGACCACGGAGGCATCCTCAGATCTATTGTTTTACCTAATTTAACAATTATTTTTACTTTCTCCACATAGATCTCGTTAAAATGCACAGTGAATGTTTTTCATACAAGAATCTTTCAACGAAACGGATGACAATCACATAGCAACTAGATTTTAAAATCTGTGATTATCACTTTAGCCTAGTGCATTTCGTAATTTCCCATCTATGTGCTTACAAGGAAGCAAGTAATAAGACCATTTCTGCTAATGTTTATGTTGATTAGCCTGAAGTACTTAGAAGAATAAGCTATCAATGAGATGTAGTGAAAGTCATGTGAATGGAACACGTTCCAACCTCTTTGTTCACAACGTTGTCATGCATTAATTAAGATATGTTAATATCGTTTTAACTTAGTGCATTCTCTTATTTCCCTTCTACATACAAGAAAGCAAGTAATGAGACTATTTCTGCTAATATTTGTCTCGATTAGCATTCAGTAGATAAAAGACAAATCTTGTGTGAGAATAGTTTGTTTGCGGAACAGCTAGAGAAATTCATGTGAATGGGACATAACATACACAGGCAATATTTTGATTTCAGTGTTTTTGTGTCGCCGCGCTTAGCAAAAACCAGTGATTTAGTATCACTTTTATGCTCAAATAGCAAACAAACAGAATAGCATTAAATCAAATTGCACGCCCCATTTCACATTCCCTTCTACATATTTTGCCACAAAGTTTAGGATCACATGTTCAGTAATCCTCGTCATCGTTCATTGCTCATATCCTTTTGTGGTGTTTGATAACAAGCATGAAAACTCAATTGGAATTTAACGCACTCGTAAATCCATGTTTGTGTCAAATGTACAGAAGCGAGGGAAATATCGCTCTCCTTGAACTCGAACCATATCCTGAGTATATAGACTACCTTTAGAGCTGACTCGATCATAGTTTTCCTCGTAAAGGAAACTGTCTTGCATCTCATCCACTTTTCTCTTCCTCTTTACATATCTAAATCGCTTCTCGTTATTAGCATTTTCTTCCGACTCTAATATTTTTACTTTCACTACTCTTATCTACGGAAAGTAGAGAAGTTACTTTCACCTAAAAAGTCCATATGGACAATTTATCGGAAGTAGAATATACAGGTGTTTCCGTAAGAATCTACCAAGTGGCTCAACTGCCCCGTATTTGACGTGTGCAGATATTCCCAAATGCGTTAAGAGTTGCACTCAATGGGGCTATTTCAAGTTAAAACAAGTTGGGTGAGCAAACCTTCGCTTTACCCTGATATGATTATGGTTTTGCCCCTCTTGATTATCGCGGAGACGGTGAAGCGGGTCGTTTCCATTGAGAGGAGTAAAACTAAAGTATCCCTCGCTGGATACCCACTGGCCGGTTTTAACTTGAAATAGCTCCGTTGAATTCTGCAACCCCTTCAACGCACGATGGAATATCCGCACACGCCAAATTAAGGAGTAACCGATTGCACTCGTGTCCAAACATTTGGGGCTATAATATAAAAAATCTGATGTTCTATTCACATAATTTTCTCTACATCTCTTTATCAAATTATTGTAAAAAAGTTTATGCCTCTATTTACTTTATGCTAATCGAGAAAAAATTAACATAAGTAGTCTTATTGTTTGCTTCCTTGTACGTAGAAGCGAAATAAAGGAGTACCATAGGTTAAAGTGAAAGTCAAAAGCTGGTTGCTACGTGACTGAAGTTCCTTTGTTTGTATGGACAGGAGTTGACATATTCCTTAATGAGAAAAGTAAGTTTTTCATAGCTGAAACCAAAAGCAAGAATTATATAAAAAACGGATCATCTTCACGAAAAGAATGTATATAACATAAATGTTGTGTTTTAACGTGCTTTACATTTTTTGTGTAGTAAGCTATTATCTAAGTCTTACGGTTTAGCAGTTATTCAAAATTCCGTAAAATTCATCTAGAATAAAGTAGTCTTATAAGGCTATTCCCAGAAAATTGAGGATATACATTTTATTTGTCAGGTAAATATCTTTAATATTCGACATTTTAATCAAAATTGTTTTGAGAATTTTTTAGACAATCCAAATTTTCGAAAGAAGTTCCATGTAAAGGTTAGTTTTGGGTGGGGGGAAATTCCTCAAAATCTTCTTGTCGCTTCCCTGGAAGATAACTTAATTTAAATATCAGGTTTGGTATTCTACAGACTTTTTGTTTTTGAGTTATCGAGTTCACGGGCACACTAACACATGGACCTTTTCCTGAGAGTGCTTTTTTTGGATACAGGGGACACTAAAACATATATTTTCGGTGAAATCTCGGTACTGAATTTTTTGTTAGTGCAATACATTTTCTATACACTGTGTACATAGTACGTGTAGAGAAAGGAAAAAGTCAACGGCGAAGACCACAAAGAATATTGAGTGAAAAAAATCTGGAAAGTCACAGCAATACTCAAACAAGAAAAGTATTTTATAGAGCACATCAATTTTAATCCTTTGCAGACAAAGAATTTAGCTCCGCCGCCCTGGATACAAAACGTAAACAACTGTAGAACACTCCGGAGGAAAGAAAGGTCACTGCTACGTAATTGTTTTTAAACTCATGTGCTTTCATTCTTGATTTATGCGACAAAACACCTCAGAATTGCTTATAGTTTTTACTTTCTCTATCCCGTATACACAATGTACATGGTGGATAAATTGTATTCCACCCAAAAATTCCATACCCAGATTTCACCGGAAATACACGGTTTTAGACCCCTGAATCCAAAAAAGGCATTTTTAGAATCATGTTCGTGTGCGTGTCTGTCTGCATGTATGTATCTTTGGGCATTATAGCTCAAGTCGGTTAAATACCAAACTTGGTATTTAAGTTCAGTATCTTGCAAGCATACAAAACGAAGATTTGCAATAAATTCCCCACAACCCAACTACCATTTATATGGAAAACGTTTTGAAAATATTCAATTTCTCAAAAATGATTCTAACCATTTTTTTTTTTTCTTTTACCTTCTCTAGTCCCGTATGTACAATGTAGGTCCCCCTGAATCCAAAAGGAGCATTTTCAGAAAGAGATCGAGTGTGTGTGTGGGGGGGGGGAGGTGTGGGACAGCATAGCTCAAAAACTAAAAGACCTGGTATTTAAATTCTAACGATTAATAACACATATCTATAAAAGCCATTTCTATCACAAATAAAATGTATATTTTGAATTTTTTGGGAATAGCTTTTAAAGACCTTTATTCTAGATGAATTTTGCTTAATTTGGCCTAACTAGTAAAGCATAAGAGGTAGACAATAACTTACTATACAAAAATGTAGATCCTGTTAAAATACACAAGTTATGGCATATATATTTGTTTCGTGGAACTTACCGTTTTCAAGGTATTCCTTGTTATTAGTTTCAGTTGTGAAGTACTTATACTTTTCCTAGACGGGAGTATCCATTTTTCTTTTGTTCTACTCCTGGCCAAACAAAGAAGCGATTTGCAATGAGAATCGCATATAGACAGCTTTTAAAACATTTGACTATCACTTTAGCCTAATGCATTTCCTTAGTTCCAGTCTACTTATAAGGAACTAAGTACTAAAATTCTGCTAATGTTTTATCTCAATTAGCATGGTTGTTGAAAGAAGTTTGTAGAGTAGCTAGAGAAAGTCATGTGAGTGTAATACATCAGATGTTATTAAAATGTCTTGTGTTTAATATATTGTCATTTACAAACGAAATGCTTAACTTGAATATTCTGGAAATAGCCTCTGAAGACCTGTTCATTCTGGATGACTTTTGTATAACTGGTAAACCGTAAGAGGTACCGTAAATCGAAAACTTACTACACAAAAAATGTAGATCTCATTCAAACACACAATTTGTCATATACAGTTTTAATTTCTCTACACGTATTATGTACACAGTACAGAGAAGGTATTGCATTCCACCCAAAAATTCGATACAGAGATGTCACCGGAAACACAAGTTTTAGTGTCTCCATGTTGCAAAAAAAAAAAAAAAAAAAAAAGTATTTTCAGATACAGATCTCTGTGCGTGTGTTTGTGAACACGGTAACTCAAAAACAAAAAGTCAGTAAAATACCAAACTTAGTATTTAAAATAAGCATTTTCCAGAGGTACGACATGAGGATTTTGCGAAAAATCCCCTCACCCCAAACTTCCCTTTATATAGCAAAAATTTCGAAAATTTTGATTTTCTAGTAAATAGCTAACGACTTTGGTTAATATACCGTATATCAATGATAATTACATGGCAAATGAAATGTATATCTTGAATTTTCTGGGCATAGCCTCTAAAAACCTCTTAATTTTGAATGATTTTTTTTAACTTGCGCAACTGGTAAACCGTAAGGGATAGACAAAAACTTACTACACAAAAAATGTAGATCATGTTAAAACATACAGTTTCTGTCATGTAAGTGCTTTTTTGAGATATTCCTTGTGTTTGTTTCAGATTTAAAATACTTAATTTTTTTTAATACGGAAAGTTGGAAACTCCTAGCCCTCACAGAAACGGATTTCAACCACATGTCAACCTGTTTTTAAAAGATTTTACTTTCGTTTTAGCCTAGTGTATTACTTTATTTACCGTCTGCTTACAAGGAAGCAAATTATTAAGAAAATTTCTACTAGTGCTTATCTCGATTAGTATGAAGTAGATAGAAGAATAAGCTTTTTAACTATACTCTGTTGCAGCGATGTAGAGAAAGTCATGTGAATGGAACACATCAGATGTTTTGTAGAGTTAACTTTTTCGGGATATTCCGAGATATTGGTTTCAGTTTTAAAGTACATAAACTTGAGACTTCATTCTTTTCGTCTCTCGTTTGAACCGAATTTCAATTGTTTCGTTTAGGGACCGGTGTTTAAAAGATCTATCGCTTTAACCTAACGTATTCTCTTCTTTCCCTTCTACTTGCAAAGAGACGAGTAATAAGACCAAATTAGGTAATGTTTATCTTGATTTGCATGGCGTATATAAAAATAATCTTTTATAAGGAAAGTTAGGCTAGAGAGTAGCTAGAGGAAGTCACACAAGAGGAAACACATCAATTTTTTTTTCTTACTGGATCAGTGTAGATGGCATGGCGTGGAGGATAAGGTGTAAAATGCCTTACATATCACTTTCAAGAACTCCACAACGGTAGGAAACCAACAGAGCGAATCGTATATAATCTTGTTTTCTCCAAAACCTGCTAAGAGGGCAAACAAAAGCGCTCCGTCACAAAGTGGTTTGCACCAAATGTGGAAATACAGACAATTGTCCAGTAAGGCTATATAAACATTGCAAAAAGCACTGAGAAATGTATTGTAGTAATAGTTATGTAGTTTACAATAATTCACTATTTGCGTCACACAGTCGCATGATTTGGATCATCGTACATACCTTCTAAAAAAATCTGATGTCCTCCATTCACATGACTTTCTTTAAATCTCTCCAAAAATTATTATTAAAATGCTTAGACTTCTATTTACTTCATGCTAATCGAGAAAATATTGT
This sequence comes from Hymenopus coronatus, assembly GCA_030762935.1. Lineage (NCBI taxonomy): Eukaryota > Metazoa > Arthropoda > Insecta > Mantodea > Hymenopodidae > Hymenopus > Hymenopus coronatus. The sequence continues at coordinate 86,303,748 of CM060882.1, forward strand.
CAGAAATAGTCTTATTACTTCCTTGTAAATAGAAGCGAAATAAGGGAGTACCATAGGTTAAAGTGTTAATCAAAAGCTGGTTGCTATGTGACTGAAGTTGTTTGTTAATATGGACAGGAGTTGACAAATACCTGTATGAGATAGTGTTTTTAAACGGGAAATCAAAAATGAGGAATAGCTCCAAAACGATCAACTCCACGATAAAAACTGTATATAACATAAATTGTTTTTTAACGTGCTCTACATTTTTTGTGCGACAAATTTTTGTCCCTCTACTACGGTTAAGCAGTGATGCAAATTCCATGAAATTCATCCAAAATAAAGTAAGTCTTCAGAGGCTATTTCCAGAAATTTCAAGATGTACATTTTAATTGTCAAGTAAATATCTTTAATAAAAAAAAAAAAAATCAACATTTTTGAAAATAGTTCCATGTAAAGGGTAATTAGGGGTGGGAGGATTTTCTGAAAATCTTCGTGTCGTATCCTTGGAAGATGCCAAACTTAAATACCAAGTTTGGTATTTAACCGCTATGCTGTCCACACACACACACACACACACACACCTGTTTCTGAAAATACCTTTTTGGATTCACGGGGTCCTAAAACATGTATTTCCGGTGAAATCTCGACATCGAATTTGTGGGTGGAATAAAATACTTGTCTATCCATATGTACATTGTACATACGGGGCTAGAGAAAGCAATAATTGAATTTAAAATATTACCTATGTTTCTATTTTATTACCTTTATAACATTGGAAATACATACAAACTTGCACTTGCAACTACACCCACACATATAGATAACCAATAAGTCTTTACAATATTTACACAAATATTGTGTCTAATAGTGCACGTACTTCCATCAAGTATGTGCCCAGGCTTGACCAGCACTGAGAAAATTAATATGCATCTCTTTTACTTAACCTCTTATCCATGCTACAACAAATCAGGCATCTGGTACAAAAACACACCCGTTTGTTGAAATGAGATGTCAAAAGACGTATGCTCAGAAAGTTGGTTTAGATACAAAAAAAAAAACAACAACAAAGAATCACAAACCATTCTGCCCGATCAACAGCTGTAACAAATATGGTCACGTTGGAATACATGAACAAGAATTAATAAAACTGTCAGTCACGTCAATGCAGCATGACTGAAATCTCATCTGCAGATGAGTAAACAGCATCATTCATCAATAATAGAGAAATTGCAAAATCCTACTCATCCCACTATTACTCATTCTACCTCCAGCTCAGTCTAGTCCACTTGCATCCTAGAAAGTCGACAAAACCCAACCAAATTAAATTTTTACAATTGAGTATTTAGCAATTGCATTTTCAGTTACTAATTCTGTCCCAATCAAGTAACATATGTTTGTGTCATTCAAACTTTTCTTGCCTTCACTCTGTTAATATGTAGTTAATCTTTGTTAATGTATCTTAGGTTATCTTACTGGATTTTCTAGGTTAAGCAGGGTTTATTTCTGCTCTCAACGGTTGGCAGCAGCTACAACAATACTATTTATCATTTTTAGGTTATGATACATAAAGGTTTGTTTTAACTAACTTCGCAAGAAAAAATTATGTTTTTCATGCGTTTAAAGTAAATATTATTATGGTTTTATGTAATAAATTTTATTTTGGTAGTTGCTTAAATTTAATCGTCAAATAGTCTTATCGAATTGCACTCATGGGTTCATCTTACTAGCATCAGCAAGTTGAAACATCACTCTAGTAATTACTAAGAATAAATCAAACGATGACATTTTACGAAAATGAACATGTAACAAACGTTTTTACTTTCTCTACATGCACCATGTGCACAGTAGGTGGTGAAGATGCCATATTCTAGCCAAAAATTTGACGTAGAAATGTCACCGGGAATATATGTTTAGAAGTCCCCCATGTAATACAAATTAGAACTGCTTTGTGAGTGTGTGTGTGTGTGTGTGTGTGTGTGTGCGTGTGTGTGTGTATTTATGTCCGCATTGTCTTAAATGAAAATATCTATTAATAACTAAACTGGTGTTTGCTCACTATCTTTCAAATATGCGATACAAGGATTTCCAAGAAAATGTTTAGCCCAAACTACCTTTTGCATGATACATTTGTCGATTCTTTTTATTTTTTCAAATATAGCTTCAACAGTTTCAGTTAAAATGTCTGTTTTTAAGATATTTTCATCAAAAATAAAATGTACATCTTGAATTCTCCGGAAGTAGCGTGTGATTCATCACTTTCTGGATGACTTTTGCATAACTGCTAAACTGTAAGAAATAGACGAGAACTTACTACACACAAAGTTGTAGAGCTATTTGAAACATATAAATTATTTTGTATGCAACTTTAATGTAGATTTAAGCATATCACTTGAGGAATATTTTAATTTTTTCTCAAATGGGATGTGGTTATTTGTTTTCTTTTGTTATCTTTGTCAATACAGAGATAACCAAAAGTCAAGGTCATCACTTAGTGACATGTTTATCCTAGTTATTTCTTTATTTCGCCTCTACTTATAACGAACTATGTAATTCTGCTAATGCTTTACTCGATTAGCATGAAGTACATAGATAGTCTTTTCTAAGAATAGCTGTTTGTAGAACAGAAGGGAAATTTATGTGAATGGTACAATTGAGCCTTTTTCTTTAAATAACTGATTAGTAGAGGCGGGGGAAATATGAAGGGAAATTTATGTGAATGGTACAATTGAGCCTCTCTCTTTAAATAGCTGATTAGTAGAGGCGGGGGAAATATGAAGGGAAATTTATGTGAATGGTACAATTGAGCCTTTCTCTTTAAATAACTGATTAGTAGAGGCGGGGGAAATATGAAGGTTAATGTACCAAACTATTAATCTTTGTGAACTACGAAGAAGCAAGATCATAACACTATGAAGTATTATAATATATTCTTTAATGAAGTTAGAATATACTATATAGAATAACATTTATATTATGCAATATTAATATACATATTATAATATTACTTTTAAAACTGGCTTTATAATTGGAAAGGTAGAATCAAACTAAGACGTCCAATGCCATAGCGGGGATTTGAACTCCGGATTTCGTGCCGAAACTTTGTCATAACTGGTTAGATCTGTCAGACGAAAACCGGTATGCGTAAGCTGGTTCAAATTCCGGTTTTGACATGGGATTTTTATTTTCCCTTCTACGCATATAGTAGAGAAGGTTTTGCATTCCACCCAAAACCTCAACACCGACATTTCATAGGAAATATAGGTTTAGCGTCACCTGATTAAAAAAAAAAATGTTCAGTTTTTCTACACGTACTAAGTACATAGTAAGTAAAGAGGATATTGTATTGTACATAAAAATGTTACGTTCCAGATTTTACTAGAAATATGTTTGGAGATCTCCTGAGGTAAAAATATTATAAAACTGAATGTGTGTGTGAGTTTGTTTAATTAGGATAACACAAAATTGAAAAGTCGCTTAAATACCAAACGATATATTAAATTCAGCAATCCCCAAGGCTGCTACACGATATTTTTCAAGGAAATTCCCCCATCCTTATATTCTTAGCATGGAGCAGTTTTCAAATATGATTTTATAAAAAAAAACTACAGTATATTAAATATATGTGCATGACAAATAAACATATATTGAATTATCTGGGATAATTTTCATTCGATGACTTTTTCATAAGTAGTAAACCGTAAGAGAAAGTCAAAAAGTTATTACACAGAAATGTAAATCTCATTAAAAGACATAATTTTCAAACACTTACAGAAGTAATGAATGAAGTACACTACAGGATTGTGGGACGTGGATAGCGCCCCCAGGCTCTTCCGGCCGGTTAATGCGGTTTTCATAACTTGAAGCTGCTGCTTTTCCCTCAAGTGGCCCCCCTGGACCTTACGAGACTTGAGTGCACCCCGGTGTGTCTACCAGTCGGAGAAAACCCCCACGTCAGTACTGGGGTTCGAACCCGGGGCTCTCTTTTGTCAAGCAGCTGAACTATCACCGCCCTAAGGAGACGTTCTTCTTTTAATTCATGTTAATCAAGAATATTATCTCTTAGACTTAATCATATCTCTTAACAGCAGATAGCTCTTTAATAGATTTGAAATGTAGTTTTTGCTTGACCATGATAAATAACATTCGAGTAACCACTTCCTTTTTTTTTTTTTTTTTTTTTGAAGTTAATAACAAGAGATTTCATGGAAACGGTTAACTCCACAACAATGTCTTTTACATAACATGTTTACATTAACAAGATCTACATCTTTTCGGTTGTACGATTTTGCCTATGTCCCCTCGACCAGTTGTGCAAAAGAAATTCAAAATGAAGACTATTCAGAGACTATACCTAGAGAAATTCAAGACATGCATTTTATTTGTCATAGTAAATGTCTTTAATATGTGGAATTTTAATCCAAATTATTAGAAAAATCAAAATCAAAGTGTTCGCAATATTTTCCATTTAAAGGGTAGTTTGCGGTGGGGATTTTTTTAGACAATTTATTTATTGTAGTTTTTGTTTTTATAGGTCATGCCAGCCAATGAAAGAAATCGGTGAAATGCGCATTTGAGCCCGGGGTTCCTGGAGTTTAAAAGTAACTCGACATTCGTCTAAGAGAAAACCCCGGAAAAAAATCACATACAAGTCACCCTAACTGAGATTCGAACTCGATGCCTCTTCAATGTGAGGCAGATCCGCTAAACCCACACTAGGAACAGTTTGAAAATCGCTGTGTGGCTTCCTTGAACAATGCTGAACTTAAATGATTAGTATTTAATCGACTTGTCCCTTTGTGTTATGCTTCATTCACACATACACTATACAACGGACCTTTTTCTAAGCTTTGCTTTCTCTACACGTACTATGTCCACGGTGTTTAGAGAAGGTATTGCACCCAAAATTTCGATACCCAGATTTCACATGAAATACATATTTTGAGTACCCCTGAATCTAGAAAGAACATTTTTAGAAAAAGGTCCGTGTCCACGCATGTGTGCATGCCTGTGAACTGCATAGCTCAAATACACAAATACTATTAAATACCAAACTTTTTATTTAAGTTTGGTATCTTGTAAGGAAGCAACACAAAAATGTTCAAGAAAATACCCTCATTTCTAACTACCCTTTACATGGATGAAAATTTAAGAACTATTGATTTTTTCAAAAATGGATTTTGATTAAAATCTCTTAAACTTAGGATATCTACAATGTATAATAATGTATATTACATTTAAAATGTATATCTTGAATGTTCTGTGAAGAGCCTCTGAAGATCTCTTTATTCTGGTGATTTTTAGAGAATTTTACATAACTAATAAACTGTAGGAGATAGACAAAAGCTTATTACACAAAAGACCGTTTTTGAGATATTGCTTGTTATTGATTTTAGTTTAAGTATTTTAAAATTTTTCTCATATGGGAACTTGTCAACTTCTGACCTCGCAAAGAAACGGATTTCAGTCCCATAGCAACTACATTTTAAAACATTTGGCTATCGGCTTAGCCTAATGTATTCCCTTATTTTTCTCCTACTTACAAGGAACTAAAGATAAGATCGTTTCTGCTAATGTTTTAGCGTGAAATACAAAGATAGAACACTAAGCTTATTAACAATTTGTTACAGAGATGTAGAGAAAGTCATGGGAATGGAACATATCAGATTGTTTTGCTTGTGGCTCAAAACATATGTCCCCCCTTGGGTGGACTACAATATTTTCTCTACTTGGCAAAATCTCGGCATTAAAATTTTAAGTATAACGCAATAATTCCGCTATTTACTATATGTAGTAAAGAAAACAATAACATTACAAGCAGAACTCCGCTTATAAATTACCGAACAACGGAAAAGCGATCACCGCTGTCTACTACATATTCAGAAACCGTGAAGTCTCTTTCTGTTCATACCAATCTAATACTATCTCGTCTTTAGAACCAAAAGTCTGAAAGATTCAAATAATAGATCGAGAAAGCGAATCGACAATTTAATCTCATTAGAATGTAGACACAACGAATTTTTGAGCTTGCGACAAGAACCTTAAATGAAAAGCGTGCGAAAATACGCTTTAAGCACTCCGTGTTCATTGGAAGGCGGATAAAATGTTCATGTTTAAACCGCCATTTTTTTCCAACTTGTTAGTAGCCCAACAGACAAGAAATAGAGGATGGTGAAGCTTAATCCAGTTTAGAGCCTAATGGGAATGGATGATGGTAACATCGACAACGAAATCCTAACTACCCTCAAACCAAAATATCATATGTTGATTAGAATAATATTTATATTGAATGAGACCACAGAGAATATATTTCTGGGTATTAAAATTATTGATAACACATTCTAAGTAACCTAGAATTAATCCATTTAGTTAGTTCCTAGTTATCTTCCGGAAGGCTGGGTGTATTGACTACCTGCATTTGGTTAAACTAGCATCTGACAATGACTGCCACGTGTATTTCTCTGTCAGTACAAGGAAAATTGATCAGGTCATTGCGAAGTTCATTGATGCAAACAAACATGCCAATATAATGAACTGTGAGTTAAGTTGGTAAGGAACTGGCAAAGCAGCTCCTCCCGCATTCAAGACTACACTCCATTCTTTACAGTTTACCTGGAAGCGGAAGCCAACTTGATTGGTATCTTTTATATAGTGCTTTTTCGCCATGTGCATCAGAGAATAGGATCCAAGACAGTTTTACATTCCTTGACAAAATATAATCAATTGTTCTTTCATAGGCTGGAAAGGAATATTGGAAATAAAATAATGTAAGTCGATATTGGGGATATTATCTAAAGCGAAATTAGATATTTGATGGCATGCCAAAAATAAAAATAAATTAGTTACAATTTTGAAGTGAAGTTTTAATAACCATTTAGTTGGTGGAAAAGAGGTACATTTAATGAAGAATCCATAGTAATTTATTACATAACATAATGTTCAAGATTAATATAATACCAATCACCGCCTTGTGTTTTATCTGGAAAACTCGAGTCACATAGAGAATCTTGTGACATATTAACATCGCAACCCAGAGATTGCCACTCCAGTTATCCGAGCTACACATCATCCAGGTTTTGGGGGTTGGGGTAGAGTCAACAACTAGACCACAACATGCTTCATCCTTTGTGTGCGCGGACCGACGTTTTCTGAAAGTTCGACAATTACTTATTTGGAGGGTTACTTAAAACTTTCTGAGAGCAGGTGGTCCTCCAACCAGAAGATGGAGGTATAACACAAAGAGAGATAATAACAATGTTTTGTTTGGATTCTGCCCGGTGGAGAGCGGTATGTGAATGAATAATTGACAAGTTTGTTTTACTTAATGAAAGCAAAAGTTTTTTTCAAAAATAGAGAAGTTATATTTCCATGGAAGATCATGCCAAACGAGAACACTCTTAATGTATATCTATCTTACTCGTAATTGTCTGGGAAGGTAATTCAGAACAGGAAGGGAAAAAGAAAGAACATGGGAGTGAGAGAAAGTGGAGCTAAGGAAGAAAAAGTTGGGCATAGTTTTGCACTGAGGCTTCTAGGCAGCAACCAACATGCGCTACAAGGATGGACTGATGTAATGCGAAGTATGGCGAGCCTTGAAAAGAGTGTTGCTTTTTATCTGCAATGCTTTGCATAAATGTTCCTGAATTTCGGTGTTGAAACTTAATTCTCGATCATTTTATTTATTTTGAAATGTGCGGACATCAAATTGATATTGGGTTATCGTGATGCACATCGCGAAAAGAGGCTATATAAAACATATTAATCAAGTTGGATTCCGCTACCAGATAAGCTGTAAAGCGTGGGGTGGAGTACTTAAGAAATTCATCGTAAATTCACATGCATGCTATCCATTTCACAGCATAATCCCCAACTTTGTCTGTAGCCCTAAAGTACTCGTCTTTAATTCATCTGTAATTTCTGCAAATGCTGCGCGAATATGATTCATGAAGTTTGTGGAGTTTGTAGTTACGTTTTGTAACATTTGTCTTGATAAATCTCCAGAGGAGGAAAACTAGCATTGTCAGGTGAGATGAATATGATGGCCATACTCATTACGAACCTCTGTCAATCGATCTTCTAAGAAAGTGCTGGTCAAAATACTCTCACCTGTCCTGTGAAATTTATTGTGACTAAACTTCTCTTGGACCTGACATACATTAAAGGGCACAATTGAGAACCGATAACAGCCACTCGGTCTTAAAAGTTTTGATGGTGTTTAACGCCCGATTTTACTACCCAAGCACCGCAAGCGAGCGTTCTTCAATGATCAACACACTAGTATATCAGGCTGAAATAAAAAAAAAACACAATTTGCAATGTTCGATCAAAAATTGTTCGAGACAATATCACCCTATATTACTTTAGTTTTGTATTCTCCTGTTTTTGTAATTCCAAATGTTATATTTGTGACTGCTCTGACTGTCGTGCATTTTGTATCAGAATGTGAATAAGCATACAGCCCAAGTGTGGCGCTGGGACCTTGCGTCACATTAATGCAATTCCGTAACTTTTACTTAACGTAGCTCAAATGGCAGAACAACACGGGAAGCCAAGATGGGTAGTTTCTATCTCGACATTTTTTACTGTGATTCTCCTTTTCATAATTAATTCCGAATTAATATAAAATTACTTATTAGATAAACACAAGAAAATTTCTTCAATAATGTGAAACTTACGACTTTCTAGTGGTACTTTTTCATTTCAAGTGGTTCATTTCGATATACCTCAGTTATTTTTATTTGTAACAACACAATTTTCCAGTAACATCGTTCGTGGTATTTTTTCCACCAGTTTAAGCTGTTCCTGGAGACACTCCAAATAGCGTCCCAGTCCGCGCAGTGCTATAAACTTGGTTGGTTGCCCATGCATTTAGTTCTTTCTCAATTACGTTGCATATCAGAGGAAAATGTTTAAAAGGCAAATGTTTAAAAGGCAATTTCATCCAAACACTTTGCATAAGGGTTTTTTTGTTTTTTTGTTTTTTTTGTTCCCACCCCTCCTATCCTTCTGTGCCGGAAACAACCTCTATTCATTGCTTCGGTTTGAGTGCCATTTTTGACAAAAAGCCAACAAGATACATAAAGTGAGAATCTTTCATCCACTCACTTTGTTCAAACTAGTAAGAGATTTAACTGTGTATTGTGGATCACAGCTGATAAGGAAATTCTAACTACATTAAAGGAAGCCTCTAGAGAAATCGAAAGTTATCATTTCTTTTGACCCTGACTTCAAATTGAGAGGACGGCATATTCCAAGTCCACGTGCCATTTAGATAATTTAAAATGCAAACGAATTACCTGAGAGAAGAAAATCATCTATAGCTAAACCTACTCTGTTTAAATGAACACTAACTCGAAGCTATTTCAATTTTATTATGAATACTACAAAATTAGCTAATTTTCTAAGATTATATACACAAAATACAATGACTTAGGATTGTCCCAGGTTTAGTTTTAACCAAGTAATTTGTATAGAATTTTTGTTTTGTGGTTCAGTGTTAGATTTCATCGGTAACATGTTTTGAGATACCTTGAATCTCCTAAATTTCAAATTTAGGGAAGGTATGCGTGCGTGTGTGTGTGAGAGAAATAGAACTAAAATACAAAAATAAGAATAAATATAAAACGTCATATATTAAGTGTAGTATTTTCAAATGATACAAAAGGTATATTTTCAAGAATCATCCGTTTTAATGCACATTTTATTGACTATCAAAAACTGTACTACCAATATTTAGGACAAAATATACATGTTATTGGTGACATATAAATGTGTATATTCATTTTTATGTCTATCAAAAAGTCGCTTCCCTTTCTTGAAATTGAAAGCATTTAATATGCCCAAGAAATGAAACAATATAGGTAAAAATTTACTCAAAGGAAAATATGGAACTCATTAAAATAAACAGTTTGTGCACGACAAATATTTTTGTAGCTACAGGGGCTTTAAAAATATTGATGTTGGAAGTTTATATTTCTCTAGTATGAATGCGTCATCTAAAGAACATACCTGAAAGTTTTTGCTTTGATCTTCCTTTCCTTCCTTTGTAAGAACTTTATCACGAATAAACATGTAAATGCTGTTTCCAACCCTAATAATTAAGCAAGAATATATCATGAATTACGTAACAGAATAGATGTGTCGGATTTTATAAGGTTGCTAACATTTCTCATATATAACGGATACATGTAAATAAGCTAAAAATAAGGAAACCCATATGAATGTGTCACAACATTTTTCTGATCTTATTTTTATTTCCTATTTCCATCCTAAATTTTCCTGAATATGTAAGCATTTAGAGATAACATATCTTGTAGTTGTGCATGACAATAGCTAACGTTAGTTGTACTATATGTTGTAGGATTTCAGGCTAGGAGTGGTGCACATTTTAATTATTTACGTGGGTTGTGCCATAAGTCATGGCAACAATTTTGCATCATGACAAACTGTTATTGGACCTCGAAATGATGTGTCGTGGGGAAAATATGCAGTTTTAATGTGTGTTAGCAGCATTGGGTAGTGCTGGATGACCTGTAGGAGCGCGGTGAGCAATGTGTTGTCCGGCGACCGCCGTGAGTAAATTCCAGAGAATGTCACAGAAATTGGTTGTTTTTTTTTTTTATAAAGAGGGGGGATAAACCCTCATGGGCATTATTCACTTGACATTGCGGAAAGTGCTTCACAGCATTACTTCATAATGAAGCAATCATGTTTATCTCTCCTTTTCATTCATTTCTTTAGCTTTTATAATTTTGATTATCATATCTTGAATAATTTCCCATTTATTTTCAGTTTCCTGCATTAATGTTATAATATTTTCAGTAGTTATTTCTTGTCCAATTTGTTTTATACTTGCTTGCTTTATAGTATTCCATTTTTACATTCTAATACAGTATGTTCAAGTATATCCTTTTCCTGTCAATACAGACAATTTTCATTATTAGTGATAGCCATTAAAAACAAATAGGTTTTAAAGCGTCCGTGCCCCGATAAAAATCAGGTTAAATAATACTCCACTTGTCCATGTTTCCGGTTTATGCAGGGTTCTATATCTGGTATAAATTTCTTGGTGTTGGTTTCCTGTGCCCATTCATATTGCCATGCCTGTATCATTTGTTCTCTTGTCTTGCAATTTTATGCGTTTCCATGTTTTTCAGTTGCATGTGCACGCTCCCGAGCCACTAGATGTGTGGGTATAGTCCTAGCTATTACTTGAATTGCCATGTGGATACGGTCCTATAGACACTAGAAATTTTAATCGCATTCTTGCGCTGTACACTTTCCATAACTCTCCGGAAAGTCTCTCTTTCCACCCTTGTTTTCCAGGCAGCTACACAGTACAGCATTATAAAGTTTATTACACTACTCAGTACTCTCCTTTTTCTGGTTTGGGTCCTCTCATATTTGGCATTAATCTTCGTAGAGCAGCAATAATTCTTTCTGCCTTACCAGCTACATACTTAATGTGTGGCCACATACTCAGTGTGTCCCATTTGAATACCCAAATATTTTATGTTCTTACTGGATTAGAAATTGGTTGTAGCTGTTGAGAGTAATGCACTACCATACTAGACAGTAATGAGATGAGTAGGTGTGTCTCGGACAGCTACTGCATCATCGGTGATGGTAAGAATTGGGACATTCACCATTCTTGTTGCGTCTCCATATTTCATCGAGATCTCGCGGGCAAGGTAAAGATTATCTGGTAGGCGGTTATTGGAAAGACTTGCAGCTGCTGAATACCAGGAAGGAAAGTAGTGTTGCAGATGGTATTCAGTGGCTCCCATATCGATAGCAGCGTGTTGTAATTGTTGCACGGAGCTACTTTGAGGGCCTTTAGAAGGGTATGTAAGTGTGTTGTGCGTATATCATGTCAACAGCCTAAACAAATATATTATGAATCACAATTTTGAGGTGTTGATACCCTCTCCTACCATGTGTGTATGATTGACGATCCAACCTCGTACATGTATCTATGTTGTCTTGAATATTTATTTCTTTAAAGATATAAAACTGAGAATCAGGAACTGTCAACAGCAGTGGAACTCGAAACCTCCCATTTAAAAATCCATCATCCTAACCGTTTCAATATAAAAACATAGCTGCAGATATGTAACGCAAAGCAACATTAAAGTTACATTTTCCAAAGCAGTCCAAATGTATAATTTTCATTTATATTACCCCCTTTAGCGTCTAAAAGTCATATCAGGGGCTTTGCATTATAAACAACTCGCTTTATGTTGGGTTTAAATCATTTTCTTTTCTTCACACACACACACACACACACACACACACACACACACACACACACACACACACACACACACATCCACCGTCGCATACATACTTCCAGACTCTGGGGGATAGGGAATAATTCGGATTAAAAGAAATATTTCTTACAACATCCGACAATCGAAACCGGGACCACCGGGTGAGAAGTCAGCTCCCTGACCACTCGAACACGAGGCAGTCAGAACCCATATATTCATGATGAATGAAGCGTATATTTATTATGATAATGTAGTTACGAATATTGCATCAGCGATATTATTCATATTATAAGCATTATCATACTCTACGAACCAGGCTGTGTTAGAATAATACCCGAAATGTATATCGGTTAGAAATGTAACATAACTTAATTGATAGTACACTAAATACCCTTAAAATTAGAATTATCGCGGTAAAGGCCTCCAAAGAGAGATGAAGAAATCAGGAGAATGACCAGATCCGGCTAACGACGGACGAAATCGTGGACGGGGTCCCTAACGTTTCGAGATCATACGCAGGCCGCCTGGTTTTAATTCTGAAAGAGATGACAAGGAGGTGATATGTTAAGGAAACTATGGACAAGAAGGAATAGTAAGAGATGAATTACCCCAGCTTTCGCCTGCCACGGAGATACAACGAAAAAGCTATTGAAGAGAGTGGGTAGTCGTCGGAAATACACCGAATGCGGACCACATACTTCGCCTGAAACTTTGCACTCTGCACCAAAACACTTTTTGTAGGCCGTTGCTGGCCTTCCGATACCAAGTTCGTGGGTTCAAACTGGTCCAGACGATGGTTTTTAAAGTGTGATTTAAAAGGACTACCTTATGTTAGTAGATATACCAACACGCTTGCGACACTGACATGATCCTGATAGTTGACTCTCGTTAAAATATTACTTTTTTCGTACATGATAACGATCAGGGCGATTTTAAATAAAAGGTCTGATGTGTTGCATTCACACGACTTTCTCTACCATCTTAGCTTATTTAATGAGCATAAAAGTTTTCCAGCATTTCCCTATCTACTTCGCTTTAATCAATTTAAACATTTTCAGAAATAATGTTTATTGCTTTCTCTACACGTGCTATGTAAATTGTGTTTAGAGGAGGTGTTGCATTTCACCCAACAATTCATAACAAAGATTTCACCGGAAATATACACGTTTTAGGGTCCCCTATTTCCAAAGAAAAATTGTTAGAAAAAGGTCCGTGGTGTGTCTGTGTGCCCGAGAACACGATAACTTAAAAACGAAACCCTTTACATGGAAAAGAACTCGAAAATGTTGAATTTCTCGAAAATGGCTCTTAACGATGTTGATTAAAATATCATATATTAAAGATACATGGTAAATAAAAGGTGTATCCTGAATTTTCTGGTAATACTCTAAAGACCTCTTTATACTGGATGAATTTTGCTGAATATTGCGTAACTGGTAAACCCTAAGATAGACCAAAACTTACTACACAAAACATGTATATCTCGTTAATGCATACAATTTATGCAATTTACATTTTTTTCGTGGAGCTGACCATTTCTGGGATATTCATTGTTATTTGTTTTATATTTAAAATACTTAAACTTTTCTCATACGCAAATTTGTAAACACTTGGCCCTGCATATAAACGTATTTCTATCACATGGTAACCAGCTTTCGAAAGATTTGACAATGGTTTTAGCCAAGAGTATTCCTTATTTACCTTCTACTTACAAGAAAACAAGTAATAGGAAAACTTCTGCTAATGATTATCTCGATTAGCATGAAGTAGATCGAAGAATAATCTTACTAGCAATAATTTGATAGAGAAAAGTACAGAAATTCGTGTGAATTAAACACAAGATTTGTCCTTATAGATTCAATAACGACAGTCAAATATTGCACCAAATAATTACTTCAAAGCTGCATGACTGATGTCATCTATCATACGTGATTCATGTATACTAGTGCTGCCCAGCCGAAGGGAAGTTTGGATTTACCTTCCCTGAAGGGATTTTTGGAGACAGCAAACAGTCAGCGAGATAACATGGCTCATTGGGCAATCGTTAAAGAGGTCTACAAGGGGAAGACAACCTTTGGGGTGAGGCTAAATTCTTGGGGATAATTTTCAAGTCTAAATTATTTATTGTTGCCAAGAGAACGTTTCTGATAGTTACAAACTCCGAATATGTTTTGTCGTAAAAACGAAAAAGGCATAATGCAAGAGAGTATGATTTTGCTTCCCAATGCTCAGGAAATTCAATTCACATATTTTATTTTGTAAATATCTTTAATATGAGCTTATGGAAGTTTGATAAAACAAATTATCTAATTTCATATACATAGTTGAAACAAAGCAACACTAAATGATTTTGGTAGTTTGTGGTAGAAGAGTTAATCTCCATCTTTGGAGGGTAATCAACTTGAATACGAGTTTGATATTACATTCTTTTTTCGAGTATATTGTTGAAAAACGTACACACCGTATACAAAGGCCGTTTTAAATGCTTTCTCTGCTATTATGTAGGTATGTGTTAGAGAAATGCTACTTGCTTCTGCTTCAGTTGTAACTATGTAAAATGATACAAAGTGGAGATATTTGCCCATTCCTGATTTGTTTGGGATACCTATTTGAACAAAATACATGGATATTCGAGAACACCGGTAAATGGGTAATCAATTGTTTTGCAGAGGTGTAGATATGAAGTACCTCTGCAAAAGTGACATTATTTTTGGCCTTCCTGATTTCTTCTTGTCAGAAACGGAAGCAGTTCCCTCAAACTTACTGAGTAATCCTCATAATTATGAGTATAACATGGGTCTGCCCTTAAATTGTTGAAGTAGTTCTAAATTTTCTCAGACCTTAAGAAAAACTCCTCTTGGTTCCATAACAGCATTGAATCACGCATCATTTACTGAGAGGTTTGATTTGTAGCTTATATTTTTTTTTCAATGTTTATTTTTTATCTATTTGTTTCTTTTTTAACTTACGTCCATTGATCTGGTTGGTAATATCAGACGACGAATTAAAATTGGTGAAATGATGCTCAAATGAAATGCTCTTGGGGTCTATGGATAACGGACCCCCCCCCCCAAAAAAAAACTTATTTGGGTAATTCGATCTAAGCGAGATTCCCAATCGTAACCTCTTGAATGTGAGGCAGACACGCTACCTCCACACTACCAAGGTGGACCTTAAAAATTCTTAGAGCTGTGTGAATAAAATTAATATTTCATTCAAGAAAACTATACCCATGGTAATAGTGAATTAAAAAAAATAAAAGTAAATCAAATCCCATTGTTTGCCCAGTATGTGAATTATTTTGTCTTTTATCCTAACTCGTGGAGCCGCTAAAAGTTAGGCTGAAAAGCATAGATTAGTCGTAGTATTTAAAGCTTATTCTGGTCTTAAGGGATGGATGGACATTAGAAAGAGGTAAGAAAATCCGGCGTACCACGGAACAAACGATCATTTGTATAAAATTAAGGGTAGAAGGCACAGAACCGTTGATAAAACTTTGAAGAATGAAATGAATTGCCTATAGCAGCCTTTAAGGGTCGCTTTCTGACTTAAAGAAGTTTAGGGATAATTTAGAGAGAGTAAATGTTAGATAGTTAAAGTAAATATTGTGAGGTAATTAAGGACCTCAAAACTGTTCTGTAACTCTTAATATTGAAGTTTCATAGCAATTGTTATTAAACATGCTGGTAATTGACATAAGTGTTGCTATATTGAATGATGAGAAGTTATATATTACAAAAACCATTTATATATTGTATTTTAGTTGTATTAATACCATTGGTATATTTACTATTATTAATATGTATTAATATTAACTGTAATATTAATTTTGTAAATGGATTTTGTACATTTAACTCTGCCACCAGGCAGTACCCAATTGCAGAAAATAAACATAATAAATAAAGTATTTATTATGTCACACAACATTTACAGCAGTTTAAAGTTCAAGTGCCCTATGAAAGATCCTGCATACACAAATAATCCTCAACAGAAATAATTACACGTTGACTATTAAAGCATAAATTTATTTTAGAGTACTCATCTCGTAAGTATTTGCTTAATTAGTGGTATATCCAGTTTTTCACGATGAATTCGATGCTTTGTAATCCCTCTTGTATAGATTGATGGGGTTAAATTTTTCATTTATGAATACTTATTTGATTTATAAGAACGTTTTTGTGGTGATTTCACAAATTATGAAAATATGACATCATCTAATTGAGTGAATAAATACATATATATTATTTACAGCCGTTTAGAGCTGAAGTGTCTTTTGAAATATCCTATATACCAAATAATCTTCAACAGGAATAATTACGTGTTGAATATTAGAGAATATAATTTGTTTTAGAAAACTCATTTCATAATTATTTGCTTAATTAGTGGTATATCTTGTTTTTCGCGATGAATTTAATGATTTTAATCCCTTTGGTATAGATTGACTGGACTAAGTAAAAACTTACATTCCCAAATACTAATTTGATTTAGAAGAATGTTGGTGTGGCGATTTCACAAATTGCATTCTAGGGTACAAAAGGAATTACTGAAAGCAGAATTGGACATTCTCTATGTAATGTGCAGTATGACGGTGCGAGTATGTGTGCAAATGGCGTGTGACAAATAAGCGCCCTGAGTTACAGATGGACATGTGTCATCTCAGTGGCCTTAACCTTGACATGTCACGTCATCTCTACCCTCTGAATATCATGTGACACATCACAGTAATTATATGTGCATGAGCAGCTACACTAGGTGTCATACAGCATGTAAATAAGATGGATCTGAGGGGAGAAACGTCAAGCCAGTGTAAATGTTACCTATCTCCTTAAGGGAGACTTAAATTTCATGAAAAATTACAAAAATCGACTGTTTTATTTTAATTCCATAAAATAATTTAAACATTCCGGAATACTAAAAACGTATAATTGGTCAAAAGACGCCATTTTAAATGCCTTAAGTCACTGGAACTACAGCAAAGCATCACAGGTGAAACTAGAACTCAATAAGAAAAACTTGAGTTCGATGAGATCTAATTCACATCAAGCAAAGTAAAAAACGAAGTTGAGCAGAAGAAAATCAGTAATGCAAGAAGAAAGGAACCGAAAAGGCAGCAGCAGAGGAGAGGAAAAGTAAAGCTGAAGGTCCGAACTACCAACCTAGTGGATTTTAAAATCAGCCATGCATTCCAATGTTTTCTTGTTTTCTGTTAATATTTTCAGCATTTTTCTTATAAAATTGTAGTTCATGTGTTGCAGAAATAAAATTTACTGTACGTGCTCACAGAAGTACAAGGGTTTCATTATTAGTTGTATTTAAGCATATGTTTTCAATTATATTTTTATAACAAAAAGCATATTCACAACTATACAAATTTCTGGAACCTAAAATAGACACAGAGAAACCTTGGCCAACTTCAAAAAGTATATATATTGTAAAACGAGGGTTAAAATATTGTACCACTTTTTTTATCATAAGGGATATTTTTTAGTGAGATGACAAAAACATAAATTGCCTATAACTTCCAAATAATTAGAGAAAAATAGCTGAACATTTTCCTTGAAAATTAATCGCATTATATTACATCAGTGGTAAAAATTTAAAAAAGCTAGCACTACCAGTTGGGAATTTCCAACTTCGTCATACTTAAGGTCTTTATGTACTTTTTTTTTACTTTTCGTCTATAGAAAGTAAAAAGTAGCTGAAGAGCTTACAAACCCAGAGAAAATTCCTTCAACACAGCAAGAATTGGACTTTCAGTCTATGAGCTAATATGTCTTTATTTCACAAGTTATGAATTATAACAACCTAAACTCAAAAGCACAACAGTAGTTACAGGCGATTATATGAATGAAACAATTATCTATATATTGACCCCAAAAGAATTTCTTATTAATTTAAGAACATCGAAGCTGCTAAATTAACGAAGAGAAAATCCACTTTTACTACGAATAAAAATGTATACATAAAAAAGCAATGCAGATTTCTAAATCAAGCGTCATCAACTCGTTCAATTTTATGCCAAAACAAGCGCTTCTTCTCCGCGTATGCAGAGGGTAAACATATAACAAGGATTGTCTCTCATGTAAAAAGCGCCGTGTGGCAATTTATAATGTGGGAATATAAAGCAATACTACATACAAACCATGGCTCTTGCCAAATACTCTTTCTTATGTATAGAAAGTGGTGGAATAAGTATTTAATTTTATGCAAATTTCTGTTTAGAAGGTTAATTCAAACCGAAGCAAATGAGTACAATTACCAAGGATAAGAACTTTTTTTTTTCAAACTGTAATCGATACCAATTGGTTACCTAGATGCATGTTCATTTCACTGCTATACAATATGTAAACATTGCAACAACTTAATGCTCATACTGTTGGCAATGCAGCACAAATACACCGGTATTAAACATGTTAAGGTGCCTGCTATTTTATTGTATTAATACCATAATAATTGTATTTTTTTCAATTATGTTAAACTATCAATTACTACCAAACCTATGAAAATTGTATGTGCTCGTGTCCAATTTATAAATGCTAATGTAAGAGAAATAATACTGTGGTTGTTCTACCAATCATGATACCTCAATGGAGGTATTAACCTATGAAGTGAATTGCATATTTCTATAGTGTGGCAATATGCAAAATGTTGCATACCGCCACTGCACAGAAGGAATTATCTGTATTACTTTTCACCCAGTTGAACTAGTGGTTTCCAGTAGGCGATTCGCAGGAGTATTGGGAAAGTTTGTTCTTTGTTTTATTCAAAGGGCAACCAGCTGGTACCCCCTACAGTAAATATTCTAGCTTTTTCAAGATTATTTCGTTAGTTGGTTAATTCCTGCAACATTTTCACATTTTCTTTATTCACAAAATTTTATGTGAGCAGAAAAATTTTATATAATAGTTGATAATTATATACAGTTTTACTTAAACTATGCAGAAATAAATACGTAGAATATTAAAACCTCGGCCATCAGTGAGGAATTCTATTTGAATTTTCCAGGTATTAAAAAAAAAACAACTAAGAATTAAACTTTCACTTCATTTTCAGAAATTGTGCCCTAAATTTTGTATTTAATGCAGTTATTTTTAAACACCACAGATAAAAAAATGAAAATCGGCGCAATTTTACGAAAACTAATAAAAGTGTTAGAAAAGTTAATTGCATTAAGTTTCGTTATTTCTACATATTTAAAATAAAGCTTTTCTCTTTGGCAGCTTGAAATTTTATAGTGTGGATGTGCACTATCTAGAGTGCGATGAGTGCGCGCGCGCGCAGAAGGATTAGGAGTCGGCACGGACGGGGCCACAAGGACACTGGAACAGTACACTGAACTTAAGAATTTGTCGTCTTTTGCCTCTTACATGTACTCAGGGAGGAAATGATGAGAAGAGAGACTCGAAGGATGACCAGAATCGGATTATGACCGTGAAAGCTTGGACGGGGTCTCTAACGGCTACTGTTGGAACACCACCTACGCTGCTCTGCTCATGTGCCTCGAGTCTCCTGGCGAGTCCCAATCGAGTGATCAAAGGCGACAAGCTGTTTATAGTTAAGCAAACCGCCTTCCAGCCGCGGCCCTCCGAACACCGTTATCTGGTCCTTCAACCCTGAAGGAGAGATGCTTAGGAAATGTGAACAGGATGTGGTGGACGAAAATTCGAACACACCGGCCACAGAAAAGACCAGCTGACCCATTCCACTCGGTTACAAAAAGCGAGGTGAGCAATACAGTTTCAAATACTGAAAACATATCGACTGACAATAAATTAAAACCATATAAACAAATTAAAATTTGGTTTTTTGCACTGAGTTATATGTTTTAAATGGAATATTGTTCAATAAGTATAACAGAAATTAAAGTAAATAAAATTAGGTGGTGTAATGGTGTCATTAGCCTCATTTTCTAATTCAATAGTTTAAAAAAAAATAACTCGCAATGTTTTTAGTTTTTTTTTTTTTCACACAAACCGTGTATAGGACAGGAGTTGCATATGTAGAGTCAGACTGAAAACTTCAATGCCATAGCTAGGATTTGAACCACGAATCTGCTGGTGGTTCTAAGCTACTAAGCTAGTATAGCAACATGTCAGACGGCATTAAGTTCAACTGACTCCCATGTGTCTCTTATAAGGTGATCTCGGCCACGCCGTGGCCGATTGGTTAAACCAATCGCCTCTCACCAAGGCGACCACAGGTGAGATTTTTGGTGGACAGAGCGTTGCAGGAGCAGGTTTAATGAATGGAAGTATACAAAATGAAATGTAAAAGAACGATTTAAAGTTGCATTATCCGGGTTCTAGTATCCCCTGCCATCGCTTTCCACCGGTGATCCATCTTCATTCCATATATCATAAGTTACATTACCTTTGGTGGCATAAGTAGTAAAAGCGGATTAAACACTATCAAAAGAAAAAACAAAACAAACAAGGTGATCTCATCAATGAATGATAATTATTTCTTCCACACAAGCCGTGTATAGAACAGAGTTGAATAGGTAAGAGACCGGGAGATTTCGTGATTCAAATCTGGCTATGGCATTGAATTTTCAGTCTGAATGTACCTATCCAACTGCTATTAAAATGTTGTCCCTCAAAATAAATTATTGTCATACAATCTATTAAATGTGAATCACTGCCCACCCGATCGTATCTTGCTTTCCCACATTGATATACTGCCTGCTCATTGTGACAAATTGACCCCAATTCCAGCACCAAACATCGCACGCAACACACGGAAATGATCTGTAACTACAAACTAGCGTGTATTTGTCAGATAGTGCTCTATCATTAAAAACCCAATAAGTAAAACTAATATCTTATATTGATATGATTTTCTGTACTCATAGTAGTTAGAGAAGATATTTTATTGCACCCAAAACTTCGTTATTGACATTTCACCGGAAATGTATTTTGAGGTCCCCCAAGTCAAAAAGTGTATGTGTGTATGCTCGCGCGCACACGTTTGTGTGCAAGTTTAGTATCTTTCGATGATGCGACTTGAACATTTTCAAGCAAATCTAACCACCATGACCATTTTTCGAAAAATTTGACTAACTCAAAAATACCTGTAACGATTTTAATTTAAATATCGCATACTAAAGATATTTACGTGGCAAATAAAATGCATATCTTCAATCTACTGGGAACAGTCTCTTCTTATGAAAGAACTTTGCATAACTAATAAACTGTAAGGGATAGACCAAAACGTACTACACAAAATTGTAGATCTTGTTAAAACGTACAACTTATGTTTTATATATATTTTTGTTGTAAGATAAACCGTTATACTTACTTTACCATTCCATTGGAATTGATATTACCTTAAAATAGATTATGTTAAGAGTTTGCAATAAAATTAATAAGTAGGTTGCATCCCCTTTCAAGTAATTAAGGAATTCTATTGAAACTTTGTAATGTTTTATTGTTTTAGACAGTTCATTTGTGTATAATTCAGTTCCGTTTCATTGCTTTTTTATTTTTATTTATATTTGTAATACCAAACCTGCCCAGGAACAGTATTTGTGGATTTCTTCACCAGTTTGACATTTTACTCTAAGATGTTTCGTATATGTAGCTCCACAGCCATAGCTGTTACCTTGCTCAATAATGATAATCATTTTTAGTGTATTGTCCATGTACTTTAACGTTTTCATATGATTTAATAAAAAATATCATGTTGTAGGACAGTTTCATTCCAACCACTCCACATGTTTCTCTTAACAGTCCGCCATCTTTTCTTTGGCTCCTCTGTTCATTTGATGATGATTGAACGGAAGAGTTAAATCAAACCAATAGGAGACGGACGGGGAGACGTGTCCAGGGAGCGCCTTCCAGATAAAATGCTTCCACCTCTTTTTTCCTACAACTGAAGTGGGTCTGAGTGGCTTAATAGAACAGGCACTGATCTTCTGACGTCAAGGTTTCTGGTTCAAAGTCGGTCCAAATCGATGGTTTTTCTCAAAAGTGGCAGCACCATGTTGGTAGATTTACTGGCCCGTAAAAGTTCCTGCGGGACGAAATTTCGACACACCGGCGTCACTGATACAATCCTGCCAATTGATAGCGTCGTTAGTAAACAAAATGCTATTACATATAATAAATTAATTATGCTAACATTTAATAAAAAAAACTAAAAAACTGAAAGCTATGGTACTTTCTCTACACTAACTGTGCTCAGCGCGGGTGAACCAACCATTAATAGAATGTCCTTTAACGGGTTTTGAGTCAGGAACATGGATCAGCCTCGTAAGTGTTCGAAATGATGACAGGAAGCTTGTGTTAGAGCGCACATTTGTGTATAAGGCTTGCGAACATTTGAGAGTAATGCTTTAACATTCCCCGCTAATAGAGAACACTCTACATCTGCGCTACGCATAGCGAGATAGATTTAATGATTTATATGTTTGCCCTCCGCTCTTTACGGATGAGTGATGCAAGACATTCAAGTCAGTCAGATTCACTAAATCAGATTTCGGCACACAGCAGCTAGACGAGAGGAGAAATCACGGATCATTAACCCTTTTGTAATTTGTATGCAAATATGTTAATTGAAATCGAGCGATACTTCCAAGTAAGATCCCTTAGCAACAGCAATACGTTGAATAACAATGCTGTTTGTGAACAAGGGAAATGTCTCGACGATAATGCTTCTCTCTTAACAGAATTACTATGACTTTAGTACAGCTATTGCAGAACTAGATTAAAAGATTTTCCAGAGCATCCAATGCATTAGTTCTTGTAAGTACCGTTCATTTTAGAAAGACTAAAGACTGACAAATTATGAAACTTCGTGTTCTAAATAATAACAGCTCCATGGCACGACAGCTCACAGGGAACCTTGGCCTACCGCCCAGTCGCTGCGTCCCCCATCTCGGTCCACTACAGACGTCATGGAGGTGGTGCAGTATTGGAGGGTGAGACGTGGTCAGCGCCTCGAGTCCCCCCCGGCCGGTTAATGACCTGGAGCCTTCTCCATCAAGTATCTCCTCGATTGGCCCCCCCAGGGACCTTACGAGGCTGAGTGCACCCCGGGCCAGGTCTTCCAGCGTGGGAAAAATCCCTACACCGGTACTGGGGATCGAACCCAGGTATCCCGCTTGGTAAGCAGCTGCGCTACCACCGCTCTGAGGAGACCATTCTAAATAATGTTTACCACTATTATGAACACGTGTATTTCTACTTTCTTTCCACTTATAATAAGTAGGGGAATTATTGTATTCCAACCAAAAATTCTAACTCCCATAATAAAAATCATGTGTGTTCCATTCACATGACTTTCTCTAGATCTCTGTAACTAACTATTAAAAACCTTATTTTTCTATCTACTTCATGATAATCGAGATAAAATAATTTTAGCAGAAATTATCCTTATTACTTGGTTCCTTGCAAGTAGAAGGCGAAAAACGTAATGCACTCCATTCACATGGTGTCCTCCAACTGTTCGGTCACCAAAGCTTTTATTCAAAATATTAATCTGTTATCTATATCATAATAATCAGGATAAACATAAGCAGAATTATTCGTATTAATAAGTTCCTGTAAATTGAAGGGGAATAAGACAATGTACATGTTAAAGCGATAGTCCTGTCCTTTAAAAGTCGGTCTCTATGTGGAACAATTGAAAGACCTACCTCTTTGAAACATGAAAAAATGATTCTTTCCGTTTGAAAAAAGCTATGTCCCTTAAAGTTGAAATCAAGAACCCGGGATATCATGAAAACAGTTAACTCTGCAAAAAAAAAAATGAGATGTACATTTTATGGTGCAATAAGTTTTTATATATCTCTTACGGTTTGCCATCTGTTTAAAAGTCATCCAGAATGAAGAGGCCTTCAGAGGCTATTCCCAGAAAATTCAAGATCTACATTTCGTTTGTCATAAAATGCCTTATACTTAGGATATTTTAACCATAATCGTTAGAGCCAATTTTAGAAAAATAAAAATTTTTGAAATTTGGTATTTAACGGTCTTTTTTTTTGGGTTATACTGTCAAGACACATACATGAAAATTTATCTATTTTTGTTTGACTCAGGGGCTCTCAAAACATGGATTTCCGGAGAAATCTCGATGTCGAATTTTTGGATGGAATAAAATACCTTCTTTATACACTAAGTACATAGTACGAGTAGAGAAAGTAAACATCTGATGTGCTTCATGACCTTCTTTGCCTGTTCTGCAAACAAATGATTCCTACTAAAGATTACTCTTTTATTTACATGCAACAGAGATAAATAATTCCAGAAAGTGTCTTATTATTCGCTTTGTTGAAAGCAGAAGGGAAATTAGGGCATGTACTCTGTAAACTAAAGCAATAGCAAAGCCCCTTAAAAATTGGTCACTATGTGTAACAATTATAATTTGGCTCTATTTGCATACCAACAGTAGAACAAAAGAGGTGAAACGAATAATGACTTCCTTTGAGAAATGTTTAAGCAGTTTAAATTTGGATCCAATAACAAGGAATATCTCGAAAACGGTTCACTCTGTAAAAAGTATGTTTCATAAATAGTGTGCTTTACCGAGATATATATTGTATGTGTACTAAGTTTCTGTATCTCTTACGGTTTACCAGTTATATAAAATTCATCCAGAATGAAGAGGTCTGCAGAGGCTATTCCCAGAAAATTCAAGATATACATTTTGTTTGCCACAAAAATATATTAAGCATCTGGTATTTTAATCAGTAATTTTTGAGATTGTTGAAGATTGAGTAGAGATGATCATGAAGGTAACACTTGAAAATGTTTATATCCATATGTACATAAAATATGTCGAAAGCTGCAGCATCTGCTGGCAAAGTTTCTGAGTCACATTCATTAATTGTTTCTATTGTTTTTCCACATACATACATGAGATTATCGTCCCATGCCAATTCTGACTGCAACTTGAAAAAAAAGCATGTAATCCATTCACATGACTTCCTCTACCTATTCCGTAAAAAATATACTTAAAAATCTTATTCCTCCATATAGGAAATTAGGTAAATATTAGCATAAATGGTCTTAATACCTAGTATCATAAAAGCAGAATGGAAATAAGGGAATATATTGGGTTAAAGTGTTTAAAAAGGTGGTTGCTTAGCGATTGAAATTATGTGACAATGCTTAGTACAAAAAATACAGGAATGACAGAAAGTTCAAGGATTTTGAAGTTGAAACCAGTAACAAGGAATATATCGGAAATAGCTAACTCCAAAAAAGAATGAAATAAAGATATAAATTGGATGTTTTAATGAGCTAAACGTTTTTGTACAGTAAAGCTTTATCTCGTACGGTTTCCCAGTATGCAAAAGTCGTCCAGAATGAAGAGATCTCTAGACGCTTATTTTAAAATGCAATACATCCCTTTTAATAGCCAACTAAATAGATTTAATATATAATACTTTAATCAAAATCGTTACAGCAATTTATGAACATTTCGAATAATCTTCCATTAAAGGGCCGTATGGGGTTGGAGGATTTTTCTGAAAATCTTCGTGTCGCAATCTTGGAAGATACTGAAATTAACAAGTTTGGGGTTTAACCGACTTTTTCATTTGTGAGTTATACTGCCCACAGATAATGCAGGCGCGCACACGGAACTTTTTCTATATACAGTATACTCCCAAATATTCATGTACGGATTATCCGTGCATCCACCCCCCAAAAAGAATTGTTTTGTTTTAATGTCAACACACTTTTTTCTCTCCGCCATCTTTGACAACTTTGTTTTACTTTCGTTCTCGTTGACACTTGCACACTGATTAACATCAGAAAAACTTAATTTGCTTTTAATCTTCACCGAAGAGGCAGGCCAATGGAAACGGTGTTCTGTTGTCACTCGGTGATCGTTTAGACAATGAAAATTGCACTTATTGTCATGGGGCGGGTTCTTTATTGCAGTTTGCTATACCTATGCACAGAAGTGGAATATTATTTTGAACAAAGAATATATGTTGAAAAAGGCTTTCAAAGGAAATGTCCTATTTATATATGTGCGTTGTACCTTAAAAGCATTCAACTACGGCGTTTTTCGATTATTCGTGCTTCTCCTCCCCCACATTACCCAAGATAATCAGACTGTGTGTGTGTGTGTGTGTGTGTGTGTTTTGATTCAGAGGCTCTAAATATATCCGGTAAAATTGGATGGAATACAATATCTTGTTTTAACTACTATACGTTGTGCATAGGTGATAGGGAAGGTAAAAAGGAAGGAAGAAGTTGGCTTGCAGCGTGATGGCACTGATAATGGAGAATGTATTGTTAAATGTGAGAGATAGAAAGACACCAACTCATATTCTGAGCAGCGTAGATACGACTGCTATCAAGATGAAGTAACACAGACACATCTTCCTCGTGTCCTAGAGCTAAGAAACTTTACTGTTATGGCTTTCCCTCTTGGGAAGTGCCTCAGAAAACATCAGTTTCAAGAGATATTTCGTTCTGTTTTATCGCTGCTCACGTAAATGATAGGCAAACAACCCAACCCAACCGTTGTTCACACACTGTTCTGTACTCTGCAAATTTGAAACCAAGGCAGACCATTAATTTTCCCAGATCAAACAGACAAACGCGAAATGTTCGCTTGCGCTACTCATTTTAAAACATCCCTCTATGTAATCAAAATCCACACAAACATGACGTGATGTTTCGTCAAACTTGTTGGTTCAATTAAGATTTGCTCTGCTTTAAACAAAGGCAGCCGTTTCAAGCCTCAATTCTTGCTTGGCATCTGAATACCAAATAACCACAGAGAAACAAATATCACAATAATAGCGTTGGCAATTCCAAAAATCTCATATGTTGCATTCAAATTACTTTTTACTTTCTCTACACGTACTATGTACATAGCGTATAGAGAAGGTATCGTAGAAGGTATTGCATCCCAAAATGCGATACCAAGATTTCATCCGAAATGTTTTATGACCCCTGAATCAAAAAAAAAAAAAAAATGTTTTGAAAGATGTCCGTGCGTGTATCTGTCTGTCGGTGTGTGTGTGTGTCTCTGTGAGCAGCATAGCTCAAAAATGAGAAGTCCGTTAAATACCAAACTTGGTATATAAGTTCAGTGTCTTCCAATAATGCGACACGAAGATTTTCGTGAAAATCCTCCCACCCCAATTACCCTTTGCAAGGACAAATTTTCAAAATTGTTGATTTTGAAAAGTAGCTCTAATGATTGTGATTAGAATATCGTATATTTAAGACATTTATATGACAAATAATGTATATATCTTGAATTTTCTAGGAACAACCTCTGAAAATCTGTTCATTCTGGATGAATTTTGCGGAATTTTGCATAACTGTAAGACAAAAACAAAAATTTACTGCATCAAAAATGTAGATCTCTTTGAAACACACAATTTATTTATATACCATTTTTTCGTAGAGTTAAACCGTTTTTGAGTTATTCCGTGTTATTGGTTTTAGTTTTAAAATACTTAACACTTTTCTCATGTGGAATTTGCCAACTCTTGGCCTTACAAGGGAACTTTAATTACATAGCAACCAAGTTTTAAAAGGTTTGACTATCGGTTTAGCCTAGTGTATTCCCTTAGTTCCCTTCTTCCTACACGGAAGCAAGTAATAAGACCAATTCTGCTAATTTTTCTCAATGTGCATGAAGTAAATAAAAGAATAAGTTTTTTATCAATTTTTCCCAAAGGTGTAGAGAAAGTGAATGGAATACATAATATTTTTCTTTATTTTTTTCTCTATAACATTCGTAGTAGGTTGAGTGGTTTTCGCATTCCACCAAAAAATGCAATATTGATTTCACTAAAATTTTAGGTTTTCAACCCATGAACTCAATTGAACGTAAGTGAAAACTAATTATACTCAATTTACTTCTTATTTAATTTAAAACAAATAAGGATATTTATATATCCCACCTTATTTCGAAAGCAGCTATACCAGTATTAGAACTGAGAATAAAATGTATGTTTAGTCTCTGCAATTTGTTGATGAAGGATACGAAAGAAACTGTTTAGAAATGTGTAGCTTGCTTAAAACTATATTCGCTCTTATACCGATATTAGGGGGAAAGTACAGATATTTGTATCTGCAAGAACAGGGTAATGAACATCATTACATCAAAATCAACTTAATTTGAGGACATATAATTTTACTCATTAAGAGTAATATGTTTTCAGGTTGGTTAGCACTTCGAAGTAAACATGGCACAGAAAAATCATACGGTTTTATTTCCCCCTGGAACGCGGGACTGATAGCGTAATGTTGAGTGCGCGGGCCTCGCGGTAACGACTGTTGTATCGGAACTGAGTACGAAAGCTTTCTGCAAGTCCAACGACCTCAGCTGCCTAGGCTGGTAGGTACATATTGAGGTGTCAAAATTGGAACAGGATTGATAGTCTATATTGACAGGCTTGTTCATTTCGCGTTGCAGTTAAGACCATGCAAAAATATCAGGTAGTGAATTATGATATTGATTTGTGGTATGTATATATATATATTAATAAATTCCATGAAGAATTAAAATTATTAATTGGAAAAAAAAATTAAAATTAAATTAAATTAATAAAGGATCCACATTTATTTTCATTTCTATCTTTTCTATTATCTTATTTAACAATTTTATAGGCCTATTCCCATATATCTTTACTAGAACTACATATAGTTATAACCCTTGCAGCGAAAAAATGGAACAGTGCAACGAAACCGGCCGGAATAGCTGTACGTCTCTGTGCCTTACATAATATAGCCTGGGTACTGTAACAGGATTTCTGTTTACTTACTAAAACCCCTCTGTTGCCCAAAATAAACACAGTTTGATATAAGACACTTGTGTTGTCTTTGAGTCATCATGACACACAAACCTAAACAACGATTTTATTATTACTGTTTGAAACGGTTTCCTTTTCTCCGTATTTCTGTGACATCCTTCACGTTGACACAATTAGATGAGATTTTCTTACCCAAATGGAAGCCACTGTTTCACATAATTGACATTGTCAGAAAGAGGACACCAGTCGTTTTTACTGTTCATTAAGCCACTTTTCTCTGACAGTTCTTGTTGAGAAAGTTGTGTGTAGCGCTCCAGTTGGACAGATCCGGGCCATGAATAATTCAACAGGTAAATTTGCGACGTTGACAAACAAACTTTGTGAGAAAGAAATTACTAACGAAGTAATCCTGTGTAATTCAAACACCTATGTCTGCAAACAAAAACTTTGTTGATTAGCATAGGTAACGCCATGGCTGGTCTTGAGTGTATCTGGGAAACTTCAAAATCGCAAACTACAACTTGGCATCTTGCCTCTCACAGTATAAGTTGAATTGCTGTTGCCCAACTTGGCTAGCTAAGGCTTCTATTTGGCACCACAAGACAGAACTATTAAGTCTGTTTTCTTTATTACACTACTGATGGAATCTACTTCTCTCGCTCTCTTTCTCTCCCCATACGTCTATCTCTCACTATCTGAAACTTAACCTATCTTCCTTAATCCCCCTCTTTCAATCTCCATTAATGTCTCCCCCTCTCTAAAAGTCCTCTATTTTCTCTTCCTCTGCCACTCTTTATTCCGCTTAATCTCCCATTGTCATCCTCATCTCTATGAGCGCACAAGCTATGTGATGTTTTGAAAATCGGTAATAAAACCATTTTTTTCTGGTGAGCAAGAAACATCAAAACATAATAGTAATTTACGTTATAAAATAATTGAAATTCGGTAATTTAAGAATGAATAAAGATGTTTTGAAACGAAGCAGTGAAACGATTTGAATTCTTTTAAAGTTAAGGTCAGGACATAACCTTCAATTCCACCGCTTTAGAGAAAGGTTTCAAATGCTGCATATATTAAGAGTTTACTGATAATTTTATGTCTGTACTTTGAGCCATCTACTCTACTTAATTTCCACTTTGTTAATTTTAAAAACTATCTTTATTATATAAATTATTCTTGCGGAACATTTTCATGAGAGATGTTTTATTTTTGGTAATCAGTGTAATCAAAATTGTAATCGAAAAGTTTCATACGAAAATATAGTTTTGGGGCAATGTAGAAATGAAGTTTAATGGGAAACGCACACCACCACATCTGCCGTACATTCTAATGTTTAAATGACCACTCATACATTTAACATTAGCGCAGAATTAATAGTATACCACTTCCTTAGTAATAATGAAAATCACATTATATCCAAAATGTAAGATTTCCAGCTGCCTCTCTCCTTAACGTAGAGTTGCGTGCAAACAAAATTACAATATAATGAGCTGTGTGCTAGGTTAGTAAGAAACCGGTAAAGCAGTTCTTCTTAGACCCATAGCTTTTTATATCCATCAAATACATTTAATGGAGGTTTTCGCATAGTCTCTTTTTCTACATAGCAATGTATACAGGAGACTAGTATCCCAATGTATTTTAGATTAGTTGAGAAAACATAATTAATTCATTTGTTAATTCTTTCTTAGGCTGGAGAGGTAGATTCAGAATGAACGTATGTAAGATGGCATTGGAGTGTGCTATCTAACGAGAAAATTTTTAAGGAGAAATTCGAGTCACGTGGAAAATTTCATGATCTACTGACATCGACAATAGCAGACAAGGGGAGCAAACATTTAGTGGTTAGAATTGAATGCCTTATTTTATGATTCCTTTGCATAATTAATTCGGAATTAATATTAACATTAATTGTTTTATATCGTAGTTATGTAAGAAAAACATTTACAAGAAATTTACCAACCCTTTCAGATAATGCAAAAATGATATATTTTGTCATTTTTATTTTTTCATTTTACATTGATCATTTGTATAATATTCGTGGAATTTATTATACTAGTTTGACGCTATTTTTGGAAATACTCCATATAGCTCTGCAGCCATCGCAGTGATGTAAGCGTTTTTCTATTTGTTGTGTTCTTTGCTCCTTTCAAATTATAAAGATGACAGTGTTATAAGGCAAATACTCGCAGCCATGTCTTATCTCCGCTTCTCTCTTTATTTACACCTGAGATAAAAACCAAACTCTGATGGTTAGATTGAGGTTCAGTGTCATAATTTTGACAACTAACCAGTAGAGCGACACATCTAGCGAATATCTTCCAGCCAATTAGGTAAAATTCTTGTTTTCCACCGTTTCCGACACTGACTTTGTCCAAACTAATAAGGGTAGCTGTGAGAAACAACAGATATGGGGACTCCGCCAATATTAAAGAAAGAAAAATATGGTGACCAAAGCCATTGACTTTTTACAACAAACTGGTAGGAGAGGGACACATCTAGCGATTATCATCCAGCCAGTTAGGTAAAATTATTGTTCACCACTCCTTTCGCCGCTCACTTTGTTCACACTAATAATACCATCAATACAACCCAGTAAGTGTGAAACACAACTGATTTTGGGATTCTGCCAACATTATATATTTTTTTGCGTCTGAGTACAATGTTTCACTTCATTTAATATCGTCTTTCGTTACTTTAAATACTTACACAAACGCGAACACAATCTTTAAATTAGTATACACTCTGCAGGTCCACCTTTCCCGGAACAGTTCTTGAACTTAATCTAACAAAGTTAAAAGTACGACCACGCGAATAAACTTTAGCATGGCCTCAGACATCGTCAAATTACGGTTGTTTATCTTATAAACATTCTGGCAAGGGCACAATGTCAACCGCATAAAACGTCGTCTCGTAAGTGGAATCTAATGCACTTATAGGGGTATATGAATATGCATAAAACTTCAAAGAAATCGAATTTGAATTAAATTGAGGTGGGGTAGAGAGGCCATTATATTATTTCACTTACGCTAACTCCCCACAAATCCACATCAGCATGCATGAAAACTCGGATTAGAATTATCCTGGAAGGGGGTCACCTATCATTGTGGCAGAACACCGCACTATTGAGACCCTTTGCGACTAACATGACCTCTGGGAAGAAGGGGTCAAGGGATACTTCAATGGCTACCAGATCCGTTTGGCGTCGAGTACAAGCATGGACGGGGTCAACAACGTTTCCAGATTAAGCGCATCAAATCCGCCCAAACCCTATAAAACAAGTGATAAAGTGGATTCTTTACGAGGATTTTCAGAGCCCTCAAACGTATATATCCAGTACAAATTCAAAATAGAATTTTTAGCTGGAATTCAATACCTATTTATTCTAGTTACTGTGAATAGATAAGGTTAAGTAGAGAAAGTAAGACAGATAAAGCAAAAGTGATAGAGAAATAGAATGAGACAAGAGATAGAAAGAAATATAAAGGGAGGTAGCCAGACAGATAAGGATAGATGTTTTTATTCATGTCGTTATGGTCGTTGAGTCCAAAATCGTCTTCGTATTTGAGTTATATTTACAAACACACTTACACGCACAGATACACGTGCATGTGTCCAAAAATGTTTTATTTGAAACAAGGTGTTATGACAGCATGTTATTTCCGGGTTAATGCCGGTTAATGCATACATCATACAACCAGAGCGACTGAGTAATTCGGCCGCTTCCATCGAGTATTCCTTGTAATCCTAGGACAATACAAGACCTACCTTCTGCGGTCCTCTCTGCAGAGTTGCAACTCTTTAAATGCACCATAATAATTTTTGAGTACATTTCTCTCTATATACAATGCTTGAAATCGAAATTTTGGTAAATGAGGATCTGCTATTGGGCTTCAAGACCAAGGATACATATTTTTCAGTTTCTGAATCGTGGAGATGGATTTACGAGTGTTATTAATTGTAAATATGATGCATTTCCTTTTTACACGTACTTTCTCTACACATGCTATGTACATAGTGTATATTGAAGGTATAGTAATGCACACAAAAATTCGATTCCGAGATTTCACCGGAAATGTGTGTTTTGAGTTCCCTGAATCCCAAAAAAGAATTTTCAGAAAAATGTTCTTGTGTGTATGGGAGGGGGGCAGCATAGCTCAAACATGAAAAGACCGTTAAATACCAAACTTGTTATTTAAGTTCAGTATCTTCGAGGGATGTGACACAAAGATTTCCAAGAAAATCCCCCCCCCAACCACCCTTTACATGGAAATGTTTTCGAAAATATTGATTTTCTCAAAAATGGCTCTACCGATTTTAATTAAAATATCGTATATTAAAGATATTTACCTGACAAAGAAAATGTATAGATTGAATTTTCTGGAAATAGCCTATGAAGACTGCTTTATTCTGGATGAATGTTAAGGAATTTTGCATAATGGCTAAACTGTAAGAGATGGACAAAATCTTACCACACAAAAATGTAGAGCATATTAAAACGCACAATTTGTCATACACGTTCCTTTCGTGGAATGAACAATTTCTGAGACACTCCTTGTTATTTGTAAAATACTTTAACCTTTTTCACACGGAAAGTATTTCCATATTTCCCTTCTACTTATAAGGAAGAAGTAATTAAAACAATTTCTGCTGCTGTTTATCCCATGAAGTAGATATAAGAATATGCCTTTGTTACGTGGATGTAGTGTGTCGTGTAAATGTAACACACAATATTTTTTTCTATTACATAGCCCTTTTAACATGTAAGGCTTTGCTCGTTGTTATAGATTCTTTACGCTGGATTTAAACCGTTTTATTTTCCTCAAAAACATACATACCCTTGCATAAATGCTTCCAGACTCTGTGGGAGCTATGAATAATTCTGTTTAAATAAAAATTCCCCTCCCAGCCGAGAATCGAACCCGGGACCTCCAGGTGAGAAGTCGGTTCGCATTTCACTCGACCACGGAGGCTGTATGTATTTCTTTTGAGAGGTAATTGAACACTCGTTCACTAGACGACTCTACATCGTAGTACATCAAATACAAGTTAAAGATGACCAAAAGAAACACAGGAAACGTGAAGAAAGAGAAAGAAAAGCAATTTCTGAACAAATTTTATCTGGCTTTTTCGTACTTTGACTAGGAATTTGCTCACGTTATGTCAGTTCCTCTGGTCAGCCAGCATATCCTAGCATGCCAATCTCCTAGCAGTACTTAACGTTTGAGTTTATTTGTAGCTGGGTTCCTCACTGCACATTCCACCAGTCTTCATTCAAATCACAGAATGGGCAGATTCACCTGAGAATCGTCGGTCATCATCTGCTTCCTCAGTCTCTCTCAAGCCCCAACCAGCATTCCTGATCCTCCCATCCTTTCTAAGTTAAATACGTGCAATATATTTGTTCCGATTTTCTCTCGTATTAACCATACTCCTAAATAACAGAAATATTTAACATGTTATATTTTTAGAACTTGGTAATACCATTTCTACCTGATATAGCCGTTTTAAAACAATTGTTTTATTTATGTATTTATTTATCCTGGTTGGAGTTAAGGCCATAAAACTTTCTCTTCCACTTTACCAGGCAATACACTAAATACAATGTAGCAGTGATACAATGTTTAAAGAACAAAAATATCACTTTATACAACTTTATAAAAACAAATATAAATAGGTACAACAAGTATGCTGAAATGAAAAGAAAAACTATAAACAAAATTATTTTAAGTGGAATATTCATGTTGACTGAAACACATATTAGTCATATTTTACAATTGAAATGCACATTAATTGCCTGCACATAAAATATTAGTAACAATAATTGAAATTAGTGATGTTTTATCATATTAATACAGCAGCAGATTAGACTTGAAATGAATGCCCTAATTTTCTTCTTGATGAGTGTAACATTTCAGGAGTCCCTTACGTCTTCAAGTAGAAAATTCCTAAAAGACGAGCTTAATCTATTGTAAATGATGAATAGAAGGTTGTTCGTTGAGCAGGTATAGTAATAAGGAAAGAGTGTCGTGAGCGAGTTTCTCTATTATGACGGTTAGAAAGATATTTTAGGAGAACATTCAGATAGTTTGGAATGCGAGAATAAAGGAGTTGATAGTGAAATGTTAAAGAATGTAAATTTATTCCATCCCTAAGCTGGAGCCATTTAAGTGTTTTATATGATGGTGTAACATCAAATTGACGGAGATTGCATACAAAGGGTACACACGTATTATGACCCCGTTGAAGTCTTAGTCAAATTTACAGCTAAGCCGATGTCCCACGATCAAATATTTTTTTCCAATACTCTCTAAACTACAATTTGGATCATGGGACATCGGATAATTTCATTGTATACAATTTTCGTCCTGTATTTTGGTCCAATTCTAGTTTGCTACAACAGGATACAGTGGTTTCTAATTTTTGGTCCAAACATATGAAATCAACCAATGAGCGACCTGGTGGGAATGACGAAAAAAGATGGCAGCTAGCGCTAGATCTTCCTTC
This sequence comes from Hymenopus coronatus, assembly GCA_030762935.1. Taxonomy (NCBI): domain Eukaryota; kingdom Metazoa; phylum Arthropoda; class Insecta; order Mantodea; family Hymenopodidae; genus Hymenopus; species Hymenopus coronatus. The sequence goes on from CM060882.1 coordinate 86,339,226, forward strand.
CCGCCAACGTGATTGTTAGTGTGAAACTTTGCTCTATCTTAAAGACTTTTTCCTAAATAATAGGGTAATAGTAGCTGAGATATGGTTAAAATACACGCTTTTCTGCGGCAGAGATTTGTGAAATAATGACTCCGGTATCTATAGCACCTGCAAATGCATTTTATCGGACCCATTTGTACCTAACCTCTTTTTTCAACAAAAATATAAAAACGTGATGGAAGGTTCATCTGCTGGTATGGACTGTCTCATATTTGTGTCTTGCCGAGTGGTTTTTGCCTCAACTAAGCACAGAAACTTTCCAAACAAATTTTTGTTCATTCTAAGGAAGTTAAAAAAAATTCTAGAAACGAGTTCATTTTGCAGCACATGTAATACACCAACTTCCTTGACCTGTATCCCCACGTTTCAGCGATGGTATATAGTCCACCAACGCCTCTTTATTAATTTTTTGTTTCTGTTGTATTATGCTCTTGCAATGAATACCTAAACTAAGCTTGCGACAGCGAACGTAAATAATTGTGGATCAGCAGCTTCCAAAATTTTCTATCAGCTGTTCGTGTGTATGCGAGAAATATTTGGACCAATACACACTCCCGTGGGGAATGGAATGGAGAAATTGTACACAACGTTCACCTTGTATAAAAAATATTTGGACCAAATTCTGACCGTAGGACATCGGCTTTAGGTTAGTAAAGAGGGCCACAGTCGTCAAAATGGGGCATAGCAAGCGTTTGTATTAATTTATATTATTATTGATGTTTATCATACTTCATTTATTACAATATATTCCAACTAATTAATAGCAAAAGTAAAATACAAGTTTGGGCTCAATAGAAAATTAGCTGGTAAATATTTGCTAATAATGCAAAATGTTGACCAAAAATAGGTTTTTACAACTTTATTTTATACTTATCTTTCACAATCCAGCCGGGAGGGACTAGAGAAGCTAACCACGTCCCACCCTCCAATACTGCAACCCCATCCTGTAATGGGAAGATATGGAGGCACGCAGAGGTCGGGCGGTAAGCATTTCCCCGACTTTGGCTTGTTGTGCCACGGTAGGTTGGTGCGTTTTATTCTTCCAGAATCAGAATATCAGGGAATTTGGTACTTTATAAATCTTGATCAATTATACATTTGTTTTATACCTTCATTTACTGGAATATCTCTCCAGTCGATATATCACCTGCACTCTCAAAAAGTATAATTATTACTATTATAGTAGTGCAATAAAATGAAAAAAAAAAAAAAAAAAAAAATACATGGCCTATAAAATACTGGCAAAAGTACAATTTCCTAATGGTTGGGGGGAGGCCATTTGTATTGTTTGTCTTTAAACATTGACACTAGCTTACCAATGTACCTCGAAAGTATCTCAGGAAGTTATATTCACGTGGAATTAAGGTGTACCAGAGGGGTTTTCAAGAAGTAAACCAAGGTTAACCAATGTTAACTATTATAGTGGAAGCACTTTCCTGCCAGGATATGTGATTATTGTGGCATTTTGAGTAGATTTTATCAAGTTGTCACTATTTTGTTAGAATGCAAGAGTGGAACATATAGCATACTTTCTCTTTTGGCACAAAAACCGTCTGCAATCCGTGATTTACGCAGGACACTTAGGCAATTAAAGCTCCCTGATCGTTTGGAGCAGTTAAGAGAAATGAGAATAATCATGAAATTTTATATATTTTGTCCCCAAAAATTAACATATTTGTACTTTCTCCACACGTATTATGCATACAGTAGGTCCACCCAAAAATTCAATGTTGATATGTTTTGAGATCGAGTCTGAAAAAGTATTTTTAGAAAAATGTCTAGCTCAAAAACGAAAAGCCTATTAAATACTAAACTTTCTGTTTAAGTTTAGCATCTTCAAAGGATGTGATATGAAGATCCCCATAATCCAAACAACCTTTACATTATTTGTTTCTTAAAATATTGTTTTTCTTAAAAATGGCTAACGTTTTTGATTAAAATACAGTCTATTAGATATTTGTATAACAAATAACATGTATATCTTGAATGTTCAGATAGCCTCTGAAAAACTCTTTATTCTGGAAGAATTTTGCATAAATGGTAAGCTGTAAGAGATGGACAAAAACTTAATGCACAAAAATATAGAACTTGTTAAAACACACAATTTCACACTGTTTTGTTTTTGTACAACTAACATTTCTGAGATATTTCCTTGTTATTGGTTTCACTATTTAACTATATAACTTTTCTCAAACGGAAAGTCACCTTTCGTTTTCTCTTTCTGTTTTACGGTTTGCCATTATCGCTTTAGCTTTGTGTATACCCTTATTTCCTTTCTGCTTAGAAGGGCGTAAATTATAACGCAATTTATAATGCCATTTTTCTCCATTTGTATGATGTAGATCAAGAAAACTCTTGTTATAATACCTAGTTTGTTTGTAGAACGGGTAGAGAAAGTCATGTGAATGAAACATATCAGAATTTTTATCATAGCAATTACTATTATCCATTACATATTAATAATACTACTCGTTTATATGTTGTCACTTATTATTCTAGACCTGCATTTACTAATTAAACGACAGAAAGTTCGGATGGTTATTAAAGGAAACCGCAGGTTTCAAATATGTCGTTATTATGGCTTAGCTTTAAGCGACAGGCCTTTCACTGTTATATGAAGTTTACAAGCTATTTCATCCATCTTTCAGAAAGCCTTTCCCTTCGGCTACGAGCAAAGAGAAGAGAAACTCTTGGGTAATGCACATCAAAGGGAAGGGATTAAGATTTTAGGTGATTATTTTGTGGAAACCTTTCTCATCTAGACTTCGGCACGCTAAGTGTTTTCTGGCTCAAAGGCATTGCGTTTATTATTTCAACTATAACCTATTCGCCTCACATTAGGGACAAAGGGGCTGCTGACGCAAATACGGAGGTTTGTATCCTTGAAATGTCATTCAGCAGTTTTACAGACACCAATTAATTTTGACTTTCTCATGTATTCTAACTGGAATTTTTTGCGTCACGATAATTATAAGTACATTTTAATCCCATTTTACTAAGCTTTTTTTTTATTTACTATTTTTACTTTCTCTAGCCCCGTATGTACAACTACATAAGGATAGAGAATTTTTGAATTCTACCCAAAAATTCGATGTCGAGATTTCACCGGAAATACATGTTCTAGGACCCCCTGAATTTAAAAAAAAAAAAAAAAAAAGCATTTTCAGAAACGGGTCTGTGTGTGTGTCTGCGGACAGCATAACTTGGTATTTAAACTTCGTGTCTTCCAAGGATGCCAAATAAAGATTTTAAAAAAAAAATCCCCTCCTAACTACTCTTTACATAGAAAATGTTTCAAAAATGTTTTTATTAAAAATGGCACCAACGATTTTGATCAAAATACCACATGTTAAAGCCATTTCTGTTACAAATAAAATGTATATCTTGAATTGTTTGAGAATAGCTTCTAAAGACCTGCTTATTCTGGATGAAATTTGCTTAATTTGGCATAACTAGGAAACCGTAAGAGATGGACAGAAACTTACTAAAAATGCAGATATTGTTTAAATACACAAGTTATCATGTACATTTTTTTCGTGAGCGTGACGTTTTCGAGGTATTCCTTGTTATTAGTTTTAATTGTGAAGCACTTACACTTTTCTCAGACGGAAGTGACACTTTTTCTTTTGATCTACTCCTAGTCAAGCAAAGAAGCGAGATGCGTTTTTAAAACATTTTATTATAGCTTTATTCTAGTGCATTCTCTTAGTTCCCTTCTACTTATAAGGAAATAAGTTATCAAATTCTGCTAATGTTTGTCTCGATTAGCATGGTGTTGAAGTAAGTTTGTTTGTAGAGTAGCTAGAGAAAGTCATGTGAGTGTAACTCAACAGATTTTTATTATTCACTTTAACTGTTGTTAAGTAGACTTTCCAATTACGCAATCCCTGACTAAGAAAACAAAAGAAATTAAATTTTATTTTATATACCTGTGTTTAAGAAAACAAGTGGATACTACATTTTTTTTGGGGAAAGCACTATAAAGATTGAAATTATCCGATATCTCAGAGAAACGGTGAAATATAATAGTAAAATTTAAAAATCAAGAACTCAGATTCCTGTAAATATTATATTTTTAGCTTACTGATTCACTTCCTGCGAATGTCTCGCCAGATAATACTATACATAGGAACAAATCTGCATTTGTTTCATTCAAATTACCTTTTCAACCTATTATGTAAGAAACTGTTCCTACAAAAGCTTATTCTTTCATCTACGTCATGATAATCGATATAAACATTGTTAAAATAAACTTATTACTTAGTTCCTTATAAGTAGGGGGTAAAAAATGAATAAGCTTGGCTAAAGCGATGATAAACTCTTTTAAAAGCCGGTTGCTATTGCTTGAAATTCGTTCTCTGTGCATGGCACGAGTAAAACAAAATAAAAACGAATGAAAGGTTCCTGCCTAGGAAACACTTTTAAAATTTAAACCAATAACATTGAAAACAGGAAATTAACGAGATCTACATTTTTAAGGTTACTGCTGAAGGAAGTCATTTCCAAAAAATTCAAGATATACTTCTCATTTGACACGAAAATATCTTAAACACATTGTATTTTAATCAACATGTTTAGAGCCGTTTCTAAAAATCTTCCATGTAAAGGGCACTTTGGGTTGGAGGAATATTCTTGAAAACCTTCGTGTTGCATCCTTGGAAGTTGCTTAGCTTTTATATTTAACCGACTTTTCAATTTTGAGTTGCGTTGTTCAGAATACACACACACACGCACACGCACACGCGCACGCGCCGTTTTCTAAACACATACACACATATAGGTACATAAAGTGAGTATTTCTAATGCAATTTTGGTATTGAATTTAAAAATGGAATGCAATACCATCGCTAGTAATTATGAAGTAGAGAAAGTAAAATGTGATGTGTTTCATTTACATGAGCTTTATCTGCCCTCCATTGTTTATTACTGGCTATACAAACTATTCTGATGAAATATTATTACTTTCTGCACACGCGCAATTCGATAGCTACCAGTTTCACCGGTAATACTCGTTTTTAGGTCCCCTGAACCCAATAAAAAATTTGTATAACATTTTAGTAAAATTATTTATTCTAAAACACACACACACCTATTTATAAAATGCTCATTTGCGCTATCTTTGGATTCACTCTTATGTATAAAATATGATGCATTATAGAGATCATTATGACCAAATCTTGCCCCATCCGTTAAAACACATCTTCTATTCGAGCATTGTTCTAAAAGGATGACTCAAAAATATTTTTACAACGGTTGGGGATGGATTCCTGATATCAAAACATGAAAATATGTTCATATAAACGTATACTCTAAAATACTTCGTTTTCGTGTTATCAGTTTATTAATGAAAGTCATCTTCAACGGCTTTCCGGGTCCAACCTAGTAACTTCATTTATTTAGTCACTCATTCATAGAAGGCTTTGAACCATTTACCGTGCAGAATTGGCCGTGTGTTGCCATGGCTGCTGGTTAACGTTTGTCATTAATCAGATATTCCCCCAGTACGTATTACAAGTGCTATCTACAGAGACCTCATTCAGCACACTCTCTGACTTATTAGAAAATGTGCCTCTTTAAATAACAAGCTTGTGGTTTATGCATGATGCTCTAGCACATTTTAGTCTCGTTGTTCTAGATGCACTGACTGGTATCTAGCATGGCAGAGGGGGACCATTTCAATGACCTGCACGTTCTCGACCTCAATCCTTTGGATTTTGGAGGCACCTTAAGCTAATGTTTCATGCAGCAGACATCCCAGAAGAAGAAACCCTTAATCTACGTTTCATGGAAGCCTGCGAAATCATACGATACCAACTTGGAGTATTTGACATTCCATACTTCGACGAGCACATGCGTGGCTAGACGCAAGAGGACATTTATATCGTTTTCTAATACGTGATGAAACACCTCCAACCGAAAAAAACTTCGAAATTCTACTTCAAAACTTGAAAATGTTCATATGAACATTATTTCTTGTTTTGATGTAAGGAATCTGTCGCCAAATTGTATAAAAGCATTTTTGAATCATCCTGTATGAAGGTATCAACTATTCAGTTTATCGACACACGCAAATAATTCTTCATTCCTTCTTCCAGAATGCGGACTTTGTAACAATTGGTTTAGCTTTTCTTTGTAAAAGTCTAAGCGAAACTCTTTCAGAGAGACGATATGCAACCATAAGTTCTTTGCTCAACCATAGCATTGATTGTGATAATGTGCCTGAGCTAATTTTTCAGAACAGCCACAAAGACCAATTAATACCGTGAAAGGAGTCAAAGTTTGGTTCTTTGAGAGAGGAAAATAAAAATGCATTCTAAGAGGGAGGACTAAATTTTATGCACGTAATTTTACGTGGTAGAGTAAGTCAATTTCTTATATTTTACTTAAGTCATTCCAGAATTTTTTCCACATTTGAAAAAATAAGTGCTCAGGTAAGCTGTAGATAATCTAATAGTTTGACCTTCTTGCGTAACTTAAGAAGTAGTTTATGTCCATAATATTTCTGGTTATCACAATAATAAAAGGTATACATTTAGTGGCCTGTTTAAAATGTCTACCAATACCATCTGGATTAACATTATTTTTTCCGTGAATTATATGTAGAAACGAGAAAAATCAAATGATAGTGATAGAAAGCCAGGTGAATCCAGTAAGTAGAGTTTTGTTTTTCTTTGCCTTCTTAAAGAGCTTTTAAAATATACACAGAGAACTTTTTACATGCCTTATAATATTTACTTCATAGAGTGAACCGATGGTGTGTACAATTTCATGTGTTAACCCACAGTCATAAATCCTGCTGTCAGCATTATAACGTGTGATTTTGCCAGAATAAACTACCAATGATAGTTTCTGATGTTTATTAAAACCATGAAAAAGTTAACAATTCTTGGTTTGAATAAATTCTATAATTGGTCGATTTTAATATTTCCTTAACAAAGCAGTATGCATAATTACAGCTCTCTTGGATATACATGTTTCTGTTGCTTCCTAATCACCTAGAAATGTGTATTCCGATAATGAAGATTAATGCGTAGGTGAACATTAATGTTATACTTTGAGCCAGAAAGTGTGATAAGAAATTTAGATTAGTCCACAAATTCTGGACTGGCGCCTGTACCCGCTCTGGTTAGATGTTGTTCGGAGGTCCCGCCGAGTTTTCCCTTGACATGTTTCCAGCTGGTTCGGCCCATCTTTACGAGTGAAAGATAATGCCAGGAAGTACTTCACCGGCGTAGTGATACACTAACCAAACCAAGCAGTGCCAATGCTTCTGCTGGCTTAAGTATTCCAAATATATCACTGCCGAAACTTGGTTAGCATTTAATTACAGTGAATGTGGCAGTGAAAGAGCAACTTAGATGCCAAGAGTACATAGTATGCCACAAGAGGTATTTCAATAAAAAAAACTATAATACCATTTCGTTCTGTGAACAGCCGTTTTCGAAAAAAGTAGTTCTTTCAGATTTGATGGTTTATTCCATTTCTTTTTAGGATAATAATTTGCTACTAGTTAGGTAAGGAAATTATTTATGACTTAAGTTTTGGTAGAAAAAAATATGCTTTTACATAAATATTGTGATTTATCAGGTTCTACAATGTGTACAATATATACACATAATAGATAAACAAATTAGTCTACTCTACTCCAAATAAAAATTTTACACGGAAATTGTACCGGAAATATGCATATGATCCGAGTCTCCCTGAATCCAAAAAAAAAAAAAAAAAAAAAACTTATTTGAAAAAAGGTGTGTGTGTGTGGGGGGGGGACGCATAACTGAGAAAAGAAAAGCCCGCTAAATATTAAACTTCTAAATATGCACCACGGAGATATTTTGGGAAATCCACCAACCCAACTACCCCATTTTGATATTTTAATATTTTCAAAATGGGTAACGATTTTTAGTAAAATACACATTTAAGATATGATCATGATAAACAAAATGTCTATCTTGGATTTTCTGGGAATAGTCTCTGAAGACCTCTTCATTCTGGAAGAATTTTGTATAACTGGTAAACCTTAAAAGATATACAAAAACGTACTGCACAAAAATTACCTATCTGGCTAAAATACTCAAGTTATGTCGTACCTTTTTGAGTAAGTTAACCGAATCAGAGATGTTCTTTTTCAATTTTAAACTGCTAAACGTTTCGGATATAGAGCCTCATCGTTCGTTTTATGTCTTTTGTTTTACTCCTGCCCATTTAAAGAGAACCGAATTTCAAGTCTTTTTTCTCGATTGCTTTAGCATAATGATATTTCTCATTTCCTTTCTATTTGCAGGGAAATCAGAAATAAAATATTTGTTTATCCCGAAGAGCATGATGTATATAAAAGAATAAACTTGTGTAACAATATTAGCCATATAAAGTCGCGTAAATGGAACACATCAGATGTTTTGTATGTGGTAGCATTTTGTCTTATTTCTTTCGGTATATAAATTGTGCTAAAGTCATGTCGAACTTCATCTTTGGTTATCTTACAAAAAACTTACTCTTCTATCTTCTTCATACTAACTGAGATAAAAACTAGCAGATATGTTTTTTAATATATTTACTTGTGGGGGGGGGGGAAAGGAGGGAATGTACTAGTCTAAAGCGATAGTCTCAATTTAAGAGCTAGTAGCTATATAATTGCATTAAAAATTAGTTTTCCGTGCTTGACTAATATGAAAAAAAGTAAAATAAATAAGGATTTTTCATTTAAGAGAAGTATAAGCTTTGGCACTTTTAAACTAAAAATTATGAGTATATCTGAAAAATGTAATTCGACAAAAAACATGAATATATTAGATATATTATGTATTAACAGATGTTCTGTGAATAAGATATTTCCTGTATCTTTAGATTTACCAGTTATGGACAGTATCCAGAATTAAGAGTGTTTTAGAGACATTGCCCAGAAAAATAAATATATGTATTTTATTTGTGAAACAAGTATCCTTACTAATTAGGAATTTATTCAAAATCGCTAAAGCTTTCTTTTTTTTTTTGAGAAACTTCGAAAAATGTTTCTTAAAAAGTAGATGGGGAGGGGGGAATTTTCCTGAGACATATTTGGTATTTAACAGCTTATACTGTTCAGACACACATACACACACAATATTTTATTCATTGTTCTCAAAACACACATTTCTGATGAAACCCCGTTATCGTAAGTTTGAGAGGAATTTTATGCCTTCTCTACCTATCCTCTACCTTGTCTGCGTATGCATGAATTGAAGTAATAAGAGGCTTAACAAAATACATTACAATATGTGAATGATGTAGAAAGGCAATTTTTTAGAATTCCCAGCGCCTAATGTTGACGCTAAGCCATGTGGAACTGTATGATGGATTAAAGTCCTTAAATGGATAACAGAGGCACCTTTGCACCTGAAAGCCGTGTGGATCACTAAAGCTGAAGTGTTATTAATGGAGACAACATAAGCCCCTTCCATACATTGAACCGTATTACATTATTCACCACAGATGTTACGCTGTTTGTTATCGAAATGGATAATGTTTCATCAGGGGAATGTTTGTCAGCACTAACAGACCATGACGTATCTTCTGTCAATTTCTTAATTTGTCTCAGTATCTTATAAATTGTACATAATCCGATCATAAAAAATCTAATGTGCTCCATTCACATGACCTTCTCTACATTTCCGCAAAAAAGTATTGCTAAAAAGCTTATGCTTCTATTTACTTCATGCTAATCGACAAAAAATTAGCAGAAATAGTCTTATTACTTGCTTCCTTGTAAGTAGAAGCGAAATAAGGGAGTACCATAGGTTAAAGTGATAGTCAAAAGCTGGTTGCTATTTAACTGAAGTTCCTTTGTTTGTATAGACAGGAAGCTGAAACCAATAACAAGGAGTATCTCAAAAACGATCAACTCCACGAAAAATGTATATAACATAAATCGTGTGTCTTAAAGTGCTCTACATTTTTTGTGGTAAGTTTTTGTCCATCTCTTACGGTAAAGTAGTCTTTAGAGGCTCTTCACTGAAAATTCTAGATTTATATCTTATTTGCTAAGCAAATATTTTAATATACGATATTTTATTCAAATTTGTTAGAGCCATTCTTGAGAAAATCAAAATTTTCGAAAAAAGTTCCGTGTAAAGTTGGTTGGGGTTGGGAGGATTTTCTAGAAAATCTTCGTGTCGTATCCTTGGAAGATACCAAACTTAAATCCCTAGTTTGGTATTCAACAGTCTTTTGAGCTATGTTGTCCACAGACACACACACACGGACCTTTTTCCAAAAATGTTTTTTTATGGATTTAGGGGGACCGAAAACATGTATTTCCGTGAAATATCGGTATCGAATTTGTGGTGCATTACAGTACCTTCTCTATACACTATGTATATAGTATGTGTAGAGAAAGTAAAAAACTGATAATGGCTCTTAATTACTTACCGAATGTCTATTTCTTGTTAGTTAAGATAAGGTTTTGATAATAAATAGTTGTTTTTGTAAATTATCATTGTTTTACCCAATATTAAGTCAAGCTATTAACCCCAGGACTGAAGTACTTAAACGTTTTAAATCGCAATTGGAGTGTGTCACTTCAGAACAATTTGAGATCACCTAATGTTTTGAAGGGAAACATGCGAGGCACAATCAGTGTAATAATGTTCAAACGAGCCGGGATCAATTTTATAGTGTTAAATGCCCGCTTTAAGTAGTGTGGTACTGCAGGCGATGTAGCTGATGATGCATGAAATGAAGGATCGAACCCGGACTGCCTTAGTGAGAGGCTGGCGGGCTAACTACTCGGCCCCCTTCACGCGATTCATGGAGGGTAAAGTTAGTAGACATTTGTCTCGTCAGCGTAAAGGTAAACCCGAGAAACCATTTTTGAGAAAAATGTTCCATGTAAACAGTTTTTACAGCGTTTAACGCCCGCTTTTGAATGTGGCACCGCAGGTGATAACGCTGATGATGGGATGAAGATGGAGCCTCAGTGGAATGCCATGGCGGGGGAAACCGCAGAACCCGGAGAAACCCCGCCCCTGCACCACTTTGTCCATAAAAATGCTACATACCAAGGATCGAACCCTGTCCTGCTTGGTGAGAGTGAATCTTAACTACACAGCCATGGCGGGGCCACTCATGTAAACAGGGGTTTTTAGTAGGGGGGGTTTTCCTGAAAATCTTCGTGTCACATTCTTAGAAGATTTAGAACTTAAACTGCTATTTTACCAACTTTTCGTTTTTGAGTTACGCTGTCTACACACTCACAAACGCACACACACGGGCCTTTTTTTAACAATGTTCTTTTGGGGTTTAGGGGACCCGCAAAACACGTACTGCCCGTAAAATCTCGGTATCAAAGTTTTGACTGGAATAAAATACCTTCTCCGTAGTATGTATATTGTATTTATGAGCTAGAGAAAGTAAAAATACACCACTAAGCGAATTCCTGCCATCTTTTTATGAATGCAGAATGAAGAGATGCGCATTTTTGATAAAAAATACCTTAAACCTTTAGAGTTGTAACCAAAATCTTTAGCCATTTTTGTTACGATACAAATTTTGCATGTAAAGGGTAATTTGGGTTCGGGGCATTTTCTTGAAAATTGTTGTATGACATCCTTGAGAGATGATGAACTTAAATATCAAGTTTAGAATTTAAGGAATGTTTCTTTTTTTTAATTATTTGTTCACACACACATACAGACACACAGACAGACAGACAGACAGACAGACAGCCCACTTGATATTTTTCTAATAATGCCTTTTCAGGTTCAGGGGATGACAAAACACACATTTCCTGTGAAATCTCGATATTGATTTTTTTTGATCCTGTGAAATCTCGACATTGATTTTTTTGTTGGAATATATCTACCTTCTCCGCTTATATACATAGTACAGAAAGTATGAGTTTCGGTAATTGCTTAAATCAAGACATTAACTGAATATCCACAAAGTCTACGGGAGAAGTGTGGAAACTTACATTTAGTGCAGGAGCTTGGAAATTAAGATGAAGTGAGAAAAAGTGTTTGGAAAAGCTTCATTGTAGATATAGAAAGAAAGAAAAAATTTATTTGTGAAGTGGGATTGAATAAGAAATGCCCTGTGAAACAATGTGTGGATAAGAAATAAGAAATAGCATAATGCAGAAAATCGTTGGGACACTATATGCAGAAAGGACTGCTCTACGCTTCTGAAGGTTAAAGAGGTAGAGAATATGCTATGTCCCGTCCAAGATTTTGTAAACAGCAATTTGTGGGTTTAAGTTGAAAAAATAATAGCATTTCTTTTGGTCATACCATTATTGCTTTATTGCTTCATTATTGCATTATGGCTTCTCACATCTAGAGGGAGAGAGAGAGCATTTACGCTGATCAAATATGGATTACTCATCCTTTGGCTAACCAGAAACTGGCAAGAAAATCGACCTCCCAAATTTACTAAATTAGGAAACAGGTACTTTTGGTTGCTTATGAAGGCATAAACTATAAACCAGAAATACTCTTTTTAGTTATATGTAAAGTAGCAATGGAATAATCCAGTAATTTTTTTACATATTAGTAACTACCTCAGCCATTCAGAGGAAACTGAACTTCATGCTGAAATTTCGAGTTCTAAAAATGTCTCACTTTTAATTAGAATTCCAAACATCGAACTCAAGACACTTAACGATTTTTTTTTAAATTATAATACTGGTGCAAAACAAAAAATCAATCAAATGGCTTAATATGAAGGTTAATAGGGGTGTAAGTTGAGACAGTGCATTGGTTGGTATTTGAGGGCAGTGTAATGGAATAATTTAAGTTATTAAGAACATCAATTTTATTAGTAATTCCATGTACGCATGACACATAAAGTTTACCTATTTATTTTCCCCTAGAGGGAAGCGGGTTGTTAGGAGGGGTACAGCAGAGTGAGCAGCCCTCGCGGTAATAAATGCCAAAAGTCACTTTTACGAAACTATTAGCAAATGGGGAATCAGTCACGGTTCTTACATGCGCAAATATTAATTGTTTGTGTTGTTTCTTCCATAAAGAAATAACTTATAAATGAAGTTTAAATATGTATACTTCAGGATTTAATGCTTATCCTTGCATTTCTAATGTGTTTATTGCTTCTTTTACTGTGTACTGAGTTCGCATGCTTTCTGTAAAGCTAATGACCCTAGACTTGCATGGGCTAGCGTCAGATATTGTAATGTAAACCGTAAAAGCAAAACGCTTAGTTTATACTAATAGGCGTTGCTCATTTCGCGGAGCAGTTACGATCTGCAGAAAACATAAGGTAGCAAACTATGCAATGTGTTCGTCAAATAACTGTTGGACGAAAAACTAAACAGCTAACGCACTGAAGAATGTGCGTATTAAGGTACAAATTATTAAAATATTTATTCCTGTACTCCTAACACAATAAATAGAGACAAGATGAAAGCGGAAGAGAGGAGTGAGAGAGAAAAGAGAGAGAATAGTGGACGTTAGTTGAAGTGAAGTATATGCTCGTTTGTATAAATCTATATATATATATATATATATATATATATAGATTGCTTCTGTTTTTGTTTTTTTCCTTTCTTATGGTAGGAAAATTGTTATAAATGTATTCTTATAGCCTTCAAATTGTGCAATCATAAACACTGGCTAAGTAGAGATTGTTTTATCTCCAATCTTAAGTTTAAAATGTATAGTCAAACATGTACACAGAAGACACGCTCTGTACACAAATCAAAGACCCTTAATAACAGTATGGCAAACACACAACTCCATTTTGAAAGCTGACAATTTTTTTTTTTTATTTCGATGCATTTGGTGTGACTGATAATCCTTATTCTGTCAGTATTTTACAAATTATTTATTTCTGAGGTGAACTTCAATTTTGATGCGAGATAATCCAAAAACTATTCTCTTGATTAATACGACTATTGGTTTCCTTTCAATGCCGTATTAAATCACTACGAAACAAGAATTGTACGAATTCATTAAAAAGTATTACAAAAATTAAGTCTTTATTTCCTTATTAGCTCACGTCTATTTTAGTGGCAGTTTTGCTGCGAGCGCTGGAGTGACACAAAGCTTTTCTTCATGAACTTTCCTGATGAAGGTCCGTGATTCCCTACCAGCTCTGTGCTGGATATTTAAGTAGGAGCTATGCAAGCGTTCACCTCTCTAGAACTCGTGCGGAGTGTCCCCAAGATCAACGTGTTTTTGAGTCCACTATAGGACTGTAGGTCCTCTCATTCGCCAAACATGCTCTCGTTACAATCGGAGGTAATCCCTCGTCATCGCTCGCTGGTTGCCTCCGTTATATATGGTTCCAGTCATCATTGGTGGAATGATGTTACCTCGAAGGTTAGACAAAAAAAGTCGTACGTGTGCCACTTGCACGACTTTCTCTACCTTTTATGCAAATAAACTATTCTTATAAAGGTTTACTTTCACCTACATGAATATAATCGAAATAAATACTAACTGGTATGGTAGAATTACTTGCTTCCTTGTAAATAGAAGGGAAATAAGGACATTCATTAGACTAATGCGAAAGTGAAATCCTTTCAAAACTGGTCTCTATGTCAAATTCGGTTCTTTTTGCATGGTCAAGAGTACAACAAAAGATATACCAGGTGCCCCAAATACTCGTATTTAGTGTGTGTGCAGCAGATATTTCTTCGTGCGTTAAAAAAGTTGCAAAACTCTACGGGACTGTATCAAGTTAAAACCGGCACTGTGAGACCTTCGTTTATCGCTCTTGCTTATTGTGGAGACGATTAGGCGGTTAGGGTTAAAAGGAAGGTAGGTATCTCTCGTTAGTTCCTAACCTCTAAATACTCCCGTTTAGTTTTGCAAGTATTTTAATGCAAGAATATCTGCACACTCCAAATATCAGTCAGTTAGGCTACCTGGATTGAAATGAATGGCAACTGCCCGTTTAACAAAGGTGTTGCAAATTTATAACCAATACCACGGAATACCACGGAAATGGTAAAAATTGTATATGACATAAATTGTGGGTCTTAAGGTGCAGTAAAGATACTCGGATACAGTATTCGTATACCTGCAAAGATAGAAACCACATGTTTGAGTACACAGAATTTAACATCAGCACCAATTTGTATAATAAAACTTTTCCTTAAGGATGGGTTAACGTTTATCTCGATACTGAAGTGTGTGTTGTTGTTATAATTATTATTATTATTATTATTAATTTTTTCCAAGTGATGTGGATTTCGCAGTGAAAATGATAGTGGTAGTACCGTATTTATAAATCAATTTGATATACAAGTGTACCCATATCAGATTAAAGATGAAAATCTAATTCATGAGTCTATAAACAAAGCTTAAAATATTATATTTTTGTTAACTTCCGCCATTATTATTCCTATTAATTTACTTTTTCAACTTGGTCTTTTCAATGGAAATGGCGTGTTATTTATGGACGCTCTTTAACTACCGTGTTTATCAGCGTCCCGTTCTAAATTGGGTGTGAAAGACCGCTTAATTTTGCTAAGAGGTCTCTCTGTCAGGCATGAGGTTCTTTTACGTGCCGTAAATCTACGACACCGCACCAACGGCTTTACTTCCGTTCCGAAGGAGGCCATGCTAAGGATTTTTACCCCCGAAAAAATCCATCGTCCTCCGCCGGATTTGAACCCGCGACCTTGGGTGTATGAAGTTAGCATGGTAAACCATTACATCATTGAGGGCGACGGTATTTTCAGTATACGACTATTTAGGAACATTGGTGATAAAGGATACATAAAGCAATCTTAAGAATTAATTTCAAACATTCAGATGTATGAGAAAATCGCATATGCTTTGGTATATTTTATTACCATTGACCTTCAAGTAAAACATTTTTACTTTCTCTGCACGTACTATGTACATACTGTATAGAGAAGGTATTGTATTGCACACAAACATTCGATACTGAGATTTTACCGGAAATACATGTTTTGGGTCCCCTGAATCCAAAAAAGCATTTTTGGAAAAAGGTCCGTGTGTGTGCGTGCGTCTGTGGACAGCATAGCTCAAAAACGAAAAGACCGTTAAATACCAAACTTGGTATTTCAGTTTGGTATCTTCCAAGGATGCGACACGAAGCTTTTCAAGAAAATCCCACCTCCAACTACCCTATACATGGAACCTTTTTTCGAAAATTTTTATTTTCTCAAAAATGGCTCTAATGATTTTGATTAAAATGTCGTATATTAAAGATATTTACCTGACAAATAATGAGTATATCTTGAATTTTCTGGGAATAGCCTCTGAAGACTACTTTATTCTGGAGGAATTTTGCATAACTGCTAAACCGTAAGAAATATACAAAAACTTACCACACAAAAAATGTAGAGCACATTAAAACACACAATATATGTTATATAATTTTTTTTCGATGAGTTGATCGTTCTTGAGATATTCCTTGTTTTTGGTTTTAACTTTGAAAAATTTGTACTCTTCTAGCTCAGGAATTTGTCATCTCGTGTCCATACAAAGGAACTTGTCATCTAGTAACCAGCTTTTGACTTCACTTTAACCTATGATACTCCCTTATTTCGCTTCTACTTACAAGGAAGCAAGACTATTTCTGCTAATTTTTCTCGATTAGCTTGAAGTAAATAGAAGAATAAGCTTATTAACAATAATTTGTTAAACACAAGTAGAGAAAGTCATGTGAATGGAACACATCAGCTTTTTAAAAATTGTAATGTTGGGGGTTTACCTTATCTATGAAAAACAGGATATGCAAATGCACATAGATAAGTTAAATCATATAAATATTCAAATTATAGAACAAATTTTATGGAGCAAGAGAATTCCTTCACTGGTAAGAACTTTTAGTTGCAGAGATTTTTGTTGTTTTTATTCATTCATAAACGACTTTAATGATTTCAAAGCAAATCCCTTTTTTTTTTATTTTTTTTTATTTAGATATTGTAACTTTAAATAAAATGCATTTCCCCAATTAGTAAAACTTTAAAATCCTCTATATTTTTAATATAATATAATCACGAAACTAATTTAAAATTAGTTTTCATTAAGATAGTTTTCTTTTTCAAATATATTTAGTGCACTAATATGGTACCTATTGTCTTGAAAACCTTAGCACATGTTCTTAGATCTGAAACTTTAGGTGAATTACTAATAAACATTAGAAATCGTTGCACTCGTCCAGGGGTTGCCGAAAGTCTACACGATATTTGAGGAAGTTAATGTAGTCTCAAAAATGTAAGTCATCGCTGAATCTGCATTCCGACTTTTGAATCTGGTTTCTGGATACATTCTTGATCCTGCAGTTCGCCTCGGGCAGAATGAAGATGAACAAGAGGAGCTAGACATGACGAAAGAAGATATGAGTGCTTAGTCCCCTTCTGCAGCAATAAATATCGCCTTAAAAAAATTCAAATATATGAATCATTGATACTCGATGTATATACATTATATATTATTGCAATCGTCAAATGTTTTGCATTATAAACATTATATTTTTCGGTCGCATATCTTACTGTTAATTGTATTGTTTGTCACATATTGTTGCTATCCATTTTTATTATCTTTACATATATTAAGTAGTTAGTAAGTACGGAAAGCATTGTATTTCATCAAAAAGTTTTGCCAATATTTCAGCGTAAATACATGTTTTGAAGTCCTTTAGTCCGAAAACGTGGTTCATATGTGTGTGTTTCCTGAGAACCAAAAACTTGACATTATGTTCATTTTCAAGCATTCAACATGAAGATTTTCAAGAAAATCCTCCAACACAAACTAGCCTCTGCATGAAAAATTATTGGAGAGTTTTGATTTTCACTAAAATTGTGTAATGTTTCTGATTAACAAGCGATTAAAGATTTTTATTACATTACGAATAAAATATATATCTTCGATTTTCTTGAAATAGCCTCTTGAAGTTGTCTTCATTCTGAATTACTTTTGCATGACTGGTAAATTTCAGGAGACAAAATTAATGCACAGAAAATGCAAATTTCGTTAAAATGTAGATCTCAAAAGTTTTAGGACACTTCAAATATCCTGAAAATGTATGGTCGTGCCTTGGCCAAGTGGTTACACCACTCGTCTCTCAAATAGACTGCCCAGGTTCGATCCCAAGCAACCATATGTGCGATTTGTGATGGACAAAACGGCGCAGGGGGTGGTTTTTCTCTGGGTTCTCCGGTTTCCCTCGCCATCGCATTCCACCGGTGCACCCTGCGATGCCATTTGCAGTAAAAGCGGGCGTTAAACGCTATAAAAAATGTGATGCCTCAATATTCACTAGTTTTGAGTTAAAACGATCCTTTAATGCTTAGTTTTCATACATATTGTACCACACTCGTAACTTCTCTATAACATTGGGTGTATAGCAGTATATTTAATAAAATACTAGTTTATATATACAAATTAAATTTGACGTTTCTATTTTGCCTGTTGAATACGCTGAAGCACATCGTAAGTACTTCTTAATTATGTCGTAAACATTTTTGTGTGGACTAGCTATTTCCGAGCTATTTCTAATGGGTTCGATTTTAAAATACTTTGTGAAGTAGATTCCCGTTTCCTTTGTCTCCTTTCTGTTTAAAGAGAACAGAATTTCAATTACATAGCAACAGACCTTAAAAGTGTTATCACTTTATTTCTCTTCTACTGTATAAGGAATTAAGTAATAAGACCATTTCTGCTAATGTTAATCTCAATTAGCATGAAATAAGTTGAAGAACAAGCTTTTGTAGGAATATTTTGTTTCACATCTGGTCAACCAGGTTAAAGTACGTCAAGCTAAAAAATGTGTATCATTTTCTGACAATTTACAATATTGAGAAGTTTAATAAGTAGTATATAATATTTGTACAGGGCACTTTCAATTATCCTGAAAATGTAATACCACAATATTTAATAGTTTTAGTTAAAACGATCCTTTAATACATAATGTTCTTACATACTGTACCATAGCCGTAACGCCTCTATAAAACTGTGCATATATGTATTATAGGTAGAGTCAGACTGCGAAATTGAATCCCATAGTCGGGATTTGAACCACGGGTCTCCCGGTCTTTAGCCGGTTGCTCTACCACTGAGCTACCATGGCAATATGCCGGCATAGCATTGGATTTCTCAACTGACTCAATGTCTCCTGTTTGATTTTATCAAAATTATTTTGTTTTTGAATATAATGCCATAAATTTAATATATTTTCACAATAAATGAAATGTATATGTATATTTTGAATTATCTGGGAATAGGCTGTGAAGTCCTCTTCATTGTGGATGACTTGTATAACTGTAAACCGTAAGAGAGATTATCTTAAAGCGCACAATTTATGTCGGATACATTTTTTGTGTGTGAAACTAATGATTTCTAGGATATTCCTTGCTATATGTTTAAATATTTAAATAGTGCTGTTCTCAAATAGAAAGTAATCATTTTTTTCTATTCCTGACCGTGCATAGAATGTCTACTGTTTTCCCTTGTTTCCCATAAGTAATAAATCTGTTTTCTTATATTAATGTTTATAAGCTTTCGTAGGAATATTTGTTGCAGAATAGTTGGAGAATCTCATGTGAATATACCGCATGATTTATATTAAATATATGGGTATTGCTGCGGTTTAATATATCTTGCACTGCCCTGCAATGAACCTATTTCTGAAAAAAGTTTATCTCTATTGCGTACGTAAATATATTATGGTTGGTTTCGTAAGAATGGATTGAAGAAACTAAATAAAATGAATACAGTGGGTAGAGTGAATGTAACACGATATTTTTGCATATAATATTTATCAATAATGTGTCATATTTTATTAGCATTATGAATCTAAGATACGCATGATAACTATCTTTTTCCATGATTATACAAAGCTACCCTTTGCAACCCGTATGTATGGAAATGTGACTTGTAAGAACCGCGCCAATTTCTCATCCTGTATTGCTTATCGCTATGTATAAATATATATTATAAAGAAAACAAATTTATAGCCTATAATATTTATGCAGACAATTTAAGATACAGTGGCTCTAGAAAGCGTGGTAGTGAAAATAATGTAAAGAAAACACTCAATATTAATAATCGAAAAAATTAAATGATATGAATAAAGTGTTCTAGCAATTCCAAATCTTTGGTTTGATTTGCATTAACATTTTTTCAGAGATTTTTAAATGTTCAAACCTTTTCTCCAACTGTGATGTCTGAAAATTATTTTACGCGCATTTAGTAGAACACGTTTTGGTACCTTATATTGAGATGAAAATTAGTTTTGATGATGAAGGTAAAAGGTTTCAGAATCCGAATAAACTTCCTTAGCTCCTCAGTATAAAACTTCAACACTTTTAAAACAATAAAATACCACCAATAAAAACCAGTAAGTACCACACTACTATTGGTGCATTTTTTAAAAACACTTAGTCGCTCACATTATTTTCTCTACTTACCTTTCTACAATTTATTCTTACAGTATATAAAAAAACATATGTTTGTTAACGCTGACAAAAATTCATTATTTCCTTAACTATTTTGTTGTAGGTTTAAGAATAACACAATATTACGTTGAAGTGATAGTCAAACTTTCAAAGTAGGTCACAAGGTGATGGCTTTAAAATACTGAGAACCCCAAAAAATGACGGAAAATTAATAAATAAAAGGAATAATGGTTCATAATTAGAAGCGTGTAAGTTATCTGAAAATGCAAACCAATAACAAATATACCCGAAAATGGTTTATGCTACAAAAATCTTATTCGATATAAAGTGTGTTTCGACGAGATCTACACTTTTTACCAACCATGCAAAAGGGAATCAGAATAGAGTGTTGACAATTAACACTGATTTACCTAGTAGCTGGTTAAACTATGAAACCCTAGACTTAAAAATACTTGATATATTGTAATCGCTATTGGGGTATGCCATCTCAAAATAATGTGAGATCTTCTTGTGGTTTATGGGAAAGCATTACCACGGCAGCTCAGTGGTTTCAGTAGACGGAAACCGTGGAAATTATTTATTCAAATCCCGATTAAGGTTTTGAATGTTTGTCTAATTCTTCCTATTCTCAGAAAACTCAAATGTATACACACATATTTGTCATGAAAATAACTTAAATAATTGCTACATGAGAAAAACGTTTTCGAAAATTTATCCAAGTGTAAATTTGGGGTAGCATAATTTTCTTCAAAATCATTGTGTGCCATCCTTGTAGTCGCTGAATAGGAGGTTTGGTATTTAACGTTTTGCTAGTTATGCAGTTAAAAAAACAAAAAAGTACACACACACACAGAGGCGAGCTTTCTTTCTTAAAATGCATTTTATATACATAGGACCTTAAAACGTATATCTCAATGAAATATCGGTAAGGAAATGCAATTCTTGCTTTGCTTTCTATGGGTAAGTAATTGAGAAATAAAAATGTCGAGCTGTAGCATTTCAAGAAAGAACGTGGGCGTAACACAGCTGAAACTGCTTGTGCCTGGAAATATTTTATTTGGTGTAAAACATATATCTTTACGTGCTCTACATTTCATCTCGACTGGTAGCTTTTGTGTATTTGATGTTTTCCTAGTTGCAGAAAATAGCAAAGCGTTTGACATTTTAATGAGCTGATAGTCTTTGAGAACATACAGGGGTCTAGTATCAAAATCTTATCACATCCCATTTTTTTTAATGTTGAGTTATTCCATACCCTAAAGAGTGTATTTCACCACCTACCATATATAGTACTTGGTATTTTCAAGTTCAATCAATATCCAACTTAAAATGCTTTGCGAAGATAATTCGTTTCAGAACTATCCATCGGAATAAGATGCTGCGTGTATTTCAAAACCTGCATCCACTGACCATTCGTTGAGAGTACTTCTATTGGTAATTTATTTATACAGTTGTCAGTTTAGTTGCAACGGTTTTAGGTAACAGAGACGCTGACGATTATTGGTCTTTGTACACTTGATTTGCCGTGGCCAAGTGACCGCATGTGAGATTTGTGGTGGACAAAGCGGTGCAAGGGCGGGCTTTCTCCTGGTACTCCAGTTTCCACCGCCACGGCATTCACCGGTGCTCCATCTTCACTCCATGTATCACCAGTGGCATCGCCTGCGGTGCTATTTGTAGCAAAAGGGTGCGTTAAGCACTATAAAAAAATTGTACCTTGAAACAGCAGCGATCGAAATGGACATCAACAAATTGGACAAACCATCAACCATCATGAGGAAGGTTTGGCGTGAAACTGTGTTGCAAATTTGAAAATTCAGAATCCAACTTTCAGCAATTCAGTTGAAGTAAAATTAGAAGTTTTAATATGATTACTAATAGAACTTATCACAACTTGCTATAAGTTTTTCTCATTCTTCTCTAAGCTATAAAAGTGAATGTGGCAGTAAAACATTAACAGAATGGTTTTATTACGGAGTCTCTCGTAAGTACAATCGGAATGAGGGAATCCACTAGGCTAAAGTGATAATCAAATCATTTAATAGCCCTAACTATAAGATAAGTCATTTAAATTCGGTTCTCTTTGATAACCAGGAGTAAAACAAAAGAAGAACGAATAGTTCCTGTTTGAGAAAAGTATAAGCATTTTAAAATTGAAACCAGTAACAAGTAATATCTCGGTAACGGTTCACTCCACAACAAATAAATATATATAGGACGTAAATTGTAAATTATGACGAGATTTACATCTCTGTGTAGTATGATTTTGTCTATTGCTTACGGTTTACCAGTTATGCAAAATGCATTTAGATTACAGAAGAGAATTTCGAGAATATTCCTAACAAATTGAAGATATACACATTATTTGGCATGTTGGTATCTTTAATATACGGCAGTTTAATCAATCGTTAAGAACCATTTTTACTAAATAGAACATTTAGAAAAATGTACTCTGAAAAGATAAGTTTCGGGTGTGGGAGTTTTCAAAAAGTCTTCATGTTGCATCTTTGAAAGATGCTAAACTTAAATGCCAAGTTTGGTATTTAACGGATTTCGCATTTTTGAGTTAATGTAGTCCACATACATACATACACACAGGTCTTTTTACTAACATTTTTTTTTGGATTTAGGGGATATCAAAACACATATTTCCGGTGAAATCTCGGTATTAAATTTTTGGATGGCATACAATACCTTCTCTACCTACTGTATACACTGTAGGAACATGATGGAGAAAGTAATTATCCATTCAAAGAGTTTTGGAAGCTGATGGTTTCCTTGAAAATATCCCTCATGAAATTTTTAATTAAACTAAGTTTGTAAATCATTTGCCTATATAAACTTACGAGTGTATTGATTTGTTTAAAAAAAACAATAATGGCTGTTATAAATTGAATATTTTAGAATTTTTGAGTCGAATGCAAATTCGTTTCTGCTTTGTGTTAACCGTAGAGAAATTAAGCAAAACGACATAGCATTACTTTTTCTATACGTACTATGTACATAATGTATACAGAAGATATTGCTTTCCACCCAAAAATACGATACCGAGATTTCACCGGAAACACACATTAATAGGGTCCCTGTATCCAACAAAAAAAAAGTATTTTCATTAAAAGGTCCGTTTGTGTGTCCGTTTGTCTGTGAACACGGTAATTTAAAAACGAAAAGGCGGTAAAATACCAAACTTGTATTCAAGTTTAGAATCTTCTAGGGATGCGAAACTAAGATTGAGAAAATCCTCCCACCCAAAACTACCCTTTATATGGAAAAAAATTAAGAATATTTTGATTTTCTCAAAAATGGCTCTAACGATTTTGATTAAAATGCCGTATATTAAAGATATTAATATGGCAAATAAAATATATACCTATCTTGAATTTTCTGCGACAAGCCTCTATATATCTCTTTATTCTGAATGAATTTTATATAACTGGTAAACCGTAACAAATAGACAAAAACTTAACACACACACAAAGAATGTTTCAAATTATTTTTTCAGATTTAAAATATTTAAACTTTTCTCACACTTTACTCCTGGCCTTGCATAGAAACGGATTTCAATCACATGGCAACCAGCTTTTAAAAGATTTGGCTATCACTTTAGCCTAGTGTAATCCATTATTTTCCTTCTACTTGCATGAAAGTAAGTAATTAAGACAATTTCTGCTAAAGTTGATCTCTAAATATTCTTATGTAGAGAATGTCGTTGAATGGAACGCATCATATTTTTTATTTTCCTTGTGTGTGTGTGTGTGTGTGTATGTATATATATATATATATATATATATATATATTATATACACACATTAGATATGAAATTGATTATTGGGTATATTCCATTAAAATTTCGATTTTAGATATCACCGGGAATATTTTGTAACATTCTGAATACAAATTAGCATTTTAAGGAAATGATTTTTGCGTATGTGTGTGCGTATAACTAAAAACGGAAAATCGAATAAGTACCAAACTTGGCATTTAGGTATATTCCTAAGATGCGACACTAAGATTTACAATAGAATCTCCCTTTCCGAACATTTCTTTGGGTAGAGGTTTACAAATATTTTAGTATATAAAAACTAGTTTAACGGTTTGATTTCGATTAAAATACAGTGTATTAAAGATATTTACTTGACAAATAATACTTAAATGTTTGATTGTTTGGAAGAGAATGTGAAGTCTTTAAATTTAAAGGTTACATAATATTGTATACCTGATAAACGTTAAGGATAGAGAATAGTTTATTACACCAAAAAAGTCAATATCCTTAAAACACAATTTACTTTAAATGACTATTTTTCTGGCATAACCCATTTCCATTAACGTGTTTCGGATTGTACTATATATTTGTCATTATTTTAAATTTCTCTTAATATTCAATTGTTTTTCGCAGCTGCGTGTATAGAATATAATATTTTAATTTATTTATGGTGTCCAACTCCTAAACATTTGAATTTTAAAAATATTTTTACATTTCTAGCGCATATGTTCAACATGCACTGTAGATAGAAAAGGTATTATATTACATCCAAAAATTCAATACCAAGATTTCTCCGGATGTGTGTTTCGAGACCCCCTGAATCAAAAAAAAAAAAGAAAAAAAAAAAGAAAGCATTTTTAGAAAAAGGGCAGTGTGTGCCTGTATGTAGGCATGGACAGCATAACTCAAAAAACGTGGAGACCGCTAAACACAAAACTTGTTATTTAAGTTCAGTATCTTCCAAGGATGCTACACGAGTATTTTCAAGAAAATCCTCGCCTCAAACTTTCCTTTAAATCGATTTTTACTTTCTCCATTCGCACTATGTACATAATGTATAGAGAAAGTACTGCACTCCACCAAAAATTCGATACCAAGATTTCACCGGAAATATATGTTTTAGGGTCCCCAATATCCAAAAAAAGCATTTTCACAAAAAGGTCCGTGTGTGAGTGTGTCCGTATGTCTGTGAACACGATAACTCAAAAACGAAAAGTCGGTAAAATACCAAACTTGGTATTTGAGTTTAGTATCTTCCAGGGATGCGACACGAAGATTTTGAGAGAAATCCCACCACCCCCAACTACCCTTTACATGTAACTTTTTTCGAAAATTTTGATTTTCTCAAAAATGGCTCTAACGATTTTGATTAAAATTTCGGATATTAAACATATTTACCTGACAAATGAAATGTATATCTTGAATTTTCTGGGAATAGCCTCTGAAGAGTGGTTTATTCTGGATGAATTTTACTAAATTTTGAATGACCGCTAAACCGTAAGAGATGAACAAAAACTTACTACACAAAAAATGTAGAGCACTTTAAAACACACAATTTATGTTATATACATTTTTTTCGTGGAGTTCGTCGGTTTTGTGACATTCCTTATTTTTGGTTTCTGATATGAAAAACGTATACTTTTCTCATACAGGAACTTGTCAACTCCTATCCATACAAACAAAGGAACTTCATTTACATAGAAACCAGCTTTTGACTATCACTTTAACATACGGTTGTCCCTTATTTCGCTTCTACTTACAAGGAAGCGAGTAATAAGACTATTTCTGCTAATTTTTTTCTGATTAGCATAAAGTAAATAGAAGTATAAGCTTTTTAAGAATTATTTGTTGCAGGGATATGGAGAAAGTCATGTGAATGGTACACATCAGATTTTTTTTATTATCTTTTTATCAAAAATGACTTGCGATTTTGATTAAAATACCGTATAACATATTCACGTCACAAAAAAAATGTATGTTTTGAATTTTTTGGGAATAGCTTTTGAAGTCGTTTATTTTTGGATGCATTTTGCTGAATGTTGCATAACAGCTAAACAGCAAGAAATAGACAAAAACTTAGTCCAGAAAAAATGTAGATCTCATTTTCATTTTTACTTTCTCTACAAGTAATATGTACATAGTGTATAGAGAAGGTACTGTATTGTACCCAAAAAGTTGATACCGATATTTCACCGGAAACACTTATTTTGGGTCCCCCTGAAACCAAAAGAAATCATTTTTTGGAAAATGTCCATGTGTGTGTGTGTGTGTGTGTGTGTGTGTGTGTGTGTGTGTGTCTCTGGACAGCATAGCTGAAAAACAAAGCTAATACCAAAATTGGTATTTAAGTTTAGTATCTTCCAGGATGCGTCACGAACATTTTCAAGAAAATCCCCCGCAAAGGATGTTTTTTGTCATAAATATTATTCAATATATTTTCCTGACAAATGTATATCTTGAATTTTCTGGGAATAGCCTCCGAAGACTACTTTATTCTGGATAAATTTTACGTATCTGGTAAACTGTCGGAGATAGAAAAAAACTTAGATCAACAGTAAATGTAGAGATCGTTAAAACACATTTTTTCGAGGAGTGATCATTTTTTAAATATTCTTTATTATTGGTTTCAGCTTTATAATACTTGAACTTTTCTCATACGGGAATTTGTCAACGGCTGTCCATACAAAGGAATTAGTCACATAGCAACCAGCTTTTGACTAATATATTAGCTTATGCTACTCTCTTATTTCCCTTCTACTTGCATGGAAGCAAGGTCTGCTAATTGTTTCTCAATTTGCATGAAGTAAAAAGAAGCATAAGCTTTTCAACAATAATTTGTTTCAGAGATTTAGAAAAAGTCATATGAATGAACACATCAGATTTTTGTAGTACAGTTGACCGTTTCCGAGACATTCCTCGTTACTTATTTTAATTTTAAACTACGTATCTTTTCTCTTTGTTTGCTCACATAGTGACTAGCTTTTAAAAATGTTGACTATTGCCTGTGTATTTCCTTTTGCTTTGAGGAAGCAGGTAACAAGACCGTTAGGTCTCATGTTTATCTCGAACAGCATGTTGCGGATATAAGAATTATATTTTGCAAGTATAGTTTGTTTCTTGTACAGCTAGAGAAGGCCATGTGAGTGTAATACTGATTTTTGAACATATTTTAAAGAACAGGTTGAATCAGAATGTTACGCACCGTAAGGAACTGCTACAAAGCATACCACAAGATCTCAAGAAGGATGGTAACGAAAGTACCTGTTGCACGTAAACGCCACTTGGCCACTGAAGAAGACACGTGGAGCCGGCACAACCGTACGCGACGGCTAACGACGGCGTACTGACTGTTCTCCCGACGCTTCCTGAATGGGATGCGACGTCGCGGACCACTCCTAGGTCTCTCCGCGCGTGCGCGCTCTCTAATATTCTTAGCTCCTGTGTTTATTGGAGAGAAAAAAGAAACTAAAGCAGGTGCGTTGTATTGGCTATTACTGCAATTGACATGACGTGTAAAGTAGTGTATGTTCACGTAGGCCGACATTCCTTTAGCAGCAAAAAAATCTGATGTTACATTCACATGACTTTCTCTAACTGTTCTACAAACATACTTCTTAAAAAAGAATATTCTTACTTCACCATGCTAATCGAAATACTCATTAGCAATAGGAACTTTATTAATTAGTTCCTTATAAGCAGAATGGAACTAATGGAATGTGCCTTGCTAAAGCTATAGTCAAATGTTTTAAATGCGATTGTCATATGTTTTAATTGCGATTGTCATTGAAATTGTCTTCTTTGCTTGGCCAGGAGTAGAACAAAAGAAAAACGGATACTTCATATCCGAATAAAGTATATCTTAAACAACAATGAATATCTTGGAAACAGTCAAGTCTACAACAAAATTGCACACGAGATAAGTTATGTGTTTTAACGAGATCTACATTTTTGTGCAGTAAGTTTTTGTCACAAAAATCAACCAGAATAAAGTGTTCTTCAGAGAGTGTTTCCTAAATGTGTATTATATGCACATTTTGTGTTGTGAATAATTTTAATATACGGCATTTTAATCAAAATCGTTAGAGCCATTTTTGAGAAAAACAAAAGTTTTCAAAAATGTATAGAGTAGTTTGGAGTAGGCTGATTTTCTTGAAGATCTTCCTGTCGCATCCTTGGAAGATAATAAACTTAAATCTCAAGTTTGGTATTTAACAGTATTTTAGTTTTTGAGTTATACTGCAGACACATACACACAGAGGGACTTCTTCTGAAAAGCTTTTTTTTTTGTATTCAGAAAGTCCCAAAACATGTATTTCCAGTGAAATATCTATCGAATTTTTCGGTGAAATTCAATACCTTCTCTATACACTATGTACGTGTAGAGAAATAACACTTTGTCGGAGATAAATTCTTGAACAAATCAGAGTATTTATTGTCTTTGAATTCCTACATCAAAGGCGACAGGAAAAAACCTAAGTGTATTAATAAATTGTAAGTAAAAAATAAGTAAAGGCAAAACCGGCAAAGTAATAGTAATAATAATATAGCAATAGTAGTAGTAATAGTAAGAGTAGTAGTAATAATAGTAATAATAAAACATAGGTTCCATTCTTATGACTTTCTCTACATTCTTATAACAAATTACTCCTAAAAAGCTTATTCTTTTATCGATCTCATTCTAATCTCATAAACGTTAGCAGAAATGGTATTATTACTTACTTCCTTATAAATTATATAGAAGGGAAATTACGGAATACAATAGGCTAAAGCGATAATCAAACATTTTAAAACGTGGTTGCTATGTGATAAAAATCCATTTCTTTGCATTACCAGGAGTTGAGAAATGTTTGTGTGAGATACCTTAAGTATAATAGAACTGAATTAATAACAAGGCATATTTTGGAGATGGCCACCTCCACGATAAAAATGTGTATAAAACTGTGCATTTTAAAAAGATCTATATTTTTTGTCTCTTATGGTCTACAAATTATACAAAAATGAGTGAAAAATTAATAGAATGAAGATATCTTCAGACACTATTCCCAGCAAACTCAAGTAGTACATTTTATTTGTCATGTAAATATCTATAATATACGGTATTTTAAACAAAATCGTCTGCGATTATTGAGAAGATGAAAAGCTTATAATTTTTTTGTATCTAAAATCTTTGTGTCGCATTCTTAAAAGATACTATAACTTAAATACCAAGTTTGGTAGTTTACCGACTTTTCCTTTGAGAGTTTTCGTGTTCACAGATACACAGAAACAAGAATGCATACGGATCTTTTTTTAAAATGTTTTTTTTTTTTTGGATACAGGGGATCCTAAAACGCTTTATTTTCAGTAAATTTCGAAATCAAATTCTTGGCTCACTAAATATGTCCTATTACTAAGAGAAAGTAATAATGCAACCTGAAAATTAATTCTTATGTAATTTCTGTAACTCGTAAATTAACATAGGTATCTACAGTTATATATGATACTGTATATACTTTATTAAACCATTACTATGTATAGTAGGTGGAAAAGCTAATTAATCATTCAACTGCTTGTGAATGTTTCACAGGGAATAACATTTGGTGCTAGTAAATAAAAATATAATGTATACCATTCACATGAGTTTCTATACATCTCTGTAACAAATTATTGTTAAAGCTTATTCTTCTATCTACTTCATGATAAACATTAGCAGACATGAAAGTAGAAGGGAAATAATCAAATATACAGTAAAAACGATAGTCAAATATTTAATAAGCTGGTTGCCATGTGAATGAAATTAGTTTCTCTATATGGCAGGATTTACAAATTCCTGTATGTGAAAAGTTTTAAGCATTTTAAAACTGAAACCAATATCAAGGAATATCTCGAAAATGGCAAATTGTGTGTTTCAACGAAATCTATATTTTTGGTGAGTATGGTTTACTAGTTAAGCAAAATTCATCCAGAATAGAAATATTTTCCATTTAAAGGGTAGTTTGGATTGGGGGATTTTCCTCAAAATCTTCGTGTCGAATCCTTGGAATATATTAAACTAAAATAACAAGTTTGATAATCTACCGACTTTTCGTTTCTGAATTATCGTGTTCACGGACACACGGACTTTTTGGGTGGAATACAATACCTTCTCTATACACTATGTACATAGTACTTGTAGGGGAAAGTAAATTCATATGTGGCTACTTTATCATCTATCGCTTATTAATGGGGATACAAAGGATCCTTACTGGAGGTTTTTATTTTATTTTTTTTCATCTTTGAAGAAACAGCTGTATTATACTTTTTGTTCTAGATACAAAGGAAGCAATGACTCCATGTTTCAGAACTGGATACTATACCCTGGCATTAATTCTATATTCATACTATCAAATCACTAGAAACAGCGAAAATCGACGGGACTTGAATGATAGAACAGGTTTTGAGCATTTCGCAATTGCAGCTGGTCCATTAATTCACTCGTTAGAGCACATTCTTGCTTTGCAAGTGTCTCGGGTTTGATTCCCGCTGGGCTGTGGGAAATTTTATCTAGCTTCCGTCTGGAAGCATGAATGGAAGTGTAAATGTATGCGTGAAAAGTTAAAGATAATTCATCAAACAGTAAACGAAGGAGCACCATTGCCACGAGCAATTGTTCCAAAGAAGCCATCGATATTAACTAGATATTAAAGGCGCGATATACGATCCTAGGTTCGATTCCCGGCTGGGTGGTAGGAATTTTTTCTCTAACCAGAATTATTTCCTATCCCCTCTAGAGTCTGGAAGTACGAATGAGAGTGCGAGTGTGTGTAAATCCTATGATGATAATTTAAGTGATAAAACAGTAAACGAGAGAACATGATTGCCATGAGCAATCTTCCAAAGGAAAAACCACAGAAATGATTAGATGTTAAAGGACATCTCGACTGATGCCACAAAACGTTATTTTAAATAAATGTTTAGGCTCGGCTAAATATTTGATGTTTGTTGTATTAGTTTATCCCTTAACGTTTGTCAGTTATGCAGTATTATATTTCCTTTCGAATGGAGGGCTGCGCAAGCTATTCCATAAAATTCAGGATATAGATATTGTCATTCATATATTTATAATATATGGCACATTAATCTAAATCTTTAAACTTTTTTCTGAAATCAAACATTTCAAAACAGAAGTTCTACGTAAAGAGTAGTTTGTACTATGGGGATAATTTTTTATTTTTTAATCTTTATATTGCATTCTTACAAGCTACTGAATTTAAGTGCCAAGTACAGTATATGTATCAGACTTTTACTTTCTCTACCTAATATGTTCATAGATATAGAAGTTATTGCACTCCACCCAAAATACGATACTGATATATCACCGGAAATGTACATTTTAGAGTCCCCTATATCCAAAAAGCATTTTTAAAAAAAATGTCCCTGTGTTGTCCGTGAATACATTAACTCAAAAATGAAAATTCTGTAAAATACCAAACTTGATATTTAAATTTAACATCTTCCAAGGATGCGACCCGAAGATCTTGAGGAAAATTCCCTCATCCCAAACGACACTTTATATGGAAACAATTGGAAAAATTTTATTTTCTCAAAAATGCCTCCAACGATTTTGATAAAAATACTGTGTATTACAGATATTTACGTGACAAATAAAATCTATATACTCAATTTTTTGTGAATAGGCTCTGAAATATATTGATTCTGGACGACCTTTGAAAAAATGGTAAACCGTAAGAGTGAGTCAAAAACTTACCACCAAATATGTAGATCTTGTTAAACAAATAACTGATTTCATATACGTTTTATTTGTGGAGATGCCATTTCCTAGATATTCTCACTTAGTAGTTTCAGTTTAAAATACTTTTAATTTCATCATGCGGAAATATAAAAAACAAATTAGTTAAAAAAAAATAACGGATTTCAACCACACAACTAGTACTTAAAATATTTGACTCGCGTTAGCTTAGTGTACAATTTTGTGATTCTTCTATTTATAAATAGCTAAATAATACGACCATTCTATTAATGTCAATTCCAATTAGAATAAAATATATAGAAGAATAAGTTTTTTTAATAATAATTAGTTGCAGGGATGTAGAAAAAATTGTGTAAATGTATCGCACATATATTTGACTTATGTTGTCCACAGAATGCTTTTTTTCATGGAACCTCAAAACACGTTTCCAGTGAAATCCCAACATTACATTTTTGATTGGAACACAGCACTTGGTGTTCCTCTGTTGAGAAAGAAAAAATCTGATGTGTTCCATTCACATGACTTTCTCTATATCTCTGTAAAAAATTATTGCTAATAAGCTTATTCTTTTATTCATTTCATGTTAATCGAGAAAAGTTAGCAGAAATAGTCTTATTTCTTGCTTTATTGTAAGTAGAAGCGAAATAACGGAGTAGCATAGGTTAAAGTGAAAGCCAAAAGCTG
Organism: Hymenopus coronatus; assembly: GCA_030762935.1. NCBI lineage: Eukaryota > Metazoa > Arthropoda > Insecta > Mantodea > Hymenopodidae > Hymenopus > Hymenopus coronatus. Next base: position 86,371,806 of record CM060882.1, read on the forward strand.
GTTGCTATGCGTCTGATGTTTCTTTGTTTATATGGACAGGAGTTGACAAATTCCTATATGAGAAAAGTAAGTTTTTCATAACTGAAACCAAAAACAATGAATATCTCAAAAACGGTCAAGTCCACGAAAAAAATGTATGTAACATAAATTGTGTGTTTTAACGTGCTCTTCATTTCTTGTGCAGTAAGTTTTTATCTAAGTCTTACGGTTAAGCAGTTATGCAAAATTCCGTAAAATTCGTCCTGCATAAAGTAGTCTTCAGAGGCTATTCCCAGAAAATTCAAAATGTACATCTTGTTTGTCAGGTAAATATCTTTGATATACGATATTTTAATCAAAATCGTTAGCCATTTTTGCGAAAATCAAAATTTTCGAAAAAAATTCCATGTAAAGGATAGTTTGGTGTGGGGAGATTTTTCTCAAAATCAAATTTGGTACTTAACCGACTTTTCGTTTCGTTTTTCGTTTCGTTTTTGATTTATCATGATAACGGACACACACACACGGACCTTTTTGTGAAAATGCTTTTTTTTTTGGATATAAGGGACCCTAAAAGATATATTTCCGGTGAAATCTCGGTATCGAATTTTTTGGTGGAGTGCAATAACTTCTCTATACACTATGCACATAGTGCGTGTAGAGAAAGTAAAAATGTTACATTTAGATTACTTTCTCCTTCCTCTTAGCTAAAAGCTATTCTTATAAAAGGATGGCTTTCTATCTTCGCATTGTATATGACATAAACATTTGCAGACATACTGTGAATGGCCAGAGCTCATCGGCAGGATGGCACTAACCAAACGACCTATTGGGAGCTAGAGATAAGCAATGCTCAGAACATTTAGCAATAGCTCTATTTATGAGGGCTGCAATTATAATAGTGGCAACTATATATTTACAACTGATACCAAAGAAAGACCTGTTAACAAGAGTTTTACTCTACTTCATAATAGTCACCAGCATTGTGTACAATCAGTTGTCAACAATGTGGAGGTCATAGAATGCCTTTAACGTCTGTTGTGTTGATAGTTCGAAACGAGTAGTCTACTGCCTGACGATTGTTCTGAAGCGAAAGCAGCGAAGTGGTTCCTCCATCCTTTTTACTTTCTATACACACTATATATATATATATATATATATATATATATATATATATATATATTTGTATAGAGAACGTATTGCACTCCACCCAAAAATTCGATACCGAGATTTCACCGGAAATATGTTTTAGGCTCCCCTTTATCTAAAAAAAAAAAAAAAAACATTTTTGAAAAAAGGTGCGTGTGTGTGTGAACACGATAACTCAAAAACGAAAAGTCGTAAAATACCAAACTTGGTATTTAAGTAGCATATTCCAGAGATGCGACACGAAGATTTTGAGAAATATTCCCCCACCCCCAACTACCCTTTACATGGAACTTTTTTCGAAAAGTTTGATTTTCTGAAAAATGACTAACGATTTTGATTAAAATTCGTATATTAAATATATTTACCTGACATATAAAATGTGTATCTTGAATTTTCTGGGAATAGCTTCTGAAGAATACTTTATTCTGGATGCATTTTACGGAATTTTGAATAGCTTCTAAACCGCAAGAGATGGACAAAAACTTACTGCACAAAAACTGTAGAGCACGTTAAAACACACAATTTATGTTATATGCATTTTTTTTGTGGAGTTCATCGTTTTTGAGACATTCCTTGTTTTTTGGTTTCGCATTGAAAAACTTGTACTTTTCTCATACGGGAATTTGTCAACTGCTGTCCATACAAAGGAACTTCAGTGACATAGTAACCAGCTTTTGACTATCACTTTAACCTACTCTCTTATTTCGCTTCTACTTACAAGGAAGCAAGTAATAAGACTATTTCTGCTATTTTTTCTGATTTGCATGAAGTAAATAGATGTATAACCTTTTTAAGAATAATTTGTTGCAGAGATGTAGAGAAAGTCATGTGAATGGTACACACCAGATTTTTTGTTTTAATCTCACCTTTCTTTAACCTGATCGTTCATATTGGACGATAAATGAAATTGGTGAACAATGCTCAAATGATGCCGATGGTCCATGGGAAATCGAAACATCGATAAGGGAAAGCCCCGAAAAAACTTATCCGGTTAACTCACCCTTAGTGAGATTCAAGCTCGCAGCCTGTTGAACCTGAGGAAGTCACGCTAGCACCACACTACCCGGGCGGGCTCCTTCACCTTTGAAATCAAGTCAAAATCACAAACGCAAAGTCCAGTGTCGCTGCTTGTTTTTCAGAGACTGATCGCAGGTGTGTTCAAAAATGAATAGTAATACTGCTCATTGACGTTCTGCTGAGGAGAAACGTATTGCATTAGGAAGTCATCAGTCGTACATGAGCAGCATATAACATTCACATTGCTGGGGATCTCGATGTTTCGATTTCCAACTTTTCGAACTTTCTTATCCTCTGCGACAGTTTCTGCAGAATCCATCCATAATTTGGCACAACAATGCAGAGCCAACTCCGGCTGTTTTACTCGTCGATGGAGTTTTGAAGTGCTACACAATCCACAGTATTACCCGGTCTTAAGCCTTTGGGACTTTAACTTGATTACGAAGTTGAAGGAACTACTTCGTGGAATTCGCTTCAGAACAGTTCCAGGGATTCGTCAGGCGTAGACGACTCCATTCGAGCTATCAACACAACAGGCCATATCGCTAGCAACGCTTGTAAACAATGCTGATGACTATCTTCAAGAACAGTAAACTTGGTGACATGCATTTATTTTTATATCGGTTATAAATACATAGTTGTCACTATTAAAGTTCCAACCCTCGTATGTTTGCATACTTATTACTCGACCACGAATATGATGTACTTTGAGCCAGTATTTTGTTGATGTTCTCAAGACTTAAGTTTCGAGGAGACTGAAAGGAAGGCGACCGTAGGAACGTGAACTACGAAAACGTTATTAATTTGCTGTTCTTTTCACATAGTCTTCACGAAAGTAACACCCCTGCACATTTTTCTTTGTGTGGCTACATGTTTAGTTTTCAAATTTCTGTTATATTACGTATAGCCACACAGGACAATATTTGAGGCATTGCAATGGTAACTGCCTCCGGAGAGCGATGATGTCAGAAAAGGTACGAGAACTTGTTGAGGCTATCGCATTTGCCTCCCATATTTTATGTTCTCTCTTCAAAAACTGGTTCGGGAGGTACATGCGGCTTGCGTCTTCAGGCAAATGTGCAGTGAACTTCAGTCTTTTCTTACCCCAGAAGCATTCCCTAAGTATGAATCGTCAAATATTCAGCGCTTGTGATTAAATGTGCAGTAAGAGTTTTGTATAACAACATACACATAGTAACTTAATCCAAACCGTCATTTTTTGAGAGAATAAAAGCTTACAAAAACTTATTACTTTCTCTACACGTATTATGTACATGCTTTATAGAGACGGTATTGGTTTCCACCCAAGAACTCTATACGAGATTTCAGCGGAAATACACTTTTATTTTTTTTTTGGTAGTGTTTAACGACCGCTTTTACTGCAATGGCACCGCAGGCGATGACACAGACGATATATGAAGATGGAGCCCCTGTGGAATGTGATGGCGGGTGAAACCAGAGAATCCGGAGAAAACCGCCGCTGCACCGCTTTGTCCACCACAAATCTCACATGCGGTTGCTTGGGATCGAACCCGGGTCATCTAGTTGGAGAGGTGAATGGTCTGACCACTTGGCCACGGTGTGGCCAAATACACTTTTAGGGTCCCCTGTATTAAAAAAAAAAAAAAAAAAAAACACATTTTTAGAAAATGGTCCTTGTGTGTCCGTGTGAACACGATAACTCGAAAACCAAAACTTCGTAAAATACCAAACTTGGTATTTAAGTTTAAAAGTTTTCCAAGGATGTGACACAAAGATTTTAAGTAAAATCCTTCCACCTCAAACTACTCTTTACATGGAAAATATTTTCGAAAATTTTGATTTTCTGAAAAATGCCTCCAACAATTTTGATTTAAATGCTATATATTAAATATATTTACGTAAAAATAAACTGTATATCTTGAATTTTCTGGAAATATCCTGAAAAGAGCTCTTTATTCTGGATGAATTTTGTTGGATTTTGCATAACTACAGAGATAGTCAAGAACGTTCTGCACAAAAAATGTATCTCGTTGAAACACACGATTTAAATACACATTATTTTCGTGGAGTTGACCATTTTTATGTATTCCTTGTCATTAATTTCAGTATCAAAATACTTTTAAACTTTTCACATGCGGGAATTTGTCAACTGCTGGCAATGAAAAGAGACAAATTCTATCCACCTCGCAACCAGCTTTTAGATTATTTTACCATCGTTTTAGCCTTGTGCAACCCATTATTTTCCTTCTACTTACAAAAAAGCATTTCTGCTAATTTATCTCGTTTAGCATGAAGTAGATAGAAGCGTAGCTTTTTAACAATAATTTGTTACAGAATTGTACAGAAAGGCAAGTGAATGGAACTGGTTAGATTTTTTTGTAAAGAGTAGTTTTAGGTGCAAAGATTTTTCTCGGACATTTTGTGTTTATCAAAATGTGTACGAGTATTTATCTGAAGGTATAGACAGACCAACGTTTTGATTTTAATCTAGCGTATATTGCTAGGTAGAGAAGGATTTGCATTCCACCCAAAAATTCCATAACTGATTATACTTGAAATTCACTTAGAAAAAGATCCACCCCACTGAGTCTATGTGCGCTTGCAGGTTTATGTTTACTTGTGGGTGTGTATGTGAATAGCGTATCTAAACATAGTCTGCGAGATCATAAACTTGGTATGTATGCTTGTGCAACATGAAGGGTTGAAAGAAAATCCCCCACCTGCAAACATATTTTCGTAGCTCAGTCGGTAAGAGAATTATCAGTATTGATATTAGTAGGTTTAATTTTAATTATTTTTGTAATAGTGAACAACTCTACCTGGTGAGCGAGGGGTCCCAGGGTGGATTGCGTCTGGGTGGTGATATTTGTCTAGCCTAGAGTATTCCCTATTCTCCCCAGAGTCTGGAAGTATGAATGAGAGTGTGAATGTGTGCATACATGATCTAATGATTAATATCAAACATAAACAGAAACCCAGCCATTGGTACACGAATTGGCCCCATTGGCGATATGCATTTGTTCTAAAGGGAACTTCCGTCGATAGGATCATGTCGTTAAAAGTGGGGTATATAACTGGAGGAGTAAAACAAAACTGGTGTCCATTCATGTGATTTTATTTAGCTGTTATACAAAATTGTCTTATAAAAGATTATTTCTTTATCTACGTCATGATAATCCAGATAAACATTAGCAGAAATGGACTTATCACTTTTAGCAGGGAAGTAAGGGAATACACTAGGCTAAAGAAATAGTCAAATCTTTTAAATGCTATCCCTATGTGAAACAATTGAAATGCGATTCTCTTTTGAATTCTCGCTTGAGACAAGATTAAGTACTTTAAAACTGAAACCAGGGACAGGGAATATCTCAATTAGGTTAACTCTACCAAAAAGTGTATGTGACATAGTTTTTTTAACTGCACATTTTTGTGTATTAAGTTTTTGTCTATCTCTTGCGATTTGCCAGTATTTAAAAATCAGAAAAAATACATACAGAATTAAAGAGGTCTTCAGGGGTTATTCCTAGAAAATTCAAGATGTATATTTAGTTTGCTGTAAATATATCTTAAACATATGGTATTTTAAACAAAATCGTTAGAGCCATTTTTGAAAAAAGAATCAACATTTTCTAGAAATGATCAATGTAAAGGGAAGTTGGGAGTAGTGGGATTTTCTTGAAAATCTGTGTGTTCATCCTTGATAAATAAGGAACTAAAATCCAAGTTTGGAATTTAACGGACTTTTCATTTTGTGCTATGCTACCAACGGACACACACATACACAGAGGGACACTTTTCTAAAAATGCTTTTCTTTTGTATTCAGGTGGTCCCAGAATGTATATTTCCGGTGAAATCTCGGTATCGAATTTTTCGGTGGAATACAATACATTACCCATCTGCTATGTACAATGTATATACGTGCTAGAAAAGGTAATTACACTCTATCTGGAAAATTTTTCGAATTTTTGGATTTTCTATAAGATGGGTAACAATTTTGATTAAATTACCACATGTTAAAGACGTTTACATGACAAACAAAATGCCTATCTTTAATTTTGTGGGAATATTGAGTCCACTTCATTGGAATAGGATTTTATGTAATCTTGTATAGCTGGTATACTTAAGTGATAGATGAAAACATGTTATACAAAAACTGTAATTTTTCTAAAACATAAAATTCATTCGCATCCTTTTTGTCACATAAGTAATTCCCAACATCTTTCTATTTATTTTTTTGATTTGTTGAATACATTTTACTTACTTTATACGTACTATGTACACAGTGTATATAGAAGGTATTGTATTGCACTATAAAATTCAATACCGAGATTCCACCGAAAATACGTTTTGAGACCCCCTGAATCTAAAATAACTCTTTAGAAAAAGGCCAGTGTGTGTGTATGTGGCTGCCTGTGTGTGTATAGCTAAAACTGAAAAGTGCGTTAAAACTTGGTATTCTTCCAGGGATGCAAAATGAAGTTTTTTAAGAAAATCTCCCCACCCCTAACTATCCTATACTCAGAAAAATTTTCGAATATTTTTTTTTTCTCCAAAATGACTAACGATTTTCATTAATATATCGTACAGTAAATATATTTGCATGATAAGTCAAATGTATATCTTGACTTTTCTGTTAATGATATCTGAAGGCCTCTTTTATTCTGGATGAATAGTGCTGAATTTTGTTTAGCTGGCAAACCATAAGAGATAGACAAAAACTTACTCCTCAAAAAAATGTAGATCTTGTTAAAATACATTATTTATCTAACATACAGTTGATCGTTTCTGAGTTATTCCTTTTTATTGGTTTCAACTTTAAAGTATTTTAACTTTTCTTCCTATTTTGTCAACTCTTAGTCACGCAAAAAAAGGAATTTGATTCACATAGCAACCAGTTTTTAAAAGATTTGCCTATGGTTTTAAGCTATGGTACTCCATTTCCATTCTTATTACAAGGAAGCAAATAATAAGACATTTCTGCTATTTTTTACTTTCTCTATACGCACTTTGTACATCATGTATAGAGAATGTATTGCACTCCACCAAACAATTCGATACCGAGATTTCACCGGAAATATATGTTTTAGGGTCAACTGTATCCAAAAAAAGTATTTTCAGAAAAAAGTACGTGTGTGTCCGTGTGTCTGTGAACACGATAACTCGAAAACGAAAAGTTGACTTGGTATTTAAGTTTAGTGTCTTCCGGGGATGCGACACGAAGATTTTGAGAAAAGTCCCCCCCAATAAAACTACCCTTTACATGGAACTTTTTTCGCAAATTTTGATTTTCTAAAAAATGGCTATCGATTTTAATTAAAATATCATATATTAAAGATATTTATCTGACAAATAAAATGTATATTTTGAATTTTCTCGGAATAGCCTCTGAAGACTGCTTTATTTTGGATGAAATTTGTATAACACTTAAACCGTAAGAGATGGAGAAAAACTTAACACACAACAAATGTAGAGCACGTTAAAACACACAATTTATGTTGTATACATTTTTTTCGTGGAGTTGATCGTTTTTGAGATATTCCTTTTTCTTGGTTTCAGCTTTGAAAAACATATTTTTCTCATACAGGCATTTTTCAACTCCTGTCCATACAAACAAAGGAACATCAGTCACATAGCAACCGGCTTTTGGCTTTCACTTTAACTCATGGTACTCCCTTATTCGCTTCTACTTACAATAAAGCAAGAAATAAGACAATTTTTGCTAATTTTTCTCGATTAGCATGAAATAAATAAAAGATAAGCTTATTAACAATAATAATTTAGAGAGATATGGAGAAAGTCATGTGAATGGAACACATCAGATTTTTTTCTTGATTAGCTCGAAGTAGATGTAAGCATAAATTTTTTAACAATAATTTGTGACAGATATAGAGATTTTCATTCTTTTAAATTTCGATTTTCAGATGTTTTTTGGGCTTGCATGGAATCAGTATGCAATTTTAATGTCAAAATATAATCATTTGAGTATTGCTACTGTACATCTGTAAAGAACTGTCGAATGTATCTACTTCCATAAAGATTTATCTATTTAAATTAAATAGGTAGAAAAACACTTTTGTAAGAATAATTTCTGTAGTCGGTAGGAAGGGGAGAGGAGGGTAGAGAAAGACTTGTGAATAGAATACACTAAATATAAATTAAAATAATAAAATGTTTCCTCTACTAACCATTGAAAAGTATTAGATTAGTAATAAGTTTTTGTAAGAATAACCTGTGGATTAAGGAAAATGGAACGGTAGTAATTAACGCAAGTCGTGGGATTGTAGGATATCAGATGTTTTTGATGGGACTGTATTCTGTGTTGAGATCAAGAATAGAATGGTTCTTGGAGCGATGGTAGCAATCACAGCGCCGGGAATTGATGTGATTGCTTGGATAATAGCAAATAAAGCAACTTCAACTTGACAAATGTAAGAGATTGAGCAGTACAGTGTTTGCTTGCAGGAGAAAGCTATGTAGCCTTATCGACAGAGCACGAGGACAGCTTTATAACGTAAGTAGGTAAAAGTCTTGACTTCCCCAGCAGAATCTGCTCATGTAACGAGGATTCATGACGTCTTGAAAAGGATCTGATTATCTCAATTACTGTTTTGAATGGATACTTTCCTCACAACATGTCCTTGAGCAATGACACTCTTCCCCACGTTGTCCTAGGCATAGAGGAATAAAATAAGGGAGACCGAGCAGGATACTAATATCTATGGCCTGCATTCGGGAAGTTGGGTTCAAATCCCGAAGGCCGATTAATCTGATTTTGATATTATCGTGGGTACTCTAATGGGCAAAGTAAATACAGATTAGGATATTCAAAATGACCAAAAATTCCACCTTGTTTACGCTTTTAATTTTTTGTTATTGTTTTAATATTGCTTTTTGTTGTGTATTGCCTTTGTCCTTTTATTTTTGTGTTTACTCTTTAATTCTTCGTCGTAATATTGCATTTTAGTATGTTTTACAAAAGCACGTACGGTCTGTGGACCCGTGCGATTGTTGAAGTTCAATGTATAATATTGTTATGTCAATAAATACACTTATTCATTCATATTCGCGACCCGCCTCTGTAGTGCGATGTTAGCGTGTCTACCTCACATTCGGCTTTGAATCTCGATTGGAGTGAGCTACACAGGTAAGGGTTTCTTCCGGGGTTTTCCCTTAGTCTACAAAGACTTAATGATTATTGAAAGATAACTTCGGGCTCTTTTCTGACGATCTATCAAGTTAAAGGACGTTGAAATAAAAACAAAAAAACTTTCACAGCAATGTCGCACACATATTCCTGCTCTCCAAAGAGCATCCTCCGAGATGTGAAAGATGCCAAACAAGTTTAACTATCATCTCAAAATGTATCTTATACCACAGATGGAGACTGAAGAACCAAAATTCTGAAGATTCCACTGCTCTCAATGTAACCAACATGATTCTACGGTTTGCTCAATTTTTAAAAGATACCTCTTTGTACAAAAGTTTATAAAAATTAATTTTTCTAAACTGTTAATTTAACTGTTTTTGTTAATTGTAAGATATTAATCTACTGATAAAGACAATATTGTTACAAATTTTCCTTTAACTATGATTGTTATTGCCTTAATATTTATTTTGTTTAAATCTTATCTTGCCACACCTTATTGTTATTAATTGACCGCATTTTGTTATATTGTTTTAAAACCTATCACGGTTTATTTTCATACTTACTAATTCTACTGTTATGGTGACTCTGTTATTGTTTATAATTCATACCTTTTAAGATCCCATCTTGCTATTTGTTTATTGTTAATAATTCTGATGTAATTATCTTATTTACGTTTATTCTGTGAACACCCACGTTGTAAATGAAAAATCGCTAAAAGAACTTGTAGTTAGATGACTATAAATAAAAACTTAAAAAATCTTATTCCTCAAACAAATCATGCCAACTGAGATAAATATTAGCAGAAATTGTCTTATTACACACTTTCTTGTTAGTAGAAGGAAAATAAAAGAATACACCAGGCTAAAGTCATACTCAAATATTTTTAAAGACTGGTTTTAAGTGATGACATTTCAATTTGGCAGTCTTTGCGTTGTCAAGAGTAAAAAAGAAAAATATATATAAAATATCAGTTTCATAAAATGTTAAATATTGGAAAATTTACACCAACAACCGGAAGATCTTGCAAAATGTTTACTCCACAAAAAATGCATCTAGAATAAACTGCATGCTTTACCGAGATACACTTTTGGTGCAGTAAGACTTTGGCTTCCTTAGCCTTACCAGTTACGTAATAGAAATCCCTAATGTAGAGAAGGGGCCATTCCTAAAAAATTCAAGCAAGATCTAAACTTAATTTGCCGTGTAAATTGAATTCAAAATATGGCATTTTAATCAAAATCCTTAGAACCATTTTGAAATAATCCAAATATTCCAAAAACCTATCTAAACAGTAGTATGGGATGGGAGGACTTTCCTGAAAATCCTCGTAGTAGATACTGAACTTAGATACTATTTTTAGTACTCGCCTACTTTTTATTTTTGAGTTCACACTCACAGATGCAGACTGATCTTTTCCTAAATATGTTTTGCTTTCAATTCAGGGATCCTCAAATCGTGTATTTCCAAAAAATCTCTATTGGATCTTTGGCTGGCATGTAATACCTTCTCTACTTATGTACATTATACGTGATAAAATATACCTGAAAAATCTTATATATCACATTTACATGACCTGCCCTATCAGCTCAGCAGCAAACTAGTCTTCGAAAGTTTAGTATTTTATTTACATCATGCTAATAGAGAAAAACGCGTGCAGAAATGATCTTGCAAGTAATTTCCTTGTAGGTGCAAGAGAAGAAAAGGAATAAACTAAGCAAATCGATAGTCATATCTCTTAAAAGCTGGCCGCTTTAGCATTGAAATTCCGTTCGGTTGAATTCCCTGAAATAAAAGAAAAACGAAAACGAGAAATGACTATTTCCCATATGAGAAAAGTATGAGTAAGTACTGTAACATCTAAACTAATAAACGGGGCATATTCCCGAAAGAGTTAACCCCCACAGAAAAAAAAAAATTGTGTTTTAGCGAAATTAAAATTTTACTTTCTCTAATGCTTGTATACAATTAATAGGTATATTATCAGAGAAGGTACTGTATTCCACCCAAAAATGTGATACCAATATTTCACCGGAAATACACGTTTTGAGGGCCTCGACCCCCCAAAAGGCATTTGAAGAAAAACTGTGTGTGGACAGCATAGCTCAAAAACAAAAGTCGTGATATTGAAGTTAGTAATGTGATACGAAGGTTTTCAAGATAATTCTTCCCAACTAGCCTTTAAAGGAATACATTTTCTTTTTGAGAAATTTATGTTTCTCAAAAATTACTAACAATTTTTATTAAATTGCTAAATGTTTAACATATTTTCATGAGATACGGAATATATATCTTGCATTTTCTGGGAAATAAACTTTTCTCAAGCGGGAAGTGAACTTTCGTTTCATCTCTTTTTGTTTACTTTCGCGAATGAAAAAGAGAGTCCAATTTCAATTGTTTCACATAGCGATAGCTTTTAAAAGATTTGACTAGTGTTTTAGCCTAGTGTATTCATTTACTACCCTCTACTTACAATAATATGACAAATTTTGCTGATGTTTATCTGGAGTAGCATGGCATAGATAAAAGAATAATGTTTTGTACGGAATGTTTGTTTGTGGAACAGCTAGAAAAGCCATGAGAATGGAACTTGTCAGATTTTTAGTAGTAGGATTTTGTCTTCTCTTACGGTTTACCAGTTATGCAAAAGTCATAGAGGATGAAGAGAACTTTGGAGGTTATTTCCAGAATATTGCAGATGTACATCTCATTTACTCGAAAATATCTTAAATATATATAATTGTAATCAGTCGTTGGAGTCATTTTTGAGAAAATATATTTTTTGTAGTCTGCTTACGCTCCCCATATTTTAGGACTGGTACCCTCCCTTCTGGGACTTGCAAGCGAGTGCATAAGAGTCAAAAGCCTATCGGGGAGCCAATGGCACGTAAGCACCGAATGAAGAATCTGGAACGAATGGTCGGCCCGTAGCTAGGCATGACCCGCAGAAAGTGGATGATATGAAACGAAAGCGAAATGATGATAAAGATAATGACCAATTGGTGGAATGAGAGGTGTTTGAAACCGGAGGACTCGGAGAAAACTCGCCCAGATTCCGTTTCGTCTACCACAAGTCCCACATGCGGGGGCTTGAAATCGAACTCGAGCCGCCTAAGTGATAGGCGAGCGGTCTAACCGCTGAGAAAATAACTTTGTTTTTTCTCCAGGTAACTGTGGTTAGAGATGGACGTAGTTACATACAATTTGAGGTCGAATAATTTTTGTGGGGTTAAAAAATGTTAATACATGCATTCTGTGAATTGTTTAAAATTGTTAACGCTTATACTTTCGTCAAGTGGTAGGTTCCTCTCGTTTTTCTCATAGTTGGCAAAGAGCATGGTATTTGAAAGACATCGCCTGGCATTTCGATTTTTAAAAATCTGTCTACTGTAACCAGCTTCTTTACAACGAATTATGTAAATGGTTAACATTTATCTCTATTACAAAACGTAAAATAAAACGAAGATTTTCAAAAAATAGCGTGTACGAAACTGTAGATTGAAAGTTCTAATTCATAAGTTTTGCAATTACCACACAGCTATCGAAATCCTACCTATACCCATCAATCACAGTATGTTTTACGTGGGCCCATCCCATCTTTTACGCGTACTTGGTAGCACGCATCAAGCATTCAAAAGCAGGTGACCTCCAATTTGGAAACCCTGTTCAGTGATATTCAGTCAGCTAAGCTTAGTACCCGAGATCAATAATTAACAATAGTTTCTAAAAAAAACGAGGATACAACATCTGGTGCACAAATCGACTTGTGTTATTATGTGATGGTTATCGTAGCAATTTCCTTATGCAGGGTAAGAGCGGCCAGACTTGGCAATACCATGTGGCGCTACTTGCATGAGTAAAGCTCAGGGTAGAGTGCAACCTATTACTGCAAAACAGCTATTCTGTATAACAGAGAACCAAGTCGGTAGCAAGTAAGGCGTTGGAATAAAATCTGTATGTGAGAAAAATTAATTTGTTTTACAACCATAGTAACTTTTCTAGCAGTGTACTTTTTCATGTACTTATTTAGAAACCGATGGCAGTTCTAGTATACCAGCTTTCATACGTCACAGAAATACATTAGTGATTGCAAATTAGTTCAAAAAGTTTCACCAAATGCTATTTACTTGGTGATGCTGATAGGGAACTGGTAACATATTTCAAATATGCCCCGATCACATCATGCGATTGGAATGAACTTTTTTGCATTACAAATCTTGTTCGTCGGAACGTGGAATGAATTTTTCATTTGAAAGGCTTCAGACTTACAATATTGTTTTGAGTAATACGGTTGCAGTTGAGTTAAGATTTAGTTTAATGCCTGCTTTGGTGTTTACCTAGTAAGAGTCTTAAATTATTTAGGAAATTAATTTTATTATTTGGATATTATTTTACATTTGATCAGTAAATACTACAATCCGTGTTATAATTACTTGGGTATTTTCATAATGTATATATGTAACGAAGGAAATCAGCCTGTATATATGTAACAATTTGTATGTTGTACATAATTAATGATTTAAATAGCCGTGCATTAACGAATGTCTCTGGAAACATTACTGTTTACTTTATAACAGGTTTGTTTACCTCTCCACAGTGCGTTCTTATGTATGACTTGTTTTGATGCGGCGAGATGACCGGTCGCAACCTACTAACGGTACGAACTTCCTAGCTGTGTTAATAACTTTCAGTTCTGGTAGGGAAATATGAAGGCCACCACCTAACCTGAAAGGTAGCGATACAAAGCATATTGCCTAGCATTATGGTGTACAATATACCTATACAGTACCTTAGAGATGTTTTCTGTGGCATCAACATGTACCTTTGTTCCTGCATTGCAATATCAACTCTAACTTGGAGAAACTGTTTTACAAACAGGTATGTTGTGCCAACTTGCCCCCTAGGGGTTCCATAAGACAACTAACTCGACGTTAGAACTGTAATTTCTCGCTTCATGATATTTCTCTTGAGATAATGCGTTATATTTTAGCTTAATATATTCTAAAATCTCGGAGGGGTTAATTTGATCATTCAATATTTATTATTACCATAACTGAAATTTCAGTAGGTTATATAATTCTATCACTTATAATAAATACATTTATAGATCGATATGTAATAGACGGTCAATATTTAGAAATTCTTTGAACAGTTTTACCTGCAGTAAGTGGAAAATAAAGCTTTAAGTAAAAACAAATAGGTGGCAGTAGTACCGAGTAATTTAATAAAAAGAATCGATTTCTGAAGGAAATAAATGGATCGGTTTGTGAGAGGGATAGTTAGATAAAGATAAAGAAGAGCCTATCCTCCCAATTTAATAAAGATTTAGTCCAAAATCACAGGGTTTGGCGGTTGGGTAGTTGACAGCGATAACTCCGGATGATTACTGGTGCATGGTCGTGGTGAAACAGCATTTCTTCAATTCTACATTTATCTTTAACGTTTTGTAGACTCGGGTCAATAATTCCTGTAGTATTATTTAGTGATCGTTTTTCCTTTTACTAAGAAGTCAAGAGTTTGCCACCCAAAAAATCGTCATCACTTTTTCTGCTGATAGCATCGTCTTTGCATTCTTTGAAGCAACCCACTATTTTGATTATTGATTGGTTTCAGGAGTATAATGACGGCGACAACTCGAGGTAAAGAAGCCTTCAAATATCTCTTAAATATCTCCTAACACAGCTTCGAAGTTCAAAGCTGCACCTGCTTGTTGTCTACTGTAAAGAGTCGCGGCGACATTAGGCCAAAGTTTTAATATCCAACTTATCAAGAAAAATGTGAACTGCTGTTCCCGTCAACACACCTATAGTCCCTGCCATTTCGTTAAATTTGTTCGACGGTCGGTGAGACTTTTTAAATTATTTCTTCAGTAACCACATCTACCGGGCGTCCTGACACTCGTCAAAAACATATGTTTGATCACGTTTAAAGGCGGATAGATATAGGTTCAACGACATTGGAGATGTCAAAGGTGTTATAAAGAGTATCCAGTTCCGGTTTTATCTCCTCGCAAGTTGTCTCATCCAGAAGTAAGCTGGGAATCATTAATTGATACTGCACGTTTGCCGTTTTAGAGCCATTACGTTAGAATTCTAAATAAATTGTCTGCCAATTCAAATTAAACTCTGAATCAGTCCCGGATTTATTTTGGCGACATGTACCAAATGAAAGTACACGATAGTAACACCAAAGTGAAGTAGCAACACAGTCTATTTAAACACAGATACTATTGAATTGTGTCTACGAGGGTTGGGGCAAAAGTCATGGCAACTATTTATTTTCTTGAAGATACCAGTCCGATTGGAAAATGACATATACAGACGAATGGACAAGGTGTTAACTATACGTGTGGACAATGAATAGCACTGAATATCGTAACACACTAATTTATTACGGTAGTATATAGGGCAATATGGCCTTCACGGTGCAAAAGAATGACAATACAATACCCATACAGTTGACATGACAAACCTGGACCTTTAGACCCTCAAAGTAGTCCTCTCTACTGTCACAACACGCTGCCAATGATGTGGAAGACGCTGAAAATCTTTTGCCGTAGCATTTGCCGCACCATGTGTGAATCGGTCATCTGTTCGCTCACAGCATTAGCGATGTCCTCTCGTGTTGCAAACCGCCTACCACGTAATGGTTCCTTAATCTTTCGAATGAGATCAAAGTCACAGGGCGAAATATCGGGCGAGTACGGTGGGTGGGTGCTCCAATTCTTCAATGGGTTACTTCCATCTCGCACGACACTTACCAACTGATTGATTTCTCAGCCCTCGCTGTACTAATGCCATCTATACCATCTATCGCAGAGTTATCGATATATATATATTGATAATGCCTAACAGGATGGCTCAAGCTGTAACGTATGTGGCCCGGTTTTGGGAGATCCTGAGTTTAAATTTCAGGGTCGACCAATCTGGCTGGTTTTTTTCTGGAGGTTTCCCTCAATTGCCAAGGTAAATGTCGTACTGGATATTTCATATCACGACCCAAAGTTTCTCTTCTATTTAAAACAATAGCAAAACTGAAAATAACTGGCGATTTTACTGTCATCTATCTACTGGTAGTGTAAACACCTCAAGTTCACTGGATGATACCCCTGCCTGTCGCTGAACTAAGTGGTAAGAATGGTGCGAGGAGAAAAGTCTACTTTCACTTGCTATCGGACTACAGTAGTAGTGCACCTAGGCTCTAACATCATCTGCTTGGCCTTAAGGTCGTATAGAGCGGGGATGAGACCTTAAAATATCGCTGTCCACCACATACGTAAACGAGGTATCTTACCGGACAATTCCGTCGCGATATGACCAAAATGTAAAACGACGTAAAATAAAACAGAATTAAAATTATGCATCTGCACTTAAGATCCCACGAACTGCACAAACTTGTGTTGGCATGAACCCAAAATTTAAATAATAGTCAGCTAAAAATCCATGAGTGCATTGATTATACATAAATTACAGCCCTCTGAAATATAACTTAAACCTTGATAGAGATCTTGATTTTACATTATATTGGCCACTTGTGTAGCGTATTAAGCTACGTAGGTGAATAATGAGAGGGATAAGCGGTCA
This sequence comes from Hymenopus coronatus, assembly GCA_030762935.1. Lineage (NCBI taxonomy): Eukaryota > Metazoa > Arthropoda > Insecta > Mantodea > Hymenopodidae > Hymenopus > Hymenopus coronatus. The sequence continues at coordinate 86,388,661 of CM060882.1, forward strand.
GAACACGAATATAACAGCTCGATTTTGCACAATACTCTATTATCGAGGATAAATCACCACCAGTAGGTGCTACAGAATATCACAGACGAAAAAAGTAACCCCAAGTAGTGCGAATGAAGCGCTCAGGTTGCACAGTGAAATTTATGGTAAAATAGCATACAATTATTATATTGCTCTTTTTTTATACAAGGGACTCTTAACATCTATGTCCGATGAAATCCTGGTATCTAATTTTGGGGTGGAATGCAATACCTTCTTTGTACATGTGCACCTACATAGTACGTGTATTTCTTCCATTCACATTACATTTTCTAGTTATTCTGCAACAGATTATAATTACAAACGGTGAACCTTGTCTATATTTCTTGGTAATCAAGATAAACGGAGGATAGTAGAAATGGTTGTATTAATTGCTTCCTTATAAGTAGAAGAGAAATAAGGGAGATCAATAGGTTTAAAGTGAAGTCAAATATTTTAAAAGCTGTTACATGATTGAAATTAGTTTCTTTGCATAACCAGGAGTTTACAAATTCCCGTATGAGACACTTAAGTATTTTAAAATTGAAACCAATTATAGGAAATATCTCGGAAAAGGCCAAATCTACGAAAAAATGGACCTATATGATATATTGTGTGTTTTAACGCAATTTACATTTTTGTATAGTAAGTTGTCTATCTCTTAACGGTTCACAGTTATACAAAAATCATTCAGAATAGAGGTCTTCAGAGGCTATTCCAAAAATGTTAGATATACCTTTTATTTACTTTGTTAATATGTTTAGCACATATTATTTTAATCGAACCCATTATCCATTTTTTATTTTCAACATTTTCTTGCCATGTAAACAGTAGTTTGGGATGGGAGATTTTCCTCAAAATCTCTGTGCCGCGTCCTTGGAAGATACCAAACTTAAACAGGAAGTTTGATATTTTACCGACTTTTCAATTTTGAGTTATCGTGTTCACGGATACACACCCATGGACCTTTTTCCAAAAAAACTAAGCATCCTCCCCCCAAAAAATATACCCTGAAACGTGTATATCCGGTGAAATCTCGTTATCAAAGTTTTGGATGCAATACAACTTCTCCATGTACTATGTGCATTGTATTAGTGCTAGAGAAATTAAAAATAAGGAAACGGGACTGAATAATATAATTAAAATTAAAAATAATATACACCATATAAATGATGTCTTAACATAAGTAGTATTTTCTTAATAACACTAACGGCAATTTCTTGAATTATTTAATTTGAAACCTTTAAAAATGTAACAAAAGACAACGGAATGGTGGCTGCTGCTCCAGTTAGTAGTCCAACAATATCAATTGAAGTAAGATGCTATTTACTACACAAATACGGAATTGTTGGCTCGTAAATTGCCCACTTTTCATCATGGACTTCATTCAACTGCTCTTCAAGATTCCCCATCTGATGGTAGGGTCTATGATGGTTCCATCATGTAAGCCATATTTAATAGCTATGATATGATATGAATTTTAGCATAGCAACACAATGAACTTCTTCATATACCCGGTATCTCTGTTTCAGGATTCATGGAACTTTTCTTAACATGTTTCAATATGAACAGGACCCATGAACACGTGTAACAGTCACTATCTCGCTGCAACAACGGCAACAGTGGTTGCCGTCCCGGGATCTACCTGGTGTTGCTCTAACTGATCAAGCATTCGTTGTCATTCTTAAGTGTGTGTAGGACTGAAATTTCATGAAAAATAACAAAAATTTGACTGAAATTTGAAGGAGTCTTCTAGAAGTCCACGGACTGGAAACTAACGGTATCACAAGGCGAATTGACATGATTGCAATTCGAGAAAAGACAAAAATAGGGTTTGTTATTAACCTACCGGTAGGTTTGAAAAACTCAAAAGGATAATCATAAGACGTCGACAAAGAGAAAAGGGATATTTACACACCATACTTCAAGACAAAATACGATCTAAATTTCACAGAGGAAATTCGTCTGATGATTCTGAGCTCGGAACTTTACATTTTTTTAATACCTGGAAAAAGTTAGGACTGAAGAAGGAAAAACTAAAAGAAATTGCCATGTAGATGCAATAAGAGGTTCTATTGTTCTTCTTCGAAATCATTTGTATAATAACATTTTTAGCATTATCACGGTCTATATTTCTTTGCTATAAATTACTTACTGTATGGTAATTTTATTTTGTTTAATAATCGTTTTGCTACTTTTAGTTTCCTTTTCGATTGCTATACTAATGAAAACTGTCGATATTTCATTATCTTTAAGGAAGAGTTTAAAGTTTTTTTTTTTGTTTTTTTTTTTTTTTTGTTTCTTTTAGATAGTTAATTTATAATTTGTCTGGTTTACTATGCCCTGGTTGGCAACCGTAAATACGGGGAGTTATTTATTGTATAAATAAACATAATTCCATAAAATAATTTAAACATTTATGAATATAAAAAAAAAGGAATAATTGACCACAATACGCCATTTTAAATGCCTTAACTGGAGCTACAGCAGCAAAGTTTTAGAGATGAATCTGTACTGGACTTGGCAAGAAAAACTTCAGGTCAACTAGATCTCATTCCCATCATGCAAAGTAAAAGACGAAAAAGAGAAGAATAGCAGCAATGAAAGAAGAAAGGGGCAGAAAATGCAGCAGCAGAGGAGAGGAAAAGGAAAGTTAAGGGCCAAACCTACCAACCTGGTGGATTTTTTCTCCCTATTGATATTTTAAACAATTCTCTTCCTGTGAAATGCTCCTTACGGAAGAGTTTTTCTGTTACACAAATAAAATTTACTGTACATGTTCACAGAGGTACAATGAATTTTACTGTCAGATGTATTTACGCTAATGTTATCCATTTTCAAACCAAAAAACAATATATTTTTGACAAAAAAGCACACTCATAACTTTAAAAAAAATTGGAGCTTAAACCAAAGAACACACAGAGAAAGGAAAGGCAATTTCAAAAACTGTATGTATTCTGAATCTAAGGTTAAAATATTACACCAACATATTAATTATTTGGTGCAAAGACGTGACAAAAACATAAACAAAATTGATCATAACCTTCGAACCGTTACAGAAAAATGGATGATATTTGCATTCTAATTTAGTGAATCATTTTACATTTGTGGTACAATTTTAAAAAGTTACCATTATTAGTTTATAATTTCAAACTATGTATTCACGTCTTTAAGTGCTTCCTTTCATTCGCCACTACTTAGTCCCTTTATTTGAGTAGTAGAGTCTTTATTAAGTGCGTTCACAGAGTCGCATGGGTCGGGTGGCTATAAATGTTCTTTAAAAATATATGAAAATATTATCTACCTGTATTTTACATGTATTCACAATACTGGAAATACATCCACACTTACATAAGCACATACACACACCTACTATAACAAAACCATAAACCATCAAAATAAAGAACACTCAGATATCACACACACACACACACACACACACACACACACACACACACACACACTCGCACTCACAACTGTACCTACGCATTCACACATAGATGCTCATACACCAAATATGTCTGTACACAAAAAAATATTATACCTTAGTACATGTACTTTCATTAAATGTGAACCCAGGCTTAGCCAGAATAGGTTGTTCAAAATCAGGTTATAGCATACTCTTCTCCATCTCTTTGAAGCTAAAACTACCTCCGGATTTTTCCTAACACTCTCCATTTGCACGCCATGTGCCAAAATATGCATCCAGTCTTCCTGATCCCGGATAATGGGGAAAATTCTTTCACCAGCAACATCATCACGAGCTTTGCACCCTAAGCCATTCCGTTCTGTTTCATACTCGATTCTAAAATATGTTTCTTTGCCCAATGTTTTTCATTTTGTAGCTCCAATGACGACTTGAGGATGAAAACACCAAAATAGAAATCATTTCTTTCTTTGAAGCCTTCTTAAGGTGGGAGAACTGACGTTTTCATCAGGAGTAAGGCAAAGCTTGTGGAAAGCTTCTCTTTCATGAGCAATAATAATGTCATGGGAGAATTCACAGAATTTGTCTCTTTCAATGAGCGTTCGATTGCTGTAGCTTTACTGCCCACTGATCGCGAAACATTCCAAGACATTTACACCTTTTCCCCGAGTAAATCATGCTAGCATGGAAATCTGCTGGTAATTTTAATATTTCTTTGATGGAGTTTTTAATCATAATAGTAACACATTTAAGAAATATCCAGCTAGCGTATTTTAGACAGCGGTTTGGAATGAAGAATTAGTGTTGCATATATGAACCCACAGAGACTGAGGATTTTTGATATGGTTGCAGAAGCGAGGTCACAGCCAAACAATCTAATTTTCTTCTTCATCTCTCCACGTCTTTCTTGCAGTCCAGAAGTCTGAGCTTATGAAAATTTGTTTCTAAGTATCTACGATAATAAGGGAGTTTCTTTATCACTACCTGAATCCAGAAGTTGATATTTCCTTTTCCTTTTTAATTTCTCTAGCACGAATGTGCAATGTACATAGTACACAGAGAAGATATTCTATTCCACTCCAAAATTCAAAACCGAAATTTCACCAGAAATACTATTTTAGAGTCCTCAGAATATCTTTCTCTACTTAGTACATGGGTAGAGAAGATATTGCACCCAAAAATTCTATTTCGAGATTTCACCAGAAATACAGTTTTACAGTCCCCCAGTATCTAAAATAAGCATTTTTAGAAAAATGTTCGTGTGTTTTTGTGTGTGTCCGTGAACACAGGATTCAAAAACAAAAATTAGGTATAATACCTAACTTGGTATTTAAATTAAGTATCTTTCAAGGACGTGACATGAATATTTTGATGAAAATCCTTCCACCCCAAAACTAACTTCGAGAATTTTGATTTTCCCAAAAAGGCTGTAACGATTTTTATTAAAATACTGTATATTAAGGACATATATAACAATATTCATATCTGGAATTCTCTATGAATAGCCTCTGAAGACCTCTTCATTCTGGGCCGTAACAGACAAAAACTTACTGCCCAAAAAAACGTAGATCCCATTAAAATATACGCTATATGCCATATACATTTTTGAGAACGTAACAGTTTCCGCTATATTCCTTGTTTTTTGTATCATTTTTAACTAAAAGTTTTCTCAGCGGCAAGACATCTTTCGTTTCATATATCCTTTTTTCTTTTTCTTTTTAACTCTAGGGAGTACAAAAGGGAACCGAATTTCAATTGTTTCATATAGCGACGGGCTTTTAAAAGATTTTAGTATGCTTTAATTAATGATTTTCTCGATTAGCATAAAGTTGGTAGAAGAATAAACTTAAAATGGCAGACAAAGTCTTGTGAGCTAAAAACGTCAGATGTTTTGATCACAATTGCTTTAGCTTTTGTTTTATCTGTGCAACTACTCTTCTTTGGGAAATTGATTCCATTCCTTTATCTTCCAATACAGAAACTAGAGTACTAAGCAGGTAAATGTATTCAGTTTTGAAGGTGTCTTTTAATGGTTGTTAAATCTTGAGAGTGAATCTGTTTGTTGAAGAGGTTGTGGCTGGTGTTAATGTAGCCTGTTTGTCATTCCACAAAGGCAAATAACGATTATTACCCCTGGAGCACTGCAACCTAAATAAGACCAATAAACAAGAGTTATTTGTCTCGCTTCTTGCTGCACTCTTTGCTGGGAATTAAACTTGATGCAATTTCGCAGGCTGCGTTCGTTACGATTGTAATAATGCAGTAATGTGTCGCGTCAGACGTGAATCACGAGATGCAATGTTACAATAACACAACAAATGAAACTCCATCTCTCGTAAAATTACTTTTACAAAATATGCCTCTACTGCTCTATCCCTACCTTTCCATTTATTATGTTTACACTTCCATTGGGAAAAATAAAACAGTTCTATATTCTAATTATCTTATTAATTAATTTACGCTTATGTCCTTTACGGCAGACGCTTTTATTTGAGCCACTTGTTAGATTAATTGTGCTTTTGTTATTGCAACCTCATGAGAGTTAATTAAGGCTTGTTAATTACTTAGAGGTCGTTGGGTATTCAGAATTAATTAAAATTACTATTATAACCCTAAATTCAAAAAGTCCCCGGAATTGTTAATTTTCTGTTTAATGAACAGAAAGTAGAGAATAATTTATTTTTAGGTGTTGGTAACGACACTTCATTTCAATTTCCATACTAATAATGATTGTTATCTTTGCTTGGCAACATGTTATTGTTGTTTTTGCATGCTCGTTTATCGCAGTTCATAATGTCAGCAACGGAGCAATGTTCGAACATGTTTTGTTACACAAACTTCCTGCAGAGATATTGAGAATGATGGAAGAGCCTTATGGTGAAGTAAAGATAAAGACAATTTAAGTGATTGGCATAAACGTTTCTGTCAATATTTTCAAACGGTTAAGACATTGCTGTACATACGACAAAGGCACTACAACTGGTATATGAAAATGGCGTTCAGGAGTGCTTCCAAACTTTTTATGTGCAAAAAAGTGTCAATATTTTGAAGGAAATTTCGTGTTAATTATCTTATGGTAACTTGTTTCTGTGTCATAGACACATTCCGGAAGTATTTGAATGTTAGTATGTATTACTCTACTGTATAAGGCATTAACAATCTGATGCGTTTCACTCATAGTTCATTGAAATCGAGATAAACATTAGCTCAGTGTTTTATTATATTTCCTTTTAGATGCAAGAGGAATAAGAAAATATACATCAGGCTAAAGCGAAAGGGAGTTGCTAGGGTTATTACCGAGTTTCTTGCTCATTCGCTTGGACACAAAAATATTATATTTTCCATAATTTGTGAAATAAATATCTGGACATATTTGCATATGACAAAGTAATGGTTAACTCACAACGCCACCGGCAATGCGAATTACCTATTGTGACTGATAAAATAGACCAAGCGTGTTTATTTTCGAACGTACAAACTCATCGATTTTTCATTCTACCTATCACACGCAGCTTGTGTGGAAAAAAAATTAAATTAACATCATCGAATAGTTTCTTGCGGTTTAGCAGTGGCGTAATCAATATGAAAGGGCTGTTATGAACATTATTATGTAATAGCGTAGTGGTTCCTCTGTGAAGGTTATGCCCTTACAACAGCAGGATACGAAATAGCTTAACATGCATTGTAATCTAAAATAACAATATGTACAATACGATATGTATAATGCTGCATTTCCAAGGCTAGTTATGTGTATAAAAATGTTTTTTTTTTAAATTCTACTTATTTAATATATAATTTAAGAAGAGTCAAAATGTCCTATCTTCCCAGTGCTTAAGTTTGACCCATTATCTCAGCAGCTATTTAAGATAATGAGCTAACTGTAAAAGGTATATTCAGCAATTCTTTTACTATTGATTGAGGAAATTTATAATACTTTTGTACTCTCTTAAAATGTTATTGAACATTGATTTTTAAATTTTAAAAAAATAACTAATCCACAAACATAAACGTTGTCGTTAAAATAACACCTATTTAGATGCAAATGTAAAAATGTCAACCTTTAGTGTTATTTAGTTTCTGAGATAATGGGTCATATATATAGAAAATGTTACCCCAGTAATTGCTTTCAAAGGTAAAATTAATAAAAAATGTATCTTAGCTTTTCAAATCAACTTTGCAGCACTTCGAAACCCTCAAATAAAGAAAATATGAGCGGAATACCAATGCTGCGAATATCTGAAGTAAAACTTTCCAATAAAAATAAACATAACATCTCTTCTCTAACACTAATATTAAACAAGTTATTGATATTTTACCAAGTTTTTGTGTACCGCAATGTTCTTAAAAGCTATTACGTAGAATTATTTTCAACAATATTTTTAAACTATTTATATTTAGATATTTAAAACCTATGAAAGCTATACCAAACTGAATGGGAGATTCAAAATATTGATGTGCAATTAAAATATGAAATTGGAAAAAAAGTATGAGCATTCCATTTCGACTTCCCTTAATGTTCTTAATATAAGTTTGTCTCTATTTAATTTATTTTATATGTTTAACCATTTCTATTGTAAATTTTTGTTATGTTTGTATACTTACTTTCAACATAATGCATCCTGCAAGATGTACATTAAATATTTATTAGAAATTGGGAAAGACTGTGAGAAATGTAAATATATTTGTAAGGTCTGTAAAGTAGAACTGAAGTTGGAAAATGTGCTGATATAAAATCTGATATGTTCTATTCACATGACTTTCTGTACATTTCTGTAACAAATTATTGTTAATAAGCCTATTCTTCTCTCTATTTAATGCTAAAACATTAACAGAAACGGCCCTATTACTTAGTTTCTTTATAAGTAGAAGGGAAATAAGTGAATACACTAGGCTAAGCCGACAGGCAAATGTTTTAAAATGTGCTTTTTGTGTGACAGAAATCCGTTTCTTTGCGTGGCCAAGCGTAGACAAGTGCCCATATGAGAAAAAATTAAGTATTTTAAAACTGAAATCAATAACAAGAAATATCTCAAAAACGGCCAATTCCATGAATAAATATCTATGACATAAAGTGTGTGTGTGTGTGTGTTATCGTTATCTATATTTTTTGTGTAAGTTTTGTCTATCTCTTACGGTTTATCTGTTATGCAAAATTCAATAAAAATCATCCAAAATACAGGGATATTTGGAGGCTATTCCCAGAAAATTCAGTATTTAATAAAAATCGAAAGCCATTTCTGTAGAAATAAAATGTTTGAACATTTTTCCATGTAAGATGTAGTTGGGGGTGGTGGAATTTTCTTGAAAATCTTTGTGTCGCATCCTTGGAAGATACCAATCTTTAAAACCAAGTTTGGTACTTATCGTTGTTTTTGTTTTTGAGTTATCCTACCCACACACCCAGAGAGACACACATATACACACACGGACATTTTTCTAAAATGTTTTCAGGGGGTCTCAAAACATGCATTTCCGGTGAAATCCGGTATCGAATCTTTGGATGGAGTGCAATACCTTCTTTATACACTATGTACATAGTACGTACGTGGAGAGAAAGTAAAAATGCCCTTGAGACAGTAGAATACATATGGTACATTGGTGATGTTCGGAAGTAGAGTTTAATAACGTCAAAATTTGTTAGCGGTCCGTACAAAATGATCTTTGGTGGTCATACTTTTAAGAAATTATTAAAATATTAAAATTATATCTTCAGAATATGATTGAGAAGTATACAAAGAGGACAGTGACATGAGTTCCTAAAATTCATGGGCATTATTTACACCGTTGGTATGATAAAACGTTTGGCACACATAATATTGTGGTCAATATTAGAAATGTAGTGCGTTTATGTATTTACACATTTAGTTAAACTATTTTACCTAATTTGGTTGCAATTACATTTATAGTCTTCATGCTTCAGTACCGAAATAAGCCTTCATAGCTCTGCAAAACGTACGGCCAGATTCCGAGTTTATACACCCGCTTTCCAGATAGTACTAACCGATAAGCCACCAAACCCGTTCAAAAACAAAATTGCCCTTTTTTACTTTCTCTAAAAGTACCATGTGCATAGTGTATAGAGAATTTGTTGTAATGCATCCAAATTTTCAATCGAAATTTCACCGAAAATGCATGTTTTGTGTCCCCCTGAATCCAAAAAAAGCATTCCTGGAAAAAGGTTCGTGGGTGTGTGTATGTGTGTACAGCACAGCTCAAAAACGAAAATACCGTTAAACACCAAACTTGGTATTTAAGTTATTAAATTATCAGTACAATTTTTACCTAAGACTACCTCCAATTTTTTTTTCCATAAAAATTATAATATATACCAATGAATATAACATTTCCTAAAAAGAAAGGAGGTTTTAAAAAAAATTAATTGTTTGGTATTCTGCAAGGATGCGACACAAAGATTTTTAAGAAAATCCTCCCACCCCTAACTACCCTTTATATGGAATTTTTTCGAATATTTTGATTTTCTCAAAAATGCCTCTAACGATTTTGATTTAAATAACATTAAAGATACTTACCTGACAAATATGTATATCTCGAATTTCTGGGATTAGCCTCTGAAGACTACTTTATTGTGGATGAATTTTACGGAATTTTACATAACTGCTAAAGCGCGAGAGAAAAAATTTACAGCACGTTAAAACACACAATTTATGTTATATAATTTCTTTTTCGTGGAGTTGATCATTTTTAAGACATCCCTTGTCTCTGGTTTCACCTTTAAAAAACTTGCTTTTCTCATACAGGAATTTGTCAACTCCATTCCATACAAAAGATCTTCAGTCACCTAACAACCAGCTTTTGATTATCACTTTAACCTATGGTAGTCCCTTATTTCGCTTCTACTTAAAAGGAAGCAAGTAATACCATTATTTCTGCTAATTTTTCTAAATTAGCATGAAGTAGACAGAAGTATAATCTTTGGAACAATACTTTGTTACAGAGATGTGGAGAAAGTCATGTGAATGGAACACATAATGATGTGATATCAAGCTACGAAAAATTTGGATCATACCTTGAACGAATTAAAAAAGTATCAGTGTGCCTGTTCACATCCAATACAGACTGTTAATCACTTACTATTTGACTGTCCGTTACACGAAAGGAAACGGTTCGGATTAATAATGCACTTAGACTTCTGTAATAAAACTTTCACTCCACCATTACACTCTTGCTACTCAAAATTTAAAATAGTTGTCAATAATGTATTTAATTCATTATAAATAATTCCATATTTCCCATACATTTAAATTCTTAAGCTATGTTCATAACTATTTTACATTTCCAATAGATATGTCCCTATTTTTATTATCTATCTATTTACATTAATGTTAATTCTTTTGTTGTGGCATTTATATTTAATTTAACTGTTATTGTGTAAAAGTACATATTGTTTAAAATTATAGTCCTAATATACAATTATAAAATAGAACTAACATTTTGGAAATCCAATAAATAGTAAATAACTATTGTTTCCCCCCTCTCGTAACACCTGAGGATTACGATTGGGCATGTCTGATATGAATTAACAGAACACACTTTACTATATGTGCACATATGTGCACTGTATGTCTCACAATACAATATACAGGATTTAGAGGCATACGTGCGCAGATTTTGAGTGCTGGGAGATCCAAATGTACGAATAATGAATTCTAATAACAATGTTATCTATCTCGAAAAGTAACAGAGATAATTCAACGTTATTGAATATATTATACACTCTAATAACAGAGTAGAACCTAAGGTTTTGTTTTGGTTTACGGCCAGGTCAGAAGTTTTTTTGGTTTGTGCTTTACGAGTATATCCGGTTCGTCACGGACCTGTTTATTATCAGCTACTGCCAGTAACAAGCGGTGAGGCGATTTTCTTTCAAACTACCCGCTATATTCACGAGACCTGTACTAAAAGCTGCGCAAGAGACTACGCATAAGATTTAGTCTGATGATCAAAGTTAAGGCAAATTCAAATTAATTATTCCTCATTCAGGAATAATTAATTCAAAGCCACATCTTTGCTAAACAGATTTATTAATGGTCAATAACTGCAAAATCAGCAATATATCTTTATTTGCAGTAGATTCTCAAAATGTGCTCCACTAGAATCTAAGCAGGTATCGCATCTTCTTAGCCAATTTTGCCCTATCCTTGTTATAGCTTCTACATTCTGACCAATCCTAGAGCTGCATTAAACAAAAGTGTGCGAAGATCATCAATTGTAGCAACATGATGCATTTATTCTTCAAATGTTCACAGATATAATAATCTGAACGATTGAGCTTTACCGTTAAATAAGAAGAATATATTAGGTACTTTTGATTTGTAAAGGCTGCCATAATACTGAACACATTTAATCCATCTGAAGCACTGATGGAACCAGATGTTGTGAAAGGTGTCGAGGCGCAAAATTACTTTCAACGTTCCTCACCTACCGATCTACTCACACGCCCAATGTGATTACGCCAAGCATATCGCAACGATTTTATTTCAGTAGACACGCAGTAATTTAATTCTTTAGCATTATTTTGTGGATAAACGACTTATTTTAGTCAAAAAATGCTATAAATGCGAATAACTCATCTTTTGTAATTCTAAACTCGCTATTCTAATTGCAGAAGTAAACTATAAAGAAATGCGGACATATTGCCAATCAAACTATATACCAATTTTATGTTTATTTATCCAACCATGCACTCTAGAGTAAAACAGCGCAGATATGTTATGTTTCAGCTTAACGTCAGGAAGCTGGCGTTGAAGCCTGCGCACTGATACCCCTAACACCTTGTATTTAAGCTGACCGAGTTGATGTCACGGGGATAGACAACCTCAAGATCCGATACGGGACGTCTCAGCTCTAGTCAAATTTGCGACATGTTGGTCCCACAGCTCAATGGGTAAAGTATCTGCCTGCTGTACCAGGGGTTCTAGCATTCGATTGTCGAGCGCGAATGGACATTGTAGATAAAATTACTCGCTATCCTCTTCAAAGTCTGAAAGTATGAATCAAAGTGTGTGTGTGTGTGTGTGTGTGTGTGTGTGTGTGTGTGTGTGTGTGTGTGTGTGTGTGTGTGTGTGTGTGTGTGTGTGTGTGAGAGAGAGAGAGAGAGAGAGAGAGAGAGAGAGATATTTAATGTTTAAAAATCAAAGAAAACTGGAAATGCAGTGATATCTTCCTGCTGAACTGTTTGTCTTCCCACTTCCACAAGTTGGGCGCCAGATACGGTTATCTCCACTGTCATCACACATTTATGGGATAAACAAAAGCTTCCCAACATCTTCATCGTGAAGTATACGACGAGATTCAGCTGCGATCTGATGGGAAAAATTCGCACTACCCATTATTTTCGCTCTTCGGCGGGCCTCTCTTTTCAGTCTAACTGGAAATTCGTTGAGGGACAGATCGTCTTTAAGAGCATAGCGAAGTTTCGCTCCGTAGCCACCTTGGCAAAAGTGGGTTTGTTTTTTTTCTGTTTGGGCAAAATTGCGGCGTTGAATATGTTTTGGTAAATCTAAACTTTTATTATTTTGAGAAACCCACTTGGCTAGTCGGGACAATCGGGCGTTTTTTGATCGTAGGATTTAGTTTTCAAATTAATTCAAAACACTTATACCTTCAATAGCTGCTTCTTAGAGGATCTCAAGTTCGTAAATTGTGAAACACGACTGTGTATCTTTGCAGTTTCCTGGAATATTTATCCCTAGGCCTTCAAGCAGACCCGTATTTTTTTTTTCGTTTTGTTGTAGTTTTTTTTTGTTGTTGTTTTACCTTAGTTATTATCCTATAATAAATACAGTACACTGCATATGATAAGTACTTCAGACATAGTATGTCATCAGAGGTATGCCATCTCATAATAATTTGAGATGTACTTGTGGAATATCAAGGAGCACAGCAGCTGCGGAATTTCCTGCCATAGTAAGTTGGTATGGTAGCTCTGTAGGAAGAGCAATTGGATGGAGACTGGGAGATTCGTGGTTCAAATCCGGGCTATGGCATCGAATTTTTCAGTCTGATTCTAAATTTACAACTTTCATCTAAAACGGTCTTTATATTTAAACAATTAATATTACTACCTATGAATTAACCGTATTACTGATGTTCCAAAATGTAAAAGAACACAACAATTAATGGAACAATTGAAGAATTAACGATTAGCCATTTGTAACTGATGTGCAGAAGTGAGAACTTCAGTAGTAGCCAGATGTGTAACAAACTGAAGTATTTAAATGACTAGACCATAGACCTTTAGGCTAAATTAAAAGGGCCCAAGGCATGCGTAGGAGCGTCACCTGAAGCTTTATTTTTTTCTTTGTTACAACCCGCATCCACTCCCGAAGCTGCACGCCCCCTAGGCGCGCATTCTGTCCCTGAGCTACGTACATCATCGGCGTAGCACCCGGTATTTCCCTTTTCGTACAATATTGCAACTGTTTCACTACACCATACAGTTGAAAGCAGTTTTACTTATTTTATTTTTATCTACAAAATAAAATGTGTTATTTTCAGTGCTCCCCTTAACTTCTGAGCGATTGCATTATAAACGGAACATTAATAATAACATAAATTACTATTCATATGCTAATATGTTTTTCCTTAGTAAGATATAAACCTCACGTAATGACCTTTAAGGGACTCAGAGCGAACTTTAAAAGTTTCAAATTTTTTATAGATTTTATGAAAATTTATTGTAATTGCATTGCTTTTTTAAGTAACGCGTATCCCAATTTTTTTTTTACTAAATACTTTGAGGTCTATAAATTATTTTATAAATTTTATTGTGTAAAAATGTCACATAACCACAATTGTCCACGTGTCTTACGAGTACACAAAATTGGTTAATTTTTTTTTTAAACTGAAGCTTTGAACCATAAAGTTGGACGAAAAGCTATTTAAAATAAATATATTGAATTCTAAAGGCGTTCACAAATCTATACGACATTATAATACCTATCAGTAATCATATTTTTAGAGAAAAAAATTGAAATTATTATTGGTATTATTGTTTTAAAGTGTGTTACAGCAGATGCTTCTAAGCATTCCGGAACATTGTGATGGAATTCAAACAAAAACATATAGGTCAGAATATATAGTTTTGAGGAAAACGTAGTTTAAGAAATAAAATGCTAGGAAGCAGGTATATGGTATATTTAAATGGCTGTAGAGCCCGAAGCGTGAATGTACATGTAAATGTTGACTTTTTGACAACCATTTACCAGAACAAAAAATTATTTTTGATTTCTTTGCCGCTTATGAACATAAATTCATTCCCAGTAACCCTTAACTCCATCCAACGGGCAATGTTATCTACGTCACTGGTTTAAAACAATTCACGTACTCTTAAAACGAACCAAGAAACGATATTGTAATCAATGAGAAAAGAAGAGCTGGTTCGGATGCTGCATCAAAGTTGGAGTTTAATTTCGATTGATACACAAGAATTATTTCAAAATCATTCGGCTTTCTAGAAGAAGGGATTGAGAATTAGTTGCATGTGGATAATCCCATGTGAAGTGATACAAATTTTAATTAAAACTTTACCTTAGGTTTTTATATTGAAGAAATTCCTCGTATCAAGACTGACATCAGCTAAATGTTAATCTTAAATTTCAAAAATTTCACTCATCCTATTTTCGGTGTACACTGGTTTGCAATTTTAAAAAAATGTGCCATTTGGATCTTACACATACACACAAAATGCAGTTCTTCCGACCATTTTGCTCAGTTTTTAATCGCTTTCATTTTATGTGTAGCATGATTAGATTTCTTGAAGCTTACGTTTTACACTATTGATTCAAAAATTCAAAGTTGAATATGTAAAAAAAAAAAAAAAAAAAAAAAAAAAAACTGACTAAAATTGTTCAAAAAATATATATTCTTTTTTAATTTCTTAATATCATTCCTACAAATTATGAATTTGAGGTCTCAATCTATAGGAAAAAGAAAAAAATTATATTATGTAACTATAACCCAATGAAAAAACTTATTTAACCGTAATGTATGCAAAATAAAACAAAATGTTCTTTTATTTTTAATACATTATAGTTAAATACAGTGACAGTTATTTTAACTTGTTTTTCAGTGCTCTAATATAGTAGAACTGCTTTATTCATTTGCATGTCTGAACACGTTTGAATCTGCAGTAGACCTGTTGCTCAACAATTCACTTCATACTAAATAGTGGTCTACATTAAGCTCTTGAGTGAGATAGTGACAAGTTGAAGTAAACTAATGTGAAAGTGATTTACATATGAAGTAGTGATATATGAGAAGGCTGGTATCAGTGGTTTTTAAATACATAAATACTGTGCTTTTGTTACTAATCTCCATTGTAACCCATTTATACAGATCAAAGTTTAGGTGTAACATATTGTAATATATATTATTGTAATCCCTCTGAGAAAATATTCTATAAAACTAGTAAAAATGTAAGGCCAGTTCAAAATTGGATGTCTGAATTAAACACTTGCATTAAGCCAGGCATGAAAAACTGTGACGGCTGTAGAAAAGAGCAAAAGAAAAGGAAACACAATGAATAGAAAATATTGAAGATTGCGAAGAAGGAACTTCAGTAGATAGAGCTTATTGGTCGTAATTTGTCTATCGAATATTTAAATAAACCCCTGTGTATTGATAACTCATCTATTGCAAAAAAATCTGACGTGTTCCATTCACGTGACTTGCACTACCTCTTTGCAACAAATAACGGTAAAAAGCTTAATGTTCTATTTATACATCACGATAATTGAGATAAAAATTATCAGAAGTGGTCTTATTACTTGCTTCCTTGTAAGTAGAAGGGAAATGAGCAAATACACTAGGCTAAAGCGATAGTAAAATCTTTTAAAAGCTGGTTGCTTTGTGATTGAAGTTCCTTTGTTGTATGGACAGGAGTTGAAAATACCCGTATAAGAAAAGTAAAACTATTTTAAAGCTGAACTGCACCGAAATAATTTGCGAGATTGTGCACGCGACTGATATAAGTAATTTGAGATCGGCTATGCATGGCCCCCGGATAAACATAACGCAGCTACATAGCGTTAAAGTGTGGGTATCAGGTGCTGATAAGTCGGTGTTTAAGCAAAGCAGGTTGAAAAAATGGCATAGAATGTCTTTAAAAATGCTGCCCGAGCATAAGAATATCGATTTTTAGCAGCTCTTTACTAGCGTTCTCAAGATTTCATGTCGCAAAAATATGTAAAATCTCGAACTAATCACTTGACAGTCCGACACTGAGCATTCATTAACTTTGTTCTTGGAGTAGCCTACTCTGGAGGCGGTTTTTCAACTGCTTTGCTGGCTTAATACGTAACGCGGGAATTTGCAATCCAAAAGGTCACGAGTTCTATTCTCGTCATAGACTAAATGTTTATTATTATTTTTTTCATTCCAGACGAAGTGCTGCGATACGTGGAGGAGACCCGAATTCGTAAACTATCTTTCACTTGAAAGCCAGTATCATAACCACTACGCCAGAGAGGTACGCCGTAATATGTCCCTTCATTTTTTTTGTTATGCTCTCGAATGATTGATAAATTAGCCAGTGGCGTATTGGCACTTCAGAAACTTAAACCCGTTACTTCGACATTTCAATAAACGGCCATAAGTCTCCTATCTCTAATTATTTAAGGAATCTACATATTCTGTGAAAATATTTCGGTATAGTTCATTAACACCCTGTATATATAAAATATAGGATTGTTTTTTTTTTTTTAACGAGCTCTACATTTTTTGTTATGTAAGTTTTTAGTTATCTCTTACGGTTTACCAGTTGATGTCTTCAAATTCTATTTCCAGAAAATTCAAGATATACATTTTTTGTCATATAAATAATATACAATATTTCAATCAAAATCGTTAGTCATTTTTGAGAAAATAAAAAATTTCTAAAATTGTTCCATGTAAAGGATCGTTGGGGGGTTTCTTGAACATCTTCGTGTCGCATCCCTGGAAGATACCAAGTTTGGTATTTAACGGACTTTTCGTTTTTGAGCTGTGCTGCCCTCAAACACACACAGATAGACACTCACACACATGAACATTTTTCAATTTTGTTTTTATTCAGAGGGTCTGAACATATATTTCCGGTAAAATCAAAATGTTGCGTACAATATAATACCTTCTCTATACACTATGAACATAGTACGGGTAGTGAAAGTAAAAATAGCAGAATATCTATTTTTGGATACCGCAAAAGAAAATTAAGAAAATTGTCCTTTAATTTAGTTACATAATTGGTCTATGAAGTAAGTTCTGAAAGTGAAGATAATGAGCCATATTTAGAAATGGCCGCATCGTGGCCGAGCAGTTAGACCACTCGCCTCTCACCTAGACGGCCCGGGTTCGAACCCAAACGACCGTATTTGTGGTGGACAAAACGGCGCAGGGCGGGGTTTCTCCGGGTTCCCTAGCCGTTACATTCAGGCAAACACAAAGCAAACTTTTGACTCTTGTTCCAAAAATTTTGGTCATGCAAAACATAGAAAATGAATTCAACATTAGCAACAGAATGGCTAGGATAGCAAAATCCCTAATGAAATAAAATGAAATAAAATGCAATTCTCTTCACCCCTGGTCCAAAAAAAATGTTAGATGATTCAGTCACAAAAAAAGTAATTTCTTTTTACAATAATAATGAGGCAAGTAGAGTCATGCCGGGCAAAAAAAGTTTTGTCCATGAAAACAAAGCATAGTACTGGTGTTCATTCCAGACTAAAAGACTTATTCTAAGTAACCTAAAACAAACATAAGAATCGTTTAAAAATAATAAATAGGAAGTTAACATATTTCTTGATATTGATTTGAAGTTTTCTATACTTCATCTTCCTCAAATGGTAAGTCGTTATTCTCTCTCTATTTCACAGTTACCACATAGTAACCAATTCTTAAAATATAAGAGATTCACTTTATCCTAGTATAGTCTCCTATTTCCCTTGCACTCAAGGGAATATGTAATGTATGAGTTTCTACTAATATTTATTTAGATTAAGATGATGTAGATAGAATTAAGTACTTATATGAATGGTCTGTTGTAGAATAGGTAAACAAACTAATATGAATCTTGACATTAAAATTTGTTATATTGTGGAGGTCTCAATATTTGTATTTCCGTGAAGTCTCGACATCGACTTTATTGGTAGAATCTGTCTGATCTATGTATTCTCTCTGTAACCTATCAGTGGCCGGGACAGTGAAAAATCTTGTGTGTTCCATTCACCTGACTTTCTCTACATTTGTGCAACAAATTATTGTTAAAACCTATTTTCCATTTTCTTCATGCTAATCGAGAAAAAATTAGCAGAATTGGTCTTACTACTTGCTTCCTTGTAAGTAGAAGGGGAAACAAGGAAGTACCAAAGTGATAGTCAAAAGCTAGTTGCTATGTCACTGAATTTCCTTTTTTTGTGTGCAATGGAGCTGACAATTCCCGTATGAGAAAAGTATAAATATTTTAAAGGTAAAACCAATTACAAGGAATATCTCAAAAACGATCAACTCCATGAAAAAAAAAATGTGTATGACATAAATTGTGTGTTTTAACGAGCTATACATTTCCTGTCAAGTTACTTTTGTCTATCTCTTACGGTTTACCAGTTATGTAAAATTCGTCCAGTATTCATAGGCTATTCCCAGAATGTTCAAGACATTCAATTTATTTGCTATGTAAATACAATTAATATACGATATTTTAATCAAAATCATCAGCACCATTTCTGAAAAAATCAAAATTTTCAAAAATTTTCCATGTAAAGAGTAGTTTGGGGTGGGGGGATTTTCTTGAAAATCTTTGTGTAGCATCCTTGGAATATACCAAACTTAAATACCAAGTTTGGTATTTAACGGTCGAGTTATGTTGTCCACACTCACACACGCGCGGACTTTTTTGTAATTTTATTTTTTTGATTCAGGGGACCAAAAACATGTATTTTCGGTGAAGTCTCGGTAAAAAATTTTTGGGTGCATTACAACACATTCTCCATACACTATGTTCATGGTACGTGGAGAGAAAGTAAAAAGTGACAATCCTTTAAGAAGGCACCTACATGTTCATAGTTTATATAGAGTGACAAAAATTCACAAACGCACTGGTATGAACATTTATTGGGAAAGAAAATCTAGTATAACTTGAAAACTATGAGCCCCGTTTAGGCCGAATACTGAGTGGACGGTAAACATTTATAACATTTATAAATGCAATGAATCATATACAAAGAGAGAAAAACTTCAGAGAAAGAAGAGAGGAGACCTAAATCTACTATTCCATTCACATAGCTTTCTCTATATCGCTGGAACAAATTATTGTTAAATCATATTTTTCTATCTACGTTTTGATTATCGAGAAAAAGATTAACAGATATTTTCTTAATTACTTGCTTCCTTGTAAGTAGAAGGAAAATATGGGAATACACTAAGCTAATACGACAGACAAATATTTTAAAAGCTGGTTGCCATGTGGTTGAAATCCGTTTCTATGCAGGCCAAGGAGTTTACAACTTTCCATTTGAAAAAAGTTGAAGTATTTTAAATCTGATACAAATAACTAGGAATATCTCGGAAATAGTCAATTCAACGAAAAAAGCGTATGACATAAATTATGTGTTTTAATGTGATCTACATTTTTTGTGTAGTAAGTCTTTGTGTATCTCATACGGTTTATCACTTAGGCAAAATTCATTCAGATAAATAGATCTTTAGAGACTATTCCCAAAAAATTTAAGATATACGTTTTATTTTCAGTATAAATATATTTAATATGCGGTATTTTAATCAAAATCGTTAGCAATTTTTGAGAAAATCAAATTTTTTAAACTTTTTTCCGTCTAAAGGGTAGTTTGGGGTGGGGGGATTTTTCTCAAAATCTTTGTGTCGCATCCTTGGAAGATACTAAACTTATATAGCAGGTTTGGTATTTTACCGACTTTTCGTTTTTGAGTTATCGTGTTCAAAGAGACACACACAGGCATACCCACCCAATCACACACAAACGGTCCTTTTTCTGAAAATACCTTTTTTCGATACAGGGGATCCTCAAACGTCTATTCCGGTGAAATCTCGATGTGGAATTTTTGGGTTGAATGCAATACCTTCTCTGATAGATGTTTACATGACTCTGCAATCCACTGAACTGAACGTCCCTGACAGCCTTGTGAGAAGAAATGCTTATGCCGATGTCGCACGGTATTATTTAAGACACTACAAATTAGTTTTGGAGTCGGGGCAGTTTGAAAGGCAGAATTGCTACCCATGGATTACTAGACATCATCAATACGATAGACATCAACAAGCATTATTTAAATAAACGTTACAAACTGCAAAAGTATGTTTTTAGTTCAGTAATTTTCTACAAATTCCTCCGCAGGCCGTATACCCGAAATTTTTCTTCAGCTAGAATAATTAGTTAGGAAGTATAATTAAAAGTAATGCCAACCGTAACATAACTAAATGGAGTTAACATATTCCACTAATAATAATAATAATACTAATAATAATAATAATAATAATAATAATTACTACTCCATAGGAAATAGACTACTAGTATGACCTGAGTTGATAAAGGCGGCATAGAATTGGAGCAAACAATAAATAAAAAATATATTTAATGAGTGAAACAGAAAAACAAAATAATGGATTGTGGTAGTAGCGTTTCTGTCTCACATTCATGAGGTTTCGAGTTCAAATCTCGTATGGTGAGTTACTGTGATTAGGTTCTTTCCGGGATTTTCCTTTATCCTGAGAAGAATAATTGGGTAACTCAAAAATCTGAAGTCCAGGCACATTTGAGCACATTTCGTAATTCCACCCATTTTATTCATGTCTGATATAACCTACCTGGTTAAAGAACGTTAAAATAAAACAAAAAATCTGATGTGTACCATTCACATGACTTTCTCTATATCCCTGCAAACAAATTATTCTTAAAAAACTTATTCTTCTATTTACTTTATGCTAATCAGAAAAAAGTAGCAGAAATAGTCTTATTACTTGCTTCCTTGTAAGTAGAAGCGAAATAAGGGACTATCATAGGTTAAAGTGATAGTCAAAAGCTGGTTGCTATGTCAATGAAGTTCCTTTGTTTATATGGATAGGAGTTGATGGAGTTTTTCAAAGCTGAAACCAAAAGCAAAGAATATCTCAAAAACGATCAACTCCACGAAAAAAATGTACATAACATAAATTGTGTTTTAATGTGCTCTACATTTTTTGTGTAGTAAGTTTTTGTCCATCTCTTACGGTTTAGCAGTTATTCAAAATTCAGTATAATTCATCCAGAATAAACTACTCTTCAGAGGCTATTCCCAGACAATTCAAGATATACATTTTGTTTGTCAGTTAAATATCTTTAATATACGGAATTTTAATCAAAGCCGTTTGAGCCATTTTTGAGAAAATCAAAATTTTCTAAAAACGTTCCATGTAAAGGGTAGTTGTGGGTGGGGGGATTTTTCTCAATATCTTCGTGTCGCATCCCTGGAAGATACTAAACTTAAATACCAAGTTTGGTATTTTACCGACTTGTCAACTCCTATCCATATAAACAAAAGAAATTCATTGACATAGCGACCAGCTTTTGACTATCACTTTAACCTATGGTTGTCCCTTATTTCGCTTCTACTTACAAGGAAGCGAGTAATAAGACTATTTCTGCTAATTTTTTTCTGATTAGCATAAAGTAAATAGAAGTATAAGCTTTTTGAGAATAATTTGTTGCAGGCATATAGAGAAAGTCATGTGAATGGTACACATCAGATTTTTAAAAACACAAGCGCATGCATATACCTTTACTTGTATACACGTGTGTAATTTCTAAGTTGTTGTTTTGAATTTCTTGTACACAGCTAGGAATTGTCGACTGTAAATCGTTAAATTGCTAGCATTATTCTTGTTCATGGAATCGTACCAAGCACATCTTATGTTCTCCAGTAATCATTAGACATAAGTTGCTCTGATCTTTTGTCTACAATTTGATTATAAAAGCGCTGTTCTATTTTCAGTTTCCCACTTTATTAATATTATTATTCGCGGCTACTGGGGTGCACTCAGCCTCGTGAGGTTCAATTGAGGAGTAACTTGAGCAAAAAGTAGCGCTCCAGGTTACGTAGACCACATTAACCAGCCTGGAGGGACTCTGGGCGCTAACCACGTCCCTTCCTTCAGTGCCTCATACATGACGCCTGTAGTGAGCAGAGATGGTGGACGTAGCGGTCGGGCAGTAAGCCTTGACCTGACTTCTGGCTTTTGGGCCACGAAGTTTAGTTAAGTTGTAGTAATATTAATGCAACACAGTATTAAACATACCATTTAAGCAATAGATCGATGCTACTGAAAAAATAAACTGATATTTGAGGAGTTTTATTACAACAATATTTTCTTGGCACCACCAGCGGCCGCCACTGATATTCACAAAGGGTCAAATAAACAAAACAAGAATGTGTGAAAGAAAAATGGAGAGAAAGAGATACTCAGTTTGAAGTTAAAAATAAAGAACGAAGAACTGAAAAGAGTGAGTGCAAAAGAAGATACAGCAACCAGAGCAACGCTACTTAAATGGTGCTGGAGAGGACATGTAGTCTGAATGAATCGGGACAGATGGGGCCAGGCCACAACAATATGGGACCGGAGAATCGAAAAAAAGAAGTAGAGCACGTGCGTTATACAGATGGTCACAAAACTTCAAACTGGAACCAGCTGACCTGAAAGGATAGAGTAAAATGGAACTAGCTGAACTCGGGCTTAAAACTATTTATTAATCCATGTAAACAGTTAATGTGAAATGAGAAAGTGAAAGTAAGGCAGTAAAATACATTTAGTGCCGTAAAATGTAAACTGTTCTTGGAGTTTTATATAATGCGAAGGTATTAAAGGTAAAATTGATTTGATAAGAAAAATAGCTCACCCAGTGACTAATTAAGACCAAGTTTAACAGCTTGAATTTCATCTTTGAATCGGGCTTAAGAAGAGAAAGTTTGCATTGCTTACCTAGTTCATGTGATAAACCGAGTTTATCTGGATTTGACTTAAACCATACTGAACTGCGGTTTAAGGCAAGGATTTGTCTATTTTATTCAAAGAGAGCCATATTAGTGATGAATAAATGCATTATTTTTAGCCTATATGCACAGCAGAACACTAAAATGGTCAGAATGCGAAACATTCCCACATTCGCAATTACCGAGAATTTGTCGCCCTCCGTTCATTTACCCAAGGTCGCTGGTTCAAACCCGGCGGAGGACGATGGATTTTTTCGGGCGTAAAAATTCTTAGCATGGCTTCCTTCGGAAGGGAAGTAAAGCTGTGGGTCCCGTGTCGTAGATTTACGGCACGTAAAAGAACCTCAAGCCTGATAAGAGAGGCCTCTGAGCAAAATTAAGCGATCTTTCGCGCCCAATATAGAATGGGACGCTGAGAACCAAAGCAGTTAAAGAGCTTCCATAAATAACAGGCCATTTCATTTTCACCGAGAATTTTACGAGATATTATTTTCGTAAGAAAGCAGTCGACAATGATGATACTAGAAACGATACGCATAAAAGTATAATCAAACATAAAACGGATTGCTAACGAAACTTTGTTACACTTTATATGTTGTCGCATTCTTATCGCATCTAGTAATTCAGTAATAAAACAATGCTGCTCCAAACGATGAAGCTGTAATACTCCTATGCTTGCTGATTGTACTTCATTGGACATTTCTTCAGCACCTCAAAATCTACAGCATACAGAGCTGTCGAAACTTTTTGACACCATACTAATCCAATCTTCGTATCGCAATTTTTCCTCACAGTGTTTCTTACCTACTCCACTTGCTTACGCACCTCTTAATTTGTAGAAGAATGTTCGTTTTTAGAAGTTCGTTCACAGTATGTTTTGACTTGATTTTTCGTCATTTCATACCTATGTTGCTGTTTAACCTACAAAAGCTTATTCAGGAACATCGCTATGAACTATCTAAGCAGAATCATTGCTAAGTTTATCGGTCTGTGAAGTTGTTCAACTCAGTAAAGCCGAACCTGGTTGTCCTGCCGTGAATCTTGCAAAGCTTAAACCAAAGTGTAAGCCTGGCTTACTAAAGCTTCCTTGTCTTCTTGCTATTGACATTTTCAGCATTTTGCTTCCTAGTTTTTCTGTTACAAAGGTATTTTCTGTATGTGTTCACAGAGATACAATGAATAAGAATTACCCTAGCGTTTACTGTTAGATGTATTTAAGCATATATTTTCAATTTTCGAACATAAAAATATATTTCTATGACAAAGAAAGCAAATTCATAACTTTAAAAATTGTTGGAGCCTAAACAAAAGGAGACACAGAGAAACTTAGAGCAATTTAAAAAATTAGATGTATTGTAAAACTAAGGTCAAAATATTAGACCAACCTTTTGTTTGTTTTTTTTTATCGCAAGGGACATTTTAGTGACGTGACAAAAGCATACACACATTTGACCATAGCCTCCAAACCATTAGAGCAAAATGGATGAAATTTTCGCTGTATCTTATTTGCATTATATTACACATGTTTATAAATTTCAAAAATTTAGCATTACTAGTTTTCAAACTTTCAACCATAATTGATCCTTAAAGGATCAATCGGACAAAATGTGGGCTTGGTTCTGAACTGCAATAGTATCAGTGTGCAATGATGAATATCTCACATCATCCATTTAGTAATTTATCAGTTCTGGATAAATTACGAATTCTATTTCAACATTCAGTTCAGTTCTATTCACTTCAGTATCCATTGCCGAAAACCAGCATTTTTAATTAAATTTTGTTATTTTTAATCAGTGTACATTCAAATAATGTTGTTTCGAAAAAATGTGTGCTCTTGATAAAAGAAAACAAC
Source organism: Hymenopus coronatus (assembly GCA_030762935.1). NCBI lineage: Eukaryota > Metazoa > Arthropoda > Insecta > Mantodea > Hymenopodidae > Hymenopus > Hymenopus coronatus. The sequence goes on from CM060882.1 coordinate 86,413,955, forward strand.
ACAAAAACTGAAATCTATTGTGTTCTGATGTTGTTTTAAGTTAATTTTGAGGTTAGTTATTTTCTCATCCACACAAATGACATGCCGTAACACATTGAATTGTTCATTTATAATGTAGCAACTGACAATGATTTAATTTTAAACAACACAATTAATATTTTTATATAGTGTCACAATTTATAATTGGAATTGTCTTAGCTAGTCGCATTAAAAGTTACAAGTTTCAGCATATAATTTACCCTCACGAATGTATCTATAAACTCGTAAACGTTCGGGAGCTGGCGCTATGTGATGGTTTTGAAAAGCCATTGTCTTTGCTTGACCAGCAGAAAAGAAATAACTACTTCACAGTTTAGAAAAGATAGTATCAAGGAATATCAGTAACGCTTAAATTACAAAAAATTGAATTTGACATATATTGTCTCTTTGACGAAATCTTCATTGTTTGTGTACTAAACTTCTATCTCTGCAGTTTACCAATTGGGTAAAAATATCCAAAATTAAGAGGGCTTCAGAGGCTATTCCCAGAAAATTCAAAAAATAAAATTTTATTTTTGATGAAAATTTCTTAAACATGTCTTTTAATGAAAAAAAAAAAACACTGGAGCCATTTTGAGAAAAGAAAATTAAAAAAAGTTTAATGTAGTTTGGAGTGAGGAGTTTTCTTGATAAAATTGTTTCGCAGGGAAGCTCAAAACATATTTCAGGGAGATATTGGCATAGAATTTTTATGTGGAATATAATACCTTCTTTACCTACTATGTACATAGTACGTGCAGAGAAAATAAAAATGGGTTAGGCATTATGTGAGCCCCAAAATACAAATAATAAAAGGAGTTTGCAAAATAAAATGAGAATAGCTAGAAGATATGGACAAGGAAACGTCATTTACAGAAATAAGGAACAAAAATTAGCTTTTGCAATGAATGGAAATCCGAACTAGAAAGAGAGTTATATCTTAAGATATATAAAAAGAATGAAAGAGAAGAGATTGCTTTATTTCGTTTGGGAATATGCAAATTGACGAATGAAATATGCAATGATAGGGAAGCTGAGATCCATTGCTTATTATAAGAATTTTGAGGTACAAACAATGGCGGGAAAAAATTATTAGTAGGAAATGGTTAAAATAGCAATAGGAGTTGACAGACTGACTTTGACGACCAGTTGGAAATAAGAAATGTTGAAAAATGTTAACGGAGTATCGGAAACAAATGGAAGTGGTCGGAGAATGAAAGAATTGAAGGATTAGACTTTTGTAGTCAAAATTCAAATTTCGAAATTATGTTTTGTGTATTGTCTGCTGAATGGTTAGGGACAATGTCGGATAAACATTAATCTGGCATTTACAATAAAAATATCAAATTCTTAAAATGTAATGTAAATTAAATTGCTTGTAGACTCTCTTTCACTACACTAATATTCATAGTATTCACATTAGATAGAGAAGGCATTGTATTCCATCCAAAATTTCGATTTCGGGATTTCACCAGATTTCAGGCTGCCTAAATAAAAAAACATTTTAGAAAAGACCCTGTGTGTGTGTGTGTGTGTGTGTGTGTGTCTAAGAACAACACAACTTAAAAACATTAAGTACTTAGAATAGAAAACTAGTATTTTAGTTCAGCGTCCTCCAAGGATGTGACATGAAACTTTTCAAGAAAATCCCACACTCCAAATTACCTTTACTTGTAAAGCCTTTAAAAAACTTTGATTTTCTCAAAAATTACTACTGATTTTGATTAAAATTCCATAAATTTAAGATAAAAACACACATACAAAATGTGTGTCTTGAACTTTGTGGGAAAGATCTTTAAAATCCTCTTCATTCTGAGCAGTACCGCACAACTGGTAAAAACACTTAGTAATACAAAAACTCTCGTTAGAACACACAGTTTGTTATATGCAATTTTTTGTTGAGTTAACCATTTCTGAGATGGCTCTTGTCATTTGTTTCAATTTTGCAATGCTTTGACTTTTCTCAAATAGTAAGTCGCTATTCGTTTTTCTTACCCCTGGTCAAGCGAAAAGTAGTATTTATTACATAGCGATCAGCTTTGAAAAGATTTGACTATCAATTTACCGTAGGCTACTCCTTTATTTATTTACATTTGCAAGGAAATATATAATAAAATCGTTTATGCAAACGTTTATCTGATATTCTTCTGAAGATTTCACGTTATACGGTTTTAAAAAAATAGTTTGTAGTAGAAAAGATATACATATACAGGGTGTTAATGAACTACACCGAAATAATTTGAGAGATTGTGCAAGTGACTGATATAAATAATTTGAGATCGGCAATATATGGCCCCGGATAAACATAACGCAACTACATAGCGTTAAACGTGTGGGTATCAGGTGCTGATAAGGCGGTGTTAAAGCAAAGCAGGTTGAAAAAATGGCTTAGAATGTCTTTAAAACTGCTGCCCGAGTATAGAAATGTCGATTTGTAACAGCTCGTGACTAGCATTCTCAAGATTTAATGTCTCAAAGATCTGTAAAATCTCCAACCAACCACTTGACTGTCCGACACTGAGCATTCATTAACTATCTTTTTGAGGTAGCTTACTCTGGAGGCGTTTTTTCAACTACTCTGGTGGCTTAATGCTTAACGCGGTAAGCTGCTATCCCAAAGGTCATGAGTTCGATTCCTGTCGTAGGGTAAATGTTATTTTTTCATTTTAGACTATGTGCCGCGATACGTGAACGAGACCCGAACTCGGAAACTATGTTCCACTTGAAAGTCAGTACCTTAACCACTACGCTAGAGAGGTACGCTGTAATATGTCCCTTCGTTTTCGTGTTATGCTCTCGAATGGTTGATTAACTAGCCAGTGGCGTACTGGCACTTCAGAAACTTATAGCCGTTATTTCGACATTTCAATAAACAGACCATAAGTCTCCTATCTCAAATTATTTAAGTAATCTAATATTCTGTGAAAATATTTCGGTATAGTTCATTAGCAGCCTGTATATATTAGTAATTTAAAATCATATTTAATTGTTTTTAATTGTGCTGATTTTAATAATATTTATAATTTATTCAAATATCCAAAAAGATTTAATTCATTAAACAACAATATTATTAAATTTATATTATTCATTTCAATATCATCGAGAAAGTCATATGAGGGTAATGCGCTCCTAACCAAGTTGTGGCGGAAATAACAGAAAGACGAAAATAATAAAGTATAAGGCCGACAGCAAATAACTTGATTTGTGGGAGTGTCTAACAGTGTTTTTCTTTATGAAAGTTGTATTATTACTCATTTTATATGCTGCCATTAAAGCGAGAGGAAGAGAGGCTTTTATTTTTTACGAGCGAAATGGGAGGTCCTAGTTAACTTTCTCAAAGTGGTTACGCAGTGGTTCAAAACAGAGGAAACTCGGAAAAGTAAAGAAAGACGGTGGGAAGAGCAGAAACAAGAGCGTTGTAATTTTATATACAAACAAGGAAAAGTAACTTGGTACACAAGAAACCAGTGAAGCGCTGTTATTGTTTACTTGGCACGCGTTCTATTTTTCATTCCCTGTTGATGCGTATCCAACTGGAGCAACAGTTGGTGTTCTCGCTTTTTGTTTTGGGCAGGGTTAGGATACAAATACTTCAAACATCTGAACCTGCTTCTCCACGCTTTCACCAGCTGTCGTTTTCCGCTCCCGTTATTCTCTCACATCTTTCATTTCAGTTTCCTAAATTTCATTTTCAGTTCTTCTATCCGTAGAGTGTATAGTGTGGCGGGAATTTTATGCTTGGTAGGCCATTTTAGGACAGGATTTTGAAAGAATGAGAAGGGTTGTCAAGATCAGGATTTTCTCAGGGTACCTGTGAAGAAAAAAAGTACTATATTTTTTTCGGATTCCTCCAGTTTATTCATTATAACATATACGAGGGGCATACTGAAAGTCACGAGCAACCCATTGTAAAAATTTAAATTTCAACAATGTAACGAAACGAATTGCAGGATCGTAATCTACAGACTTTAAGCCACATGTTGACATATTGTGACGTCATTAGCTTCTATCACGTGACCACAGACGGTGTTTGAAAAATGGCTGACATTGATGTTTCGTTTCGACAGCGTGCTGTCATTGAATTCCTTGTGAAAGAAGGAAAATATGCTCCTGAAATTCATCTCAGACTTCAACGTGCGAGGTGTCTGCATAGGTTCCAGCAGTGTTAGAAGATGGGTGAAACATTTCAAAGATGGAAACACGAGTCTGCAAAATGCGCCTCGTAGCGGGCGTCCTCGAACTGCCTCTACAGAACGCAACAAGGAAAGAGTTGATGAGCTCATTACAGGAGATAGGCGTTTCACTGTGAATGAAATTGCTGCGCAACTTGGAATAGGACATAGTGCAGTGCAAGAAATGATCCACAGCTTGGGTTATCGAAAGGTCTGTGCCCGTTGGGTCCCCCGTTTATTGACTGAAGACCACAAACTTCAGAGAAGAACTATTGCACAAAACCTTCTTCACTCACTTTCCTTCAGCACTGAAAATAAAATTTAGTTTACTGGTTCACAACATACCACATGTGCTTAGACAAATTTCTTATAACTGCTCCTATTTTCTATGATCTGACACGAGTTGGCCCGAAGTTAAATATTTCATCATTTCTATTGGTTACAATTTTCTGTCAAGGCTTTCCAAATCGGTCTCAGCTCACAAAATAAGTTTGGCACCGCAGCATTAGGCTCAAGTGTGTTGCCAACGTGTCTAAAGTGCTCTTTGTCTAACTCTGAACACAACATTTCAGCAATTGAATTATATTCATTTTTATCTTCTGCTAATGGCTTTCTGGCCCACATTACCAAACAAATCTTGCAGCTCATGTTCTTAGATCTCTGGTTTTTCCTTTCTGCAATAGTTTCTTTTCAATATTCTTTACAATTTTAACAATACTGCATATTCTAATGTATTTCCTTTTTAATACTTTTATCTCTTATTTAGTTACTGTAATCCTCCCCCGTTTTTTTATATTCGTTTGCTTATTTCTTTTATTTTCTTTCTTACATTGTAATGTTTCTTATTCCTAAGAAAATGAGTATTCTACTTTAAGTAGAGAAGGTACTATATACTATATCTTAAAAATATCGTTAAAAAGCTTATATTTTTATCTACTTCATACTAAACGAGATAAACATAGGCAGAAATGTTTTCTTGTAAGTAGAAGAGAAATAAGGGAATATGCTAGTCTAAAGTGATAGTCTAATCTTTTAAAATCTGGTTAGCATATGGATGAAATCCGTTTCTTTGCATTGCCATGTGTTGACAAATTCCCGTACGTGAAAAGTTTTTTGTTTTTTTGTTTTTGGTAGTGTTTAACGCCCACCGCAGGCAATGACATTGTTGATACATGGAATGAAGATGAAGCACCGGTGGAATGCGATGGTGGGGGAAACCGGAGAAACTGGAGAAAACCCGCCCCTGAGCCGCTTTGTCCACCACAAATCTCCCATGCTGTCGCTTGGGATCGAACCCGGGCCGTCTTGGTGAGAGGCGAGTGGTCTAACCACTCGGCCACGGCACGGCCGTTTTAAGTATTTTAAAACTAAAACTAATAACAAGGAACATTTAAAAAAGGTGACTACAAAAAAATGTATATGACAAATTATGTTTCAACGAGATCTACATATTTTGTCTAGTAACTTTTGTCTATCTCTTGCGGTTGACTAGTTATGACAAATTCAGCAAAACTCATTTAGAATAAAGAGGTCATCAGAGGCTATTTCCCGAAAATGAAAGATCAAAATTTTATTTGTCGTGTAAGTAACTTTAATGTGCAGTCATTTAATAAAAATCGTCTGATCCATTTTTAAGAAAATCAAAATGTTTCCATATAGAGGATGGTTTTGGATGGGGGGGGGGAATTTTTTCTTCAAATCTTTGTGACGCGTCTTTGGAAGCTGCTTGACTTAAATACCAAGTTTTGTATTCTAACGACTTTTTGTTTTTGAGTTATTGTGTTCAACACACGGACACACACAAACATACGGACCTTGTTCTTCTGTCTATTTCCGGTGAAATCTCGGTATCGAATTATAGGGTGCAATACAATACCTTCTCTATACACTATGTATATAGTACGTGTAGAAAAAGTAAAAATTAATAGATCGGGATGGCTCAGGTGGTTTCGTCTGTGGCCTATATTCGGGGGGTCGTGGGTTCCAGTCCCGTAGCCGGCCTATGGTTTTCTTCAGAGGTTTCCTTGGGATATGCTGGATAGGTTTCTTTCATCTCCGTTTTCCCTTTCTCCATGTCGTTTCTATTGATATTTTATTCATCCATCATCCCGTTGTTGTTTTTCCCAGGGTTGTTTGTGTCGGCGACGGTGCTGGTTGCGGTGTGGCAGGGAAATGTGATGCGTAAAGTGACTATCTCCGTTCCCCGACTTCGGTTGGTTGCCAGGATGAGAAACCCTCTTTGCGAGGGCTTTGGGTCCTATGTCGGGCGGGTGTCGCTGTCTGTCAGCATGTCGGGGTGCTTCAATAATTTTGTCGCTCGTGATTCCGGCCACACGGTGTCATATCTCATTCATTTCTCTCCGGGGCGACCCCTCGTGGATCGTGGATACAATAGATACAGTCCTCTCTGAAATCTTCCTATCCTATCCTAACTAAAAATTCAAAATCAATATATGTTTTGAGGCCCCATAAATCCAAAAAAAAAGAAGCATTTTTGGAATTGTTCGTGTGTCTGTGAACAGTACAACTCATAAACGAAAATTCTGCTAAATACCAAACTTAGTACACAAGTTGAGAATCTTCCAGGGATTCGAGAGGAAAGTTTTGAAGGAAATCAACACAAAAAAATAGTCTTGGATGGAAGATTTTTCGGAATGTTTGATTTTCTCCAAAATGATTATAATTGTTTTTATTGAAACCTCATATATTAAAGATATTCACATGACAAAGTGTACATGTTGAATTCTGTAGGAAATTATGGATGCATAATTAAGAGTTAGATAAAATGTTACTACAGAAAAAGATGTAGAGCTCGTTAAAATGCACACTTTATATGTAATATGTTTTTATTGAGTAAACCATTTCCGAGATATTCCTTATTGGTTTGAATGTTCCAATGCTAATACTTTTCTAAAACGGGAAAACCACATTCGTTTATCTTTTTTCTGCTGATTATGAAAATAGGATTGCATTTCAACCTCCTTGTATAGCGATCAGCTTTTAAAGGATTTGACTATAGTTCTGACCTATTGTATTCTTTTATTTATTTTGTAGTTACAATGAAAAAGTATTAAAGACTGTTTCTGTTTATGTTAATCTTCAAGAATTATCTATTTGAAGAATAATTTGCTGCAGAATATAAAGTCATGTGGATGAAAAACGTCAAGATTTTCCTAAGATGTTACAATGACCTACTGTTTTCAGTGTCTACTGTTAAGGATTCTTCATTTGTTTTTGCCTAGTTACATTATATCCGAAGTGTCAGTTACTGTATCCATTTATTGGGCTGTATAATAACCAATACAGCACACTAAAACACTTGAAAACATAATAGTGTCCCATATCAAACGAGCCCCTAGTTCCACAAAATGTTGAAATTCAGACGCACTCGCGTTCAAAAAGTTTGGCAATACCTTTGGTTTCCTGTAGTATTTTTCGTTATTTAATGTTGGCAGGATCACCTCATTAGTTTTGCTACGCCTATTGGTTTGAACAAAGCGGGGGCCGAAATGGTTGAGAAAAAGAAACGTTTTGCTTGAGATTTTGCCAGATGTGTTCGTTTCGTATTTCGTTTGAGGTCTAAAACTCTAGCGCTCAAACCCTACCAATGGACAGAGGTCGGTTTCCAGCTCAGGATCAGAGCAAAGCAAGTAGGGGGTAAGAAAACACTGTTAGAATGGGTGGATGAAATTGCTTTTAAAATAGTGTCCAGAAGAATTCACACTTAGCACAGGAGTCGGAAAGGTAGAGTCAGACTGCAAAACTGAATGCCATTGCCGGAATTCGAAACATGAATCTCCTGGTCTCCGTCCAGTTGCTCTAAGAATCGAGATTCCATGGCACATCTGATAGGACATCAAATTCCACAATTGACGGGGATGTTTCCAGTAAACCACAAGGAGATCTCAAGCTTTTTGGGATGCCCTACACTAATGGTGAATTGTAATGTTGTAAGTACTAAGTCCCGGACTTCATAGTTTAACCGACTATTAGCTCAATCATTGTTAATTGTTTCTTTCATTCTAGCTAGTGTGGAAAAACAGTCTTTTGTGGAGTTTAATGCCACGGTAGCCCAGTGGTAGAACTTCTGCACGGAGACAATGTGATCCACAGTTTAAATCATGGCTATGACATTGGGATTTTCAGTCTGACTACCTTTCCATTGTCCTCTTTGTTATATACGTTCTGTAAAGGAACCAGGACATGTGCAATAAACTGAAATTAATTTTTGATTTTATTGAGGAAAATTATTGCACTGCGGCAGCTAAAGTTATATTTGGATTTCATGAACGTCAAACTGATGGATAAATACCATTAACGAATTTACTGGAGAAGTTTGGTATTACAAAAAAATAAATAAAAACGCTTGGTAAAGAACTGAATTACACACAAAAATCACGTAAAGTGAAAAAGCTTTACCAAAAGCCGCAAAACAGGGCATTTTTGCATTACTTGAAAACTGTTGAATCTTCTTAGTTTTTTTTTTCTTTTCTTTTTATATAACTCTCATCATTCATTTAAGATAATTTAATGTCGAGTTAACTATGAAAAGCTAGAATATGAATAAAAATTAAATATTATAGTTGAGAATCGAAACATGAATCTTTGCTTTCTCATTTGCTGCTATGCTATCTTTGCTGCGATCAGGTTTTACATATTTTTCAGATTGAAATGTTATTCTCAATATAAATAGGTTTGTCAGAAAGGTACAAGTATTTTTGATTACAGAATACAATCCCAAGTATAACGTCATGAAATACACCAAATGTAACTGAAGTCCAGGTAAAATACAGGCGTTCTCAACTTCTCATGAGATACATTATCACTTGTATTCTTCATTCTGATTCTACCTTTCCAACCAACGGTAAAACAGTTAATAAAACTGAATTGATTATGTTTCTCGTCAAATATTAAAATTGCCACGAATTGTAACCTCTACTGCAAATGCACCATCCGAAAAAACAGGTTAATGTCAATCTACTTATCTAGCCAGAACCAGGTTAGTTTATGGAGGAGCTGATTCACTAGTTCCTTTCCAACTTAGCGCACAGCTTATCATTGTCTCATTTTTTCTCTCTCTACACATACTATCTGCATAGTATGACACCGAGATTTCACCGGAAATACATATTTTGGGACGCCCTGAATAAAAATAATATTTTTTAGAAAAAAGTCCGTGGGCAGCATAGCTCAAAAACAAAAAGTCCGTCAAATACCTAACTTGATATTTATGTTCAATGTTTCTCAAGGATGCGACACAAAGATTTTCAAGAAAATCTCCGCACCCCCAAGTATTCTTTATATGGGAAAAATTTAGAAAACTTTGATTTTCTCAAAAATTATCTTAAAGATTTTGATTAAAAGCTCTTATATTTAAGATATTTACATCACAAATAAGACATATGTCTAGAATTTCTGGAAATAGTCTCTAAAGAGCTCTTTATTCTGAATGAATTATTTTGAATTTTGCATAACTAGTAAACCAAAAGAGGCAGAAACAATAAATGTAGAGCACCTTAAAACACACAATTTATTTCATATATTTTCTCTGGAGTTTCCAAAATATTCCTTGTTATTGGCTTTAGTTTTAAAATGTTTAAATGTTTCTTATACAAGAACTTGTCAACCCCTGGCCACGTGAAGAAACGGATTTCAATACCATAGCAACCGCATTTTAAAAAATGTGACTCGGTTTAGCCTACTCCCTTCTCCTTATAAGAAAATAAGTAAGAAGACAGTTTGCTCGATTAACATGATTTAGATAGAAGAATAAGCTTATTAACAAATAATTTGTTACATAGATGTAGAGAAAGACATGTGAATGCATCATCAGGTATTTTTTTTCACCCGGTTCTCAGAGGCGAATCTAGATTAACAACACTTTGGCCTCACAGTGAAGGATGTTTAAGCTAACCGAATTAAGGTTATAGTTTTGCAAAACAATGCTCAGTCACTCGCACTTTATAAGCTGTTCAATGCCAGTTAAAATTGTAATATCGTGTAAACCACTGCAGAATATGTATCCTCAACCTACAATGGTGCCCTACACGGTATCACAAAATTGCACGTAATTAGCTATTCTCTAATACATTGCAAAATGTTGCTTTAATGGCACTAATACTTATATCCAAACTGCTCTATCCCGCGTTGAAACGCGTTTAACTTCATATCAAATCTGTCACGTTAACGCTATAAGCTTTCGACTCGTTTAACTACTGTCCAGCAGAATTGTACTGCTTTACGGTTTATGTCGGTCATTCCATTTTACCTAAATCAGGGAGGGAATGAATGTCTATGTTTCTCAATTTATATATTAAACCTCTGAAAAGTTTATCTAACTTAATAGGAGCTTTTAACTAATTATCACAAGCTATATCAAAAGGGATAGTGATCATTTCAATCAATTAAAGAACGGTATTTCTTATAAAATTGCTAAAATCACTAAAACTTCCGTTAAATCTTTCTATGTATTATATAGCTTTTACTCAGACTGTCTTAGTGCAATGCTTTAAAAAGTTATGATACATTTTTGGTCTTTAAGGTTCAATAAAATACAAGAGTTATTTCCTTTAACAAGTAAACCTATCTTTTTCTTGCCCCTTTAAAATTAATACATTACAAGGTGCATTATAACAGCATGACTTCTAAACGATACGCAGAAAATGACCCCTTCGCTTCTTAAACTCGATGTGCCAGCAACTATCCTTTCATTGCACCATTCCTTTTAAATAAATATATTAAAATGCATTCTTTTCACGTACAAAATCATTCTATTCCTGCACTTTTAAAATTAATGTATGCATTCCAATACCTATTATAGCATAGTGTCTTCTAGACGCTCCACAACGATAAATAACGTCAAACTTTACTCTTAAATTATATTAGTTATCTGTTACCACTATAACTACTTGACGAATGAAATAAGAACTCTAAGTGCCTCTAAAAATGTCCTTTGGGATGTTATTAAATGCGTGTTTATGGATATTTCACATATTTAGTCATTTAAGGCTACAAATAAATGAACGTCAATTTTTAGTGCCAATATGGGAAAACAAAATACGGAGATCGAACTTCTAATTATCCTACTGTACTTTTGTTTTATTGTTAGATACGGACAGAAATTCACTTAGAGAATGTGAAGTAAAATGTTATTGGTTTCTCTACTGCGTATAATAAGCACAAAAATGTGTTCCACGCAAAAAGAATAACCAGGCTTTTACCAGCAATATAATCCATTTTGGGGCACTCATAAGCCAGAAAACCACACATGCACATGTGTGTGAACAGCATAATTCAGAACGAAAAGTCGCTAAAAACTAAATAATAGTGCTTAAAGCTCCGCATCTTTCAAGATGTGGCACAAAGGCTTTCTATTACACATACCCCATTAAAAACCAACCTTTACACCAGATACTCTCAAACTTTTTAACATGCAGGGCTACTAATTCAAATGAATGTCGCGGGTCATTTAGCAAATGTATATTAAAGTAACATTTTATGGAATGTAAAAACCGAAGAATAGGGTATAAATTACAAATGATGACTTGAGTATATTAGTATGCTGATTTGGACTTTTATGTAGAACTTTGTTCTATAATATAAAATTACATCTATGAGAAGTGGAACATGGTGTTTTCAGCTTAATAAGGTGCTGATGTGTGGTTTTTGCTCAGATGTGCTTAGGAGAAGCACATCTTGGAGATGCTCATCACTCAAGATCTCAATACTGATCTTTGGAGGTTCATTTTTGAAAATGTTCACATACACACATGTACAGGATGTTTACAAACACCACCAAACAAAGATGTGGAGCTTTTTGGTCACACCGTATGTGCTACGTGTTTCAGCTCTAAATTCGGCACACACAAAAACCGCTATAAAATCACTATGGATTAGGCAGTCGTACATAAGCAAATGGCACGTGCCTGGTCCACTCCAAGAGAGATGCCGGTTGGTAGCGTAGGTCCCATTCACGTGGTGTAGGGGTGTTTTGATAGACACGCCGGCGCGGCACAGGTCACCTTAGTGATGGAAAATGAGCTTGCGGGTTTTGTTATGAGTTTCGTATAACAAGTTCTGAGGCTGTTTACGTGGCGGATTACAACCGTTGTTCTTTCGGTAGCTAATCCCAAATGTGTGCGATTTTTAAACACACATAAAACTTCAAATAGAAGAGTTTGAAAGTTGCGACATCAAGTTTCGGACAAGTCTTAGTATAAGCTAATCGAGTGCTATCTTCGTTTGGTGCCGTTTTGAAACTCTGTGTGTGTGTGTGTGTGTGTGTGTGTGTGTGTGTGTGTGTGTGTGTGTGTATTAAGACAAACTAGTAATCGAACATGGGGCATGTTTCTTTAGCAGTGCTGGTTATTTTTCTTCTGAGAGTAATCTGTGGAAACTGGGAAGGTCTTTAGGGTTGAAGACTCCGTTCATTGCATCATCACCCTGGAAGTCTTAAAAACTTTAATTGTAGTAGCTCTAGTGCTTTATCATCCAAAGTGAAAGTTAATGTGAGCAGATAAACTTCATATTTCAATTTTACAACATCGACAAACCTACTTGGAAATTCCTCTTCAATGCTCTGAAGGACCTTTGCAAATAAACCAATATCATAGCACTATTCTGGAAGTTGGTCTTTAAGGGCTACTAGTGTAGGAAAATGTGCCCAGTTGGAAATTTGTCTCTTGAACGATTTTAACTTCAGTTGAAACCATTTAATAATATGCATCACTGAAAAGTTTCTTTCACTTGTAGTGACAGGTTTAAGTCACTCAAGTGTCTGGTCATATCAACCAGAAATGCTAAGCAGAACGCGGTGTACCTAACAATTCACATGCGTTTCCTTTCTCTTCCACTTTCGCGAATCTCCTCCTATAGAGCATAAACTCTAGCTGACGTTCGACCGCGACTTAGCCACCTTATCTCTGAACTGTAAATTACGTTGCCGTATGTGTCGTTAATTTCACCAAGAAAAATCTTATAACTAAGGTGGTTTAATACCCTACTACGGATGGAGTTAATTAGTTTTAAATTGTCTACATAACATACCAGAAGTTAGCTGCCTTTGAACATATCTCCTCTTGATGTATTATGCAATGCATTTACACCCATAAGGCTCGAAATTTTTCTTTACCACCTTTGCCGTTCCGACATTAACTCCTGCCATGTTGGGTGCACTATCTATAGGTACATTGAGCAAATTTTCCCGCTTAAATCATACTATCTACAGTTTGTACAACCTCATCAAATATATCACTACCTTTTGTGGTTCCATGTACCAGTTCTTCTGTAATCATGTCTATGTCCCTAACAAAACCCCAATAATTGTGCAGTTGGGACACAAAACTTTCAACAGCAACCACGAGACGTTTTTTAATTCTCCTTCGGCAAATGGTTCTGCATGTTCGGCGATATGTTTTGAAATCTCGTAACTTGCTTGGTAACATTTTTTTTTCTTCAAATGTTTGCCCTGAATTAGAAATTGCTGTTGGTAAGTAATTTTGTTAGAGTTCCTTTATCCTCGCAATACGCTTATGAGCATTAAATTTATCAAACTCGCTTTGTCTGGTAATGCGTTTTTATATTATATTCCTTCATAACTGCGATTACAGATTGGCAAATCACGCACATTACCTTGTTCACATGCTGCTTTATGGTAGTTACCGAACCAACACTCTTTGCACTTCCCGCACTCTATCAATTTTACGCCTTTTCACGCCTTCACGTCTTGCAGGACGCTATACAGTATATTCACTGAGAGCGAAACAAACACTGAGGGTTGTAAAATATAGGCACCCTACCATGCAGGGACAGAGGCATGAATAGATAACAATTCATAATGGACGAATGACTTGATGTCCTTGATTGTGAGCCTGAGACAGTCGCTTAACAAAGCATCGCCTGTTTTCACCATCTGTTGTATCCCGTTGAAATCTGTTCAGGTAGATCAAGCGGGTCACATACAGTCTTGACGGGCTGGACATGGCTCGCGGGACGGCCTTGCTTTACACGGAATATTTTCGAAAATGTTAATTTTTTTGAAAAACGGCCCTAACGACTTTGATTAAAAAAACACATCTTTGATATATTCATGACAGATGAAATGTTTGTCATGAAGCATGGATTTCCAAACACGCCGGCTTGCCCAGTAACGAATTGGCGAATTTGGCAGAAAGAACTGCAATCACAGACCCCACCATTAAAATCTGTTGTGTAACATCGAAGGAATTCAGACTTATTGTTCCGAGGGCGGTGATTTCGTGCTGGCATGTATCGGCTCTCCTGGCAACAAGATCCGAATAGTGAAGGACCCTCCGGTAAACTGTGTAATCTCCTCACCTCTTCTCATTGTGAGGAGGTTATATTGGTTCGATTACATATTGGCCACTATCGTTTTACTCGAAACTACCTCTTCAGAGGAAACTCGCTCCTCTCTAAGGACAGGAATTGTCGGTGTGATATGTACTGATATAGTAGAGCTAAACGAGCACATCTACGAGCCACTCTGCAGATGCCAGCAACACTAAGAGATCCTTGCGGGTGATACCAGTGCGATAGAGAGAGTATTTAAATTTATATCTGATGTGCCTTTTACTCTAACTAGTTTTACTTTGTCCTTTTCTATTTTTGTCTTCTAATACCGTAGTAGTAGCAGCTTAGTTTTTATGTGTGTGCAACTTTTTAGCACAGACTTTTAGCCCGAGGAACGCCTTTGAGTTCCCTTTTTAATCGTTTTATAATTTCTATTGGTTCTGGCATGGACAATTTATTTCCGACCGGTTCTATTGCTAATTCTGGCTCTCATACAGGCCGTTTCAGAACGACACCAAACGAAGATAGGAGTCGATTAGTTTACACTTTAACTTGTCGAAACTTGATATCGCAACTATCAAACTCTTCTATTTAAAGTTTTATATATGTTTAAAAACCTCACACATTTGGAATTAGGCAGTGGAAGAACGTTTGTCATACGCCAAATCCACATGCCACGGTTTCCATTACTAAGGTGACCTGTGCCGCGCCGGCGTGTCTATCAAACCACACCCACATCACGCGACTGGGACCTTCGCTACCAACCGGCATCTGTCTTGGAGTGTGCCAGGCACGTGCCACCTGGTTATGTACGACTGCCTAATCCATGGTGATTTTATGGAAGTTTTTGTATATGCCGAATTTAGAGCTGAAAATTATATTCACGTATCACGCACGGTATAACCAACATCCTCGTTTGGTGTCGTTTTGAGACACTCGGTACATTTTTTGTTTTTATAGATTTTTTATTGGTGTTTAGATGCACGCTTTATTTTATATGGGCGCTAATGACCCAGCTGTTGTCGCCCCTAACCCATCATCATATGTCGTGGATTTTACGGGAACAGCGTCTTTATTTTGAATGACTATGCATAACTGGTAAACCGTAAGAGGAGAACAAAATTATGCTACACAGAATATGTTGGTGTCTTTAGAGCAGGCAATGTATTGCAAATAATTTTTCTGTGGAGTTGAGCATTTTACGATATTCCTCGCTATTGCGTTCAATGTTAGAAAACGTTATACTTTTTTTTTTTTTTTTTTTTTAATTGGGAAGTCATTTATTTTTCCCCCTACTGTAGCGGAGATCGGAGTTTCATAGAGAGATTAGCTCTTGGAAGATTCAACTATCGCTTAAACCTCTTGTATTGCTCGTATTCCACATGTATCCGTGTGCGCCTCCAAATGTATCACGACGCGCTTCCTGACCTCATCCGAGAGTTGCTGCGAGACCTGGGGCGGAGGAGAGGAGGGTAACCCGTGAGCTTTGAGCACAACATCGTTCTCAGCGAGAGCATACATGCCGGTCCGCAGTCAACGATGTTTAATATAATCGAAATGTATACATCATTTGTTTTTAAGAGGAACAATGTTATTAACTTCTCTGACATTAATTGTTCTATGTGAGATCCGGCAGTAGAAAGAAGAACGTTGTAAATAATTGTAAAACATGTGTAGTATTTTACACCAAACGCATCACGTGTTTAAATGATTATGAGAATAACTTACTTTTAGCGTATAATGTAAAGAATATTTCAGAAAATTTAAATCAAAGCGAATATGTTACCATCAAAAGAAAATTATTCTGTTGTTGCTGGAAAAAGATTTTCTTATTTAGCCCTTATATTAAAGCAATACTCATGGCATCCAAAATTAATCACAACAAAGATACAGATCAGAAAAATGAAACAGTACATTATATTACGCGACAAAGACATTTTTTAACATTTAACCTGGTGGTCCTGGGATAGATCAGGTGTCGCCAACTTGGTTTTCTGGCGCAACAAATAGCCTTGCCCCGTGCATGCAGTGGTTAAACAGGTGACATCAGGGATTGTCATGTCTTCTTAGTGTAGTGTTTCATTAGTCGGAGTATAATTTCGGGAACAGATAGTAATTTAACATGCAAGTCATTAACGCTTGCGTTATGTACGCCTAAGAGGAATCCTTATTTATAGAAAGTGGCAGAATAAGTATTAAGCTTTTGGCAAAGGTCTGTCCTCAGAAAATTCAATATGTAACCCATGCAAGTGAACACAGTTACCAGTGAAAAGGGCGTTTCTTTCAAACCGTGTTCCATCTCAATTACCAAGATCCTGTTCATAATCACTGCTACAAATGTAAAAGATTTTCCTTACAATTTAGTCCTCAATATTACATATTGCCACAGCATTGAAGGAATTATCTGTTCTTGCTTTCCGCACTTGGTCGCGAGTGCACATTAGGCGATTCACAGATAATCGAGCTAATTCGTTCTCTTTGCTTTACTTAAAGGGAAATCAGTTGATGAGCACCCTGTAATTCCCTCAGATAGGAATTAGTAATAACAATAATAACAATAACAATGGCAATAGCAATAACGGAAATCGGTTTGAGCCCCCTGTAATTCCCTTAGTCAGGTAATAATGATAATGGTTATGTTATATTGTTATTATCTTACTAACGGACTTAATGGAGGGGCTCATCATTTGATAATATATTATTAATCATTATTTTTTATTATTATTACTATTATTATCATCACTATTATCATTGCTATTACATAATAATTTTCATCCTATTTGCTATAACATTGTTGAATATTGATGCCAAAGATTTTGTTTATTTGAAAACTGCAAGTTTCTTGATATTTTTAAGTATGTGACTAATGGAATTAAAAGCTTTTAAAGCTCTTACTATACAAATGCTCTACTACTCCAAAACTTACTCACCATTTTATACTTGTAACCTATAGCATTTTCACAACTTGGAAAATGCCTGGGGGGAACATGGAAGTCATAAATAAAACATTCGCTGATATTTCATAAATATCGAGGGATTTATTCTTATTTAATGTAGAGGAATCACAATAAAGGGCTTGTCATTCAATATCATATTAATAAAATATACCGAAGGTGAGATAAATAAAATTAATTAAATCGCCATTGGAGGTTTAGAACACTGGATAAGCCAATCAGCCATTAGCAAAGCCCGGATTCTTATCTCCGTTGTATGTTGAGATATGGAAATATATGCTAATGGAAACATGGTTCCATTTCACATATCAGCTCTTAGGCGTAAATATAGCTAATTGATAAACAGTATTTATATATGTACACGCTCGGATTGTTTGATCTTTACTTTCTCTAAACGCACTATGTACATAGTGTATAGAGAAAGTATTGCATTCACCCAAATTCGAAACCAAGATTTCACTGGATATGTTTTAATATCCCCTGAGTATAAACAAAAAATTAGAAAAGGTTCATTTGTGTGGTGTATGTGTGTGTCTGTGTCTGAACAGAATAGCTCAAAAAAAGAACAATGCCTATTAGTATAAACTAACTGTTTTGCTCTCAGGTTTTCATACCTCAGCGTGATATATTGAACCAGATAGCGTGGGTGCATTGATTATCTAGAACACGTTCTGACTCGGTTCTAAGACAATATTCGTTACCGCGAGTCTGGCCCGCTCAACGTTGCGCCTTCTCGCCCGCGCTCTGTGAGAAAATAAACTGCATGCCTTTGATGTGCCACGCCTCCCACTTAAGAGATGCTAACAAATCTGAAAGCATACTAATCTTGATAAGTAAGGTTATTGTTCCGCAAATAAATGATGAATGTAATTCTCATTACACTGTCTTCAATTACAAATATAAATATATGCACTTATAATCCTAATAGCATGTATGTTTATATATTACAGTATACATTTCATAATTGAACAGTTGCATAAAAAGAAATATTTTATATTACTTACTCAAACGTTTGCTTAATTAATTTCTACTATATATGCCTTTTATTTTTATTTTATAAATCTTAATATTAATTTATGTTTACAAATATGACTATTATTGACATGCGATTGTTCGATACAGCAACAAAAATACCAAATTCATACGTACTTACGTTAACGCACGACTTCTTATTTCTCTCAAATCATTGTTAATTGGGACAGTAGTTACTTTTTCTACCAGGTACGTATGCATAGAAAAGGTATTGTATTCCATCCAAAAACTCGATACCAAGATTTCACCAGGAATAGATGTTTCAAGAACCCTTGAATAAACATAATCTTTAGAAAAATATAAACATGCAGGCATGTGCGTATGGAATAACTAATTAGTAATATATACAATAATGATTTTGAACTCTGGGACGCAATAAAAGCAATATATGTGGTATTCAGATCGTGAAATAAGTTATTTCTCATTTAAATTCCGAACTTTGAATGCAATTCTAAGTCATTCATTTTATGTTTATAATCATTTGTTTTATTTAAGTTAATTTTACATTACAGATATCACACCACATTTGTGTACCTATTCCTTAACATATAAATCCGGACTTCAGTCATTTGGTATAAACGTTGAGAAAGTATTCATTCGTCTTTTGTTCATGACACATTTCACTCTCAGAGATCTGAAGCATTACCAGATGGTATGTGTGAACATAAATTGGTGAAACAAGCATACTCAACCTCCAAAATGGAACTATTTGAGTTATGTCTTCATAAATTTCCCTGACTGCCAGCAACATCATCAGGAATGTCAATTTAGTACGAAAGACAAAGCTGCAAATTGTGTTTCGTGCTGGACTAAACGACACGCCCTAAATCTTTGTCAGAACTTCACTGAGATGGGAGGAATAAATTTTGGGCAACTATACAGTGTGGTCTTCAACAAAGGAGTGATTTTATAAGATGTCCATAGTTACAAGTTTTAGTCTACATTGTATAAGAAAAGTATTCCTGAATGGGATTTTTATTAATGGAACACGAGAATAAGTAAAACACCACTGCTCACAAGTTGCATAATATGTGACCTTATTTAAAAGCCATAACCAAAATTCAGTGTTACGAAATTAAAATGTAAGTGCATTTTGCTATATAAGCTTAGAGCTAATAATAGTAAATTGAATAGGACAGTGCACATTGTGTCTAAAGAGGATGTTCCTGATCAGGACACTGAATTAGGAAAATCTGCACATCTAACGGTCAAAACCGCCTAATTATGGCTGTTTTAATACTTGTTAATAAAATAAAAGGCAAAAGAAGACTTGAAACTAACAAATACCTGAGACTATTGATTATGTTCTTTTAAAAGTAATTTCTGGCACTAAACCGTATCAGATAATGCACAAAAAATGCTTCTGTTTAAAACACACAGATTGTGTAATTTACATATTTTTTGTAGAGTTGACCGTTTTTTAGATATTCCTTGTTATTGGTTTGAATTTTAAACTAAACTGTTCTCAACGTTTCATCTCTCTTGTTTTATGGTTGGCCATGCAAGTTATTTATTTTGTATTTTAACACTCACAAACTTCTTTGTTAACTTTTACAGTGGCACGCTATCTGCTTGCTGCCTGGTGATTGTGAGCTGAAGGAATAGGCCGCTATTTATTGTTATAGACAAAATTTAAAAATGTTCCCCAACTCTTCTAAATATTTTCTCTTACTTAGTCCCCTATGTAAACCAAGTAACAAAAAATGTTCCCGTTGCCTCAATTATCTACTGCATATGTATAGAATTTTCCTTAAATATTTCATTCAAAAACCATAACGCTCATCTTATTAAAGAAGAGAACTCAAAATAGCCAAGTATTAGCATTCCAGTTTACTCTAGCTAAGAAACAAATATGTTTGCGTTCTGAACTTCAGTTTATTAGTTACTGAGTTATAAGCATTGAAACAGCAAATTTGGTCTTTTACTGAAAAATATGTTTTCTTAAGAAATTTGGACTCTAAAAATGATGTGATCTAATTGTGTATGATAAAATATTTAAAGCTAACAACTTAATATTTACACCATTTTATTAAGCTACTTGGCGATAGCTCAAGAGTAGAAAAGGGCTAAGCTAATTGCAACACGTATTCGTTAGATATACCAGTTAACCCCATACCATGTTTTAAGGTGCAGATAAACTATAAAATAAAACATCTGGTATGTTTCATGCACATAACTTTATCTTTTCTGCATACAAACCATTCTTGAAAGAGTATTCTTCTATGTGCATCGAGAAAATCATTAGCGGAAATTGACTTGTTACCTGCTTCCTTGTAATTAAAAAGGGAAAAGGGGAATACACTAGGTTCTAGGCTAAAGCGACAGTAACTAATATTTTAAAAGCTGGTCGTTACGTAAATAAATTGAAATGTTATTCTCTTTTCAAGTCAGGAAATGAAAGACTACTTCCTGTTTGAGAAAAAGTTAAATAGTTCAAAATTCAAACCAATATTTCAGAGTGCTTACAAGTTATGTACATGGCATAAACTGTGAGTTTTAACGAGATCTACGTTTTTTGTGAAATGTTTCGTCCATCTCTTACGGTTACACAAAAAGCATTCAGAATAACTAGGACCTTAGAAGTTGTTGACAGAAAATTCAAAATACACATTTTGTTTGCTTTAAAATATCTTGAGATTATGACAGGCACTTTAATTAAAATAGAGCTATTATTGAGAAAAATAAAATTTTCGGAAAATGTCCCCTATAAAGGGTAATTGGGGGTGGGGATTTTCCTGAAATCTTGTTGCATGCTTTTTTTTTATTCAGGGTGCTTGTAACGAGTATTTCTGATGAAATCGCTGCGTAATACACACACTGTAATACGTGGTAGAGAAAGAAAAACTTTGACAAGCTTAATGGCAAGTGGGAGCAAGGCTGATGAGAATAATGAAGGGTGAATGACGAAACTGTATCGTCACAGATAAGGAAGTACCTACCACGTCCTGAGGACATCAAATAGAATCTCTTACATAGTGTATCTCGGCAGTGACGCGGAACATCAGAGGGGGCGAGTGAGTGCGAGGGCGGATGTAAAGACAGCGAGGCATCAAAGTTGTACATGCCGACAAACCTTTGAACGAGCTGCGATCCCGTAAAGCATCTTCCATAGCCTTCCGCCTCTTCAACTTCCACTATCGCCGCTCCAAAATGTCAGGGCCCATTCTTGTTAAAGATGCTAAACTGTATGACTGTGGAGTATTTGTACTTTCTCAGAAATGCGTCTATTTTTATAGTTTTTCTCCTAAGGCATTTTAACCTAAACTGCTTTATAGGATTTTATAATGAAATTTTGGTTATTTTTTATTGTTTCATTTTACCCCGGCTTTGATTGCATTGTCTTATCGATGGCAGTGCCCTGTGGAGTATTTGCTTATCGGCAAAGTATTTATGATTTATTCAAACATCGTATATTAGAGCATGGCACTGAAGCTGTTATTGATATAATATAAATATAATGTACAAGCAGGTCTAAAAATTAAATTATTATAAAAATAATATTACTATTCATATTCAACCAACTTGTTTAAGTATAGGATTTTTTATATATCATAAAATATGTTTGTTGTGTTGCGCTACTATTTAATTTAATTTTGTTCATTATATCACACACATTGACATTCATACTTCCAGACTCTGGGGATATAGGGTATAATCTGGGCTAGAGAAAAATTGCCACCCACATCTAGGAATCAAACCCTTAATCCCTCGTACAGCAGGCAGCAGCTTTACTGATTGAGCTATGGAGCTGTCTTTGGTTATATATTGGAAGATATTTTACTGCTCATATTAAAGCTGAAGTATCTAATGAAACAACAGTTACAGTAAGGGTTTATTTATTATTTATTCGCTTTTCGTAACTGATTATTAAATATTTATTAGCAATTTTAACGAGCTTTATATCAAGACTAGGAGCTAATTTTGAATATGATTCAAAGAAAATTGATTTATCAACATAGTCAATTGGGACTAATAATAATTGTATCAATTTAGTGATCTTTAGATCAGCCTCTGTTTTAGCTCGGGTAAGAGATAGCAACAGATTACTCACGACTCACGGAAGTCTGTCTGCAGCATGCAATACGCCGAGGAATTGGGGGAAAGCTGTGGTCGAATGATCTAACCACTCGGCCAGGACGCGACCATCTCTAGAGTTTGGAAATACGAAAGAGAATGATTATAAGTGTGAATTTGTTTATAAAAATAAATACTTACAAATTTTATAAAATTATGCTCCATGATCAACACAACAATAAGCCGCCCACCTGGGTAGTGTGATGGTAGTGCGACTGTCTCACATCCAACAGGTCGCGAGCTCAAATCTCGCTTAGGGTGAGTTACCCGGATAAGGTACTTTTTCGGGTTTTACTGAGAAGACTAATGTAGAGTAATTTTTAAGCTTCATTGACCCCGAGATCATTTGAGCATCATTTTACCAATTTCATTCATCGTCCGATACGACCAACCAGGTTAAAGGACGTTAAAAAAAACTGGGAACCAACTAATAGATAGGATATCTTTCCATCCTTTCTTTACTTTTAGGGATATTCTGAGTTTTAGTATTTTATTTATGCTCTAAGGCATCTCTTTAATCTAAAAAAGCCTTGTTGCCGATATGAGCTAAGGTGTTAAACACGACGTATAAATAGAGAAAAAAGCTGTTGTAAATGCACCTGAACTATAACGCTATTCATATAACTGGTATGCACTGAAAATCACCTTCGATAATTACATATATTGAAATGGATCAAATATTGCTAGTCTCCCAACGGGTGACAGATAGAGAGGGTACCGGGGAAATAAAATACTCGCGGCATACCAAGTTGGGATCTATAGTTTTCTCCCAAACATGATGACCTTCAAACGGTACCGCGCACTCCCTGCCGCTGGCAATAACCATTAGCAAACAAATGAGTATCTGTACTATGAGTGAGAGGCAACACAGTAAAACCTCTATTTTCTGGAGACCAGAAGACTCTGCTTGCAAGTCGAGAATCGCGTCTCAGATAAGGGGCCAGTAAGCGGAAGACTTGGCAACTGCGTAACTCAAAAGTTACGCCGAGGGTTATCAATGTTCTGAAAAATACTTTACAAAGGCTAGGGGAAGACATCGCTGACCACAGGTCTTCCAGGTTGACAGTTAGCTGTAATCAATTGTAAAACAAGATTGTTGAGAATCTCTAAATGAAGAATGTCGGTCAGATATAGAATCTAAAATTACAGAAGAAAGGAATAAAGCATATAAAGAAGCAATAATGAAAAGAACAAGGTACTCAATGGATAAATATAAGAAACTGAGAAAGAGAGAAAAAAGAATACATAGAAATTAGATGATCTGACATGGAGTTATTTAAGGATTGAAAGCACAACACCAATTAAATGTATCTAAACAGTTCTATAAACTGACGAGTAGCCTAAGGAAAGAGTTTAAGCCAAGAATTACAATCGGTAGGGACACTAATAGGGAATTAGTACTTGATGGTCCTTAAATGCTGGAAGTCACCTCTTGAAGCATTGGTAGATGGTGGGGAGCGCAATCAAATACTGGAGATAAATGAACAGTTAGGAATTCAGGACCAGGTAGAATTAAGACCACATATCGAGCCTGGAAGAGGTCAACGATGTAATAAAGAAACTTAAAAATAAGAGCCCCAGAACCTGATAATTTGAGTACAGAATTGTTTAAAGTAACAGAACCTTTATCTTAGAAAAATATCCGCAATATAATACAATAAATATGGAATATTGAGACAATACCACCAGACTGGGAGCAAGGAATAATATCCACAGTCTTTAAAGCAAGGGATCCTACTGTGTGTAATAATAAATAGAACCATTCCACTATTAAACATAATACACAAAATGTTCTGTGTCACACTATATCAAAAGAATAGGTGTGTTACATTCGCATAACCTTCTCTAACTGTTCCAGATACAAACCATTCTTTCGACTTCCTCCGTGTTCGAGTGGTCAGCGAGCTGACTTTTCACCCGTAGGTCCCGGGTTCGATTCCCGGCTGCGGCGAGGAATTTTTCTTTAGCCAGAATTATTCCCCACAGAGTCTGGAAGTATGTAAGTGAGAGTGAGTGAATATGTTTGAGGAAAATAAACTGATTTAAAATCAAACGTAAAGGAACCTACAGACAACGAGTTGTTTCAAGGGTAGAGCCCCCGATTAAAGGGGCCTATATAAATGAAAAAATAAATTTAAAAAAAAGAACTATTTTTACTATAAATTATTTTATTTGCGTCATTCTATTCGAGATAAACGTTAGCAGAATTCGTCTTATTACCTGCTTCCTTGTATGCAGAAGAGAAATTAGGAGTATACTTACAAGTATTTTAAAAACTGATCGTTATGTGAAACATTTAAGGTTCAGTTTGCTTTGAATGGTGCCGTTTGAGAAAAGTTGGGTACTTTAAAAATGAAACCAACAACAAAGAATATCTCCAAAATGGCCAACTCTACAAGGAAAACGTATACGATATAAAGTATGTGTTTTAATTAGATCTACATTTTTTGTACTAAGTTTTTTTTCTCTCTCTCTTACGGTTTAACCGTTATGCAAAATTCTGCAAAACTCGTCCAGAATAAGTCATCAGACGCTATTCCCAGAAAATTCAAAATGTACATTCTAATTGTATATCTTTTAATATACAGTCTTTTAATTAAAATTGTTAATCCTTTTTGAGAAAAACAAAATTTTAAAAAAAATGTCCATGTTAGTTTGGGGTGGAGGGGTTTTCTTGAAAATCTTCGTGTTGCACCCTTGGAAGGTACTAAGCTTAAATACCAAGCGTCTTATTTAACGAACTTTTTGTCTTAAGCTGAGCTGTCCACACACGCGGACTTTTACTAAAAATGTTTTTTTCGGACTCAGGGGAGCTTAAAGCATATTTCTGGTGATATCTCGGCATCGAATTTTTGGTTGGAATACATTACCTTTTCTATCTACTATGTACTATATTGTACTTAGGAGCTAGAGAAAGTAATAAAGCCATATGAGAGAAACAGATACTGTCAATGTTGATTTGAAACGGGGAAATCAACTGTTGAACATATATATGTACTTTGATACAAACAATACAAAATCTTAGAAAGTTCAAAATTAATATTTACCGCCTACTTATAGATTTTAAATCTGTGTATGATAGTATTGATAGAGAACTACTTAAAACAATGGAAGAATTTGAAATCCTAGGTAATTTGATAAACCTCATAAAAATACTTGAGAGGGTGTTTTATTCAAAACCAAATATCTGAAGAATTTATGACAATTAAAGGACTCCGCAAGCTAATGCCCTGGTACGCTTGCTTTTTAATATAGCCTTTGAAAATGGGATCAGAGAAACAGACACGGATACAAGACGAAACATTTTATAAACCTATACAATTACTAACATATGTTGATGACATAGACATAATTGGGTGATCTGAAAGGGCATTAAAGAAAGCATTTTACAGATTAGAAAAAGCAGCGAAGATGAGATTAGCAATCAATGAAAATAAGACTAAATATTTACAAACATGGAAAATACATGGAAATGGAAAAAAATTATAATCAATAATTATAAAATTGAAAGTGCTAAATAACTCAAATATTTTGGGACGATCGTTGCAAGTAACAATAATATAACAACAGACATAAATTCAAGGGTGAAAATGGTTTATAGATACCACTATGGGTTAAAGAAGCAGCTTCCATCAGCAACATTTGCTTAGCATAAAAACAAAGTGTAAACTGTATAAAACATTGACAATATCTGTATTATATATGGATCAGAGAGTTGGACCTTAAGTAAAAAGAACACAGAAAGGTTAATGACATTTGACAAAAGGTATTAAGAAAGATCTATCGCCTGCAGTGCCTCAAGTAGTAAAAGCGGGCATTAAACACTACAAAAAAAGATAGATCTATGGTCCTGTTAATGAAAAAGGTATCTGGCGTATCGGATATAATACCGAACACTCAATTTGTATAAGGATCCTAATATAATTAAGGTAATTAAGGCCAACAGAGTGAGATGGTTCGGATTTCTGTATGCGATGGAGAATAATGCCATTCTTGCTGATCCACTCTACGCAACGAGAAAAGTTGGAAGACCACCAATAGGATGGCCTAATGATGCGGAAAAGATCTTAAGGCAATTAAAGTAAGCCATTGGAAAAGGGAAGCACTGGATAGACTAGATGGAAGAAAATCATTGCAGTGCTCTTGGCCTAAGAAGGCTGTTGAACCAAAGAAGAAAAAGAAATGGAAAACTTTTTTTTCGTTTTTCTTTTTACAGCTTCATGAAACACACCACATCACTAATAGTTTTTTCTTTTCGCTCCTAATATGATCCTCACCGAAACAGTTACATGTTAGTTAAATGCTGTGAACATTTACATTATGTAATTTAGTTACAAAATAGCTTAATAGGATATATTTGTTTGACAGAAAAGTATAAAATCGGTATTTTACAAGTTTACTTAATCATTCAGTACAATTGAGAATTATGCACAAATAAAGAAAATCTGACTATACTAGAGTATGCTTAGACGTTTCTTTAATTTCTGATATGGTTTGTAGAGAAAATGTTATTTTAAATTTGATTTTATATTGGATTCATGTGAAAAAAAAAACGATCAACCAATTGAATCTGAGATTTAAATCATGTTTTATTCAATAAATTTGTATGTTACAGACAAAAAAACTATAACTATGGTCAGAGTCTTTTGAGACAGTAGATGTTGGAAGTAACAACGTCACGTGGTTGCACCAAGCGGCTGTAACAAAGTGCAGACACAAGTAACTATCCTGGGCACACGATCTGTTTCCTCCCTTTGCTCCTTCCAAAAGACTGACAAAAGAATATACATGCTATGCTACCTTCACTGTCCTCTAGAGCGCGCTGGTTTATCTTAGGTACACGCCAAAAAACCAGCGACTTACTTGCGACTCACAGGACTTACTTGCGACTTTTACTTATTGTCACATTCGATATGATGCTCAATCTCCAGCAAACTCCGAGGACACTGGTTGAGTGTGTCTGAATACTCTGGTTCAAATGGACCGAGCTGGAACATCTTGTCCCATAGCATTTTTTAGGAAACTTATCGACTATACATTAAACCAAGATGTAAGAAACAAGTATATTAATTGAAAACAAACTGAAATTGAACTATACAACAGTAACTTGAAACAATGTTTAGAGATTTTATGATAAAGTCACATTTTAGGAAAAAGTGTAAAAATATGTCCTCGTACTATATGGAATATAGTATGCCTACATTAAAGACAGCTTTTATCTTCAGATTAATCATCATAAGCACTTTGCCACTCTCCAAATCTGTATTTTTTGTATTGTATTGTAGAGCATTAATATTTGAGTAAACCAGTTTGAATAAAACGCTGTCCATTTTTTATGATCACAATAATGTTTTTCACTTCAAGAGGTCTGCATCAAGGTAACGAATCATTCACTCCAACTAGGTCAGTTGCACTTATCTATATGACTGGCTTGAAAAACAATTTAGAGACAAAAAACCAACAGCAAAAACGAGCCAATGAAATGTTAGAATAGATGTGAAATGAAGGATGTTTCTGTGTAACATTTTCGCATCAAAAACAGACAATGTGTCCATAAATCGTCCTTCAAAGGAAGGGATGAAGTTTTTGCGCGTAATGTTAACTGTGACCGTTTTCATCAGTTACATGGAGACTCTGGCAAAAGGGAGTTTATCTCTATTGTTTATTTTATTTATGTGTATATATATATATACTTTTTTGTGGTTAAATGGAACAAAGCGCCTTAACTGTACTATGCGGGATAATGATTCTTCGGTAGTTTATCCACAATTTCGGGGGAGTGACAGTACCCTACCAATCCAGCGCTACACATTATGTTCGAGAACCAGAGTAGCACTCCTTGCCAGAGGACGAACCTACATTTGTCGTTACCAACATAATTAACTGCATTCCATTTATTCACCCATGAATATACAGTTTTTGCTCCTTATTTTCATCCTCCATTCTTGCCCATTCAAGTCTTGTTTCAGAAATTCCTTGGAGCCATGTGCGGGTGGTTTGCCCTTCTGTCTTCCTCACCCTGTCCGTTCCAATATTCTCCTAGGAAATCTTTCATCCGTATTTTTATCATGCATTTTATACCTTCGTTTCTTCTCTATATATGTTTCTATTTTTGTGCCCCTTAAAATATTCTAATAGAGTACAAACATCGCAGCCTTAAATCACAGCATTTCCAGTTATTGCTTCAAATATTTGTGTTTTTTTTTTTATTCGTGTTTATGGTACTTTATAGTTTTCCTGAGATTATTTTATTTCTTATTTCTTTCCTTGTTTCCATTTATGTAATTTTTGCTTGTTAATTTTCATATTCCTCTATGTATGTAAATGCCCAAATTCTCCTTAAAGTATCAAATCGTGATTAGTCTCGGATATCGTCATGTATATCTTATTCATATTTAACTTTAACCCCATATACGATATTCTTGAATTAATGTATTTAATGCAGTACTATTTTATAATTCCTATATGATTAAGTTTTATACTTTTTGGCTAAATCAATAATACTAAACATATATTCGTTCCCATAAGCTTTTACTCCAAGAATACGAATTGTTCATCAATGGTGCCGCTGTCTTGTTTGGCGACGTGCACGTTAGGGTGCCAATATGTCGCTGTCAGGTGAATCTACCTGGAGTGGTCGCGGGTTAATGCTGGTGAATTCCTCTATAATTACTGGACATACCTGCAAGTTCCCGTAATGGCACCGGCTGAGCTCCTTCTGGTAGATGATGAATCTCTTATTCAGGGGGGGTGGAAGAATGACAGGGTATGTCACACTGTTGGTAGACTCAAAGAGAAAGTTCACCTCATTCACTGGATACTTCATTTATTCGTGAATTACGAATTCTTTGAGGCACTAACCCGTCAAGCAACTCCCGACATAATCAATCGTGAACTTGATGAAATCGTATTTATTAAGCACTACTTCCACTTGGATTGACCTTAGTAACTGTGGCCCGAAGTTTATAAGTTTGTACAATATTCACTATGATAATTACTCATCTGCTTATTTTGTGGACAATGACTTTCGGCGATATATGTGACGAGCGATTTCTTACAGGATATGCTGTACTTTATGATCCTGAGGCGTTACGCGTTGCGTCTCCTGCGATGTATCTGTCTACGCCCGATTCTGTACGTAATAACCCCGACTTCTATTTGTTACTCCCGACTTCTCATGGTTACTCACTGTTACTCCTTATTATTGCCCTGTTACTCCCGATTTCTCATCCACACATCACTTATATACAAAAACTTCACAGTTTTGCCCTCCTCTTTGATTGGTTGAGGAAGAGTGCGAAAAGTGGCGTCATCACATCGCTATCGGGTATTTTTCTTTACATTACGCCCACGTGACTAGGTTATACAAAGGAAAAGTCCCCTTCTCCGGTTTAAAAGATAGAGTCCCTAGCTTTCTCGTACTTATGTCCTTAATGCATTAAAATGATTGTTACTTTCAACCACATGTGCAACCTTGAAGAAAACATAAGCTGCCCTCCATGGTGAGGCCTTCCAACTGGGCGCATATGTCTTATGATAAATATGATAAATTAATAATTAAACTAATATTATATGTGTTATACTAAAATACTGTCGCAATGGACTACATCTTCAGATGAAATTAAAATTCGTGTTAATACCTTTATTGGTAATGTTGTTCGATTATCAACTTCAAGCAGTGGAATATTATAAGGATCTAATTCATTTTGGGGAAGTATATAGGAATCGAATTCAATTAGAAGGGAATAAAATAAATAATCCAAAATCATCAGTGTCTTTTTTATTTTCTGAAAAACAGAATTTTTTTTAAAATTAGATACATATGTTATTCTATTTTCTAATACAATATTAAGAATACATTAACGATAGTGATAGTGTTATTTGTAATATTTTAAAATAAATTTTCTGTTTTATACATATACTTGCAGACCACATGTGACGATTATTTAAAATTCTACGTTCCTGAAGCTATAGATCCCTCCTCTATGTTATATTGGTAAATCAAAATAACACTAACTGAACAGTCACCTGAGAGCGCATGTTTATTTGCAGAGCAGACTACACCTTATAAAAGGACTTGGGCTGCTTAACGGGACGTGAAGGGGACATCAGATCCTGCCTGTTGATTATTTCCTGCAACAGATGAGCTGTAATTAAAATTTATTCATTCCAAAGAGAAAATGAAGTACTCCTCCCCCGTATATATGAACCGGTTCAACGGTAATCTACTTTAGATTACTTCCCGTTTCAGTATCAAGCAGTTGATATTTTGCAAAAAAAAGCACAGCACTTTAAGCTCTATCTACAACCTGTCAGTATCCAAGATATCTCAGAATACTAAAAAATATTGTGTGTTCCATTCACATGACTTTTTCTACCTGTATTATAAAAACATTTTATGAAAGATATTGCTTCTATTTACTTCATGCTAATCTAGATAAACAATAAAAGAATAGCCTAATTACTTTAGCCAAATATTTTCAAGCTGTCGCTATGCGATTGACATTGAAATTCGCGTCTCTTTGCATGACTAGGAGTAAAACAAGTGAATCGCGGATGTCTTCCTTTTTAAGAAAGTGCGAGTATTTTGAAATTGAAACCAATAAAAAATAATATCTCATGGTTAGCTTTACAGCAAAACCTAAAGGACGTAAATTGTGTTTTAACGAGATCTACATTTTTTGTGTGGTAAGCTTTTGTCCATCTCTTAGGGTTTAAAGCTATGCATATGTACTGCAGAATTAAGTGGACTTCAGGGATTATTCTCATGAAATTCAATATATATATATAATTTTATTCGTCATGTAAATATTTAATATGCGGTAATTTAATCAGAATTATTAGAGCCATTTTTGATAACATAAATATTTTGGAAATATTTTTCACGAAAATGGTAGTTTGTATGAGGAGATGTTTCTTATTGATTAGTACTTTTAAAGGCCAATAATGACACTTCCTAGGCAAAAGTGACACTTAAAACTTTTAAAAGCTGTCGCTATACGATTGTCTTGAAATGTGGTACTTTTTCCAAGGGTAGGAGTAGAGCAAAGGAGTTATGAAACGTCCGAGGGCTTCCCGTTTGAGAAATATTTAAGCACTTTAAAAATTAAAACAATTCTGAAATGGTTAGCTCTACAAAACTGTGTATACCACAAATTGAGTGTTTTAATGCGGTTTACATTTAAGATCAATAATTTTGTCTATTTGTTACGGTTACCAGTTATGCAAAAGTCATTCACAATGAAGGCTTAGGGGCCAGTCTTAAAAATGTATAATATAATTTTTTCCTTGTAAACATTTTAATGTACGGTATTTTAACCGAAATGATTGGAACCATTTTTTAGAAAATCAAAAATTTGAAAAATGTTCTATGGAATGGTTAGTTTAGTATCTTCCTTTTAAAAGTGGATTTTATTTTCTGTATTTCAGGTGAAATCTCGGTAACGAACTTTTGAGTAGAATCCAGTACTTTCTCAACTTACTATTTACATTGTATACGCGTTCTAGAGAAATTAAATATTCGTATGAATGTGGGTCTGAAAATCGTTTTTTTTTTTTTTTTTTTTTTTTTTTTTTTTTTTTTTTTTTGAGAGCTGTTCAATATTTGCCACTCGGTTGACACCAATACTGATTATTTGAATTAACGTTTCCTCCACTGAATGTTTTTGCTCAGCTATTTTTTGTAGAGAGCGGAAGACAGTTGATTTGTTTTCTGTGAATGAATAGTCCAAAATGCATTCGAATGGCACTTCAAATGGAATGTATAACGGGCACGTTTGCTTTAATCAGAAAGGTACCCTGCCAGGCAGTTACTTTGTTCACGATCATTCTTCGAATTCACAAACGCTAGAGAGAGAGAGAGAGAGAGAGAGAGAGAGAGAGGTGGATCCTCTTTGATGGGAGTGTTTCGGATGTTGGGAAACCAGGAGAGGAACGATACATTATACATGAAGGACGATATATTCATGATGCAGACGCAAACCCAATAAATAGCACAAGACGCGTCAGTAAGGGAAGGCGTTAGCCAAATGTCCATCTGCATAATTTTGAACGAAAATCTACTGTGCCCTTATCACCTTTAACTGGTGTAAGGATTAAGTGCGGCCAACTTTGAGTTTAACTCTCTGCCATTGTACATTTAAGTAGAATAATAGTAATGATGATGATAATGTTATATATTATATATACGGCTCGGATTTTTAGATGCTAAAATTTGGGAAATATTTATCTTTATGCACTAAAATGTTAAAAATACGAGTTACGTCTAGAAAGTAAGTTCCGTTTGGTAATAAAATTAAATTGTGTACAGATATAGAATAATTGTTTATTGCACAAAGTTCTACAACTCTTAAACTACTTTTCCACATAACTGCCGAAATTTTGCAGGCATTTGTCATAGCGTGGCACAAGTTTTTGTATACCTTCTTCATAGAAGTTTGCCGCCTGTGTCTTCAAAAAGTTGGAAACATTTTCTTTCAGCTCTTCGTCATTGTTGAATTGTTGACCGCCAAGGAAAGACTTGAGATGTAAGAACAAATGAAAGTCGTTAGGAGCGAGATCAGGGCTGTACGGAGGATAGTCAAACACGTCTCAGCCAAATCCCTGTAAGAGATTTTTCGTCACATTTGTAGTGTGTGGTCGTGCGTTGTCGTGAAGAAAAACACCCTTTGATAGTAATCCTCGGCGCTTATTCTGTATTGCGCGGCGCAATTTCCTAAGTGTCTTGCAATAAACATCTGCTTTGATTGTTTGACCACGCGGTAAGAAATCAATGAGTAAGATGCCTTTCCAGTCCCAGAACACTGTGAATATCATTTTTCGAGGTGTCAAGATTTGTTTCGGCTTGACCTTTGCTGGGGATGAAGTGTGCCTCCATTCCATTGATTGCCGCTTACTTTCAGGGGTGTCGTAAGAAACCCAAGCCTCATCTCCTGTGACTATCTGTGTCAGAAATTCTTCGCCGTCTTCATCATAACGGGTTAAAAACTGAAGTGCACTACCCATCCGTTTTGTTTTGTGTTGCTCAGTAAGAATCTTTGGTACCCAACGTGAGCAAAGTTTACGAAATTTCAGTTTTTCGGTAACAATTTCATGAATTAGTGATCGTGACACACATACACATATATCTTAGTACGAGAGGATCAGGTATTCAAAATAATGTTATTGATATTAAATTTTATTAATTTGACCATTTTGGCAGCATTGTGCAATGCTCATAAATTCTTGGCATGCACCTTGTTCACTGAACAGGCAGGGTTACTCGCATTTCTATCATTAGTCTACATAATACTCATAACATTACTCCTCGGTGAAGTACCACAGGGCATACATCGTCACCGGTTCAGGTTAACGTTGGGGGTTGACTCATTTGTGATCATCTTATTCGTCCAGATTTATATCCTCCACGCCTTAATGTAGAGGCGTATTTACAATATCGCAGAAATGAGTTACAATATATTTTTTTTAAGGTGGTCTTTGTAGTTCAAACAGTGGTTTTTACACCATGGAGCGCCAACATATTTCGATCCTTAATTCCTTGAATGATTAATTTCCTCATAGATGGACTGTCAAAAAAGGGTTCACTGAATGGCCCGCTCGATGTTCTAATTTAAATCCAATGGATTTCTTCGTCTGGAGGCATTCATGTCCCTGGTTTGTGTAGCTCCTGTACCGGACATCCAAACTCCGAGGAATTTTACAAGAAACGAAACACTAGGAATTTGCAACAAGGTACGCGAGGAATTTTACAAGAAACGAAACACTCCAGGAATTTGCAACAAGGTACGCGATAGCATCGAACCATGCTTAGCGCATGCATCGAACCAGGAGGAAGCCACTTTAGCAATTCCTGTAGCCTTCAATTTTATCTTTGTAGCTTAACAATGAACTATTTATGACCCATCTATATATAAACATTGTTGCTGCCTTGGTGTTCCAGAGAGTTCCAGAATTATTTAACACTAATGAAAGCACATCTTGTATTTTATGGGGTATTTCATATACTACGCATTTTTTAAAATGCAATTGCTAAGGTAAAATAGCATCGAAATATTTTTTTATATTTTCATATACATACACTCTCATTTAAGTACGGAAATTGTATGAGGCATGTGTCCACCTCCACTGTCTTGGAGACAACTCGATCTATAAATTTTGTAACGGCCTCTTAACATAAATCTCTGTTGGTGTTGATAATACCTTGAATTTCTTCCTAAGGTTGGAAAACTGTTCACGGAGACCTTGGACTTCACATAACCCCATAAAAAGAAATCATATGGAGTAAGGTCACAAGATCTTGGAGGCCATTCATTCCAAGTCGCTTCAAAGTGAGATCATATACTGAGGGAATTTTATGGTTACAATGAACCTTCTTCCCTCGAATTTCTTTATCAACCGCAGAACTGCTGATGTAGGAGCATTATTGCGTCCAAAGATCCCGCAATCGCCTGTTCTGTAATTGGTCTCAACAATGAAAGCACGTTCCTCCTTTGTGAACCACTCCACTTCAACTAAGATTCTAAACTACATAAGCATCAGTTGATCAAGTAATTGATTGGCAATCGATATTCAAATTAGTAAATATAGCGCAATAAATCTCGAAACAATTGCGTAATATATGAAAGGCCCTTAATAAGGTGAGATAGCATTATGAAATGCTTGCGTAAATATATCAGAAACAAAAGAAAGATATCGTAATATTCCAAAACGTATTAAATTAAATCTGAAAAACTTGAATGTTCTAAAGGTGTATTAAGATATACATAAAATACATGGGCTGTCTGGGTAGCTAGTTGGTTAACGTTAGCCTTCTGAACTCAAGGTCATGGGTTCAACCCGGCCCCGACCGATGCCTTTAAATGCGTGCTTAAAAGCGAAAATCCTATGTCAGTAGATTTACTAGCATATTAAAGAACGCCTGGGGGACAAAATTTCGGTACACCGGCGACGCTGATATGGTCCTGGCAATTGACAGAGTCGTTAACACAAAAATTTAAAGTGAAATGCATAGGTATCGCAACTACATCTACAAGAAGTTTCTTTGCAACAAGTTTTGTGCGCCATAAAGTTTTGTTGCTTTCCGAACTCGGCAAGAATGAAGGCAGCTTTGAAGTTTACTTATAAAAATTCGAAAATAATTTTGAATATCTTAAACATAAGTTATTTTAATCGCAATGTTTATATACTTGAAGAAAAAAATGAACAGTTGTTAGATAAACATTATTTGAGGGGGGGAGAATTCCTTGAAAAACTGCCTCTTTGGTATTAGTTGCTTGGTTTCATAATGAAATTGGTTTACCTGACTTCATTTCTGAGCTGTACACACACATTAGGGGGTGTAATATATTCTAGAGTACTTGATGATCATTATTGAATAACATTTTTATAAAATAGGAGGTAAGGTTGGAGCAATTTTAAGTAACAGTGGAACGGAAAAAGTAGGAATGTGTTGGTTACGCCCTTCCTGAAATGCTCAAAAGTGACTTTCAAATGGGGTGAGGTTTGTCCTTGTGCGCCGGCAGCCAATTGGAGTGCTGCTGTGTTGACATATTGCATTCACGCTTAATTGGGGAGTAATGCGCTAAGTGATTCTGTCCCTCATAATATTATTTGCGCTAAGACAAAATATTCAAATTGTGCAAAAAATAATTCACGAGGAAGATAGAAAGTAATGTTCGTAGCAGAACCGTAAAAACCACAACATTTTAGCTGAAATCGTTTTCAAAATTCACATGAATAAACATTATGTCGCCAGCCAGATTTGCATGCTCAGTGTGCGAATGAGAATGGCGGTAACGACCTGGCAACGCAGAGCACGTTAGCGATTTTAATTCGCTGCAGCGTAGAACTCTTCCCATTTGAAAAGCATTATAGTTATGCAGCCGACACAAGTATGTTGTAAGTTGTTTAAGCTGCAGAATCTAGGTCAACCACGCCTCTTGATTTCTGATTACACGCCGGATACCGCAAGGTACATAGACAATACGTCTTTGGTAGTGAGAATTACATTCTTTATAATGTGCTACTTTAATTCAACGCCTATGTCTCACGTGAGTAGCGTGAGTAGGTGCCATAGAATGCCTATTTGCATTCCAATTAGTTTAGATCTCCACTCTTTGCAATAAGTAAAGATGTTGTTCCAACTCATTCCCTGGATTTAATTGTCACCCTATTAATGTCCCTATATACCCGCCCTAAGATCTTAGGTCAGCCATAACACTTTCCCAGTGTTATTGTTCCAGTAGTGTATTTTTCAGAACATGATGGCCGTCCTTCACCCTTCTTCCAAATTCGACCTGACTTTAAAGTTTGCGGTAAGGGGGTTTGCGGTTGGAAACCGATCCTCGCTGTTGCCAAATCTTCCACTTACTGTTCCCCTAACTGAGGCGTGACTCTCGACTTGCAAACAGTATCTCCAGGAAACAGGTTTTATTACGTTGCCTCTCGCCTCTTGTACAGGTTCCTCTTTTATTTGCCAATGATTATTGCTGAGTGGTAGGAGACAGCGGTCCCGTTTGAGGGCCATCATGTTTTGGAGAACACTATAAGTGCAGTGTTAGAAGTATGACTTGCCCCTTCACTTGCTATACTACAATATTCAGAAAAGAATGATTTGTTTAAATAATTTCACTTACAAAAGACAAGCTCATTTTATTTATTATCCGTCAAAGTCTCTTAGAATTCCCAGAATTTTGAATTGTAGTCTACTATCGCAATATATTGAACAAAGTTGTTGGCACATAACTTCACCAAGCATAAAAAAGAAATATTTGAGAAAGAAAGCTATAAGTTTATACATGCCTATGTTGCAAGAATTTGTTGTTCACTTGACTTGCACTTCAAATCATCCGAGGCGAGTAATGGATGTCCGGATTCAGATTCGTCATACATCGTCGCCTATTCTTGAACATTAATACCACTTGCTTTCATTTTTTTTCATTACTTATCACAATACATTGGCATTAATTCACTATGAGTTTCTGCAGTTTTCAACTTCTAGCATTGAAAAACCAAACCCAATACTCAAAGCCGCGGTTCCTTTGAAGAATCACAGGAAACACAACAACAGCTGTTTTCGTCTGAAACTCGGACAGCACTGTCAAAAAAACCATTCCTGCTTGGCTAAAAGCCCGACAGGACTTCTTAGTTACTTTTATGTATATAGTAATAGCTTTAATTTTGTATTTATATAAATGATTTAGGATTAGCACTTCCTCTCCCGAGAGCTTATCGCAACAAGCAATATTATATTGTAATTAGGTGGTTGTTCATTAAAGTTTTATACTAATTATTTTTAAAGTGTTAATTAGAATCTATATATATAAATGCTTTATACATCTCGTGTTTCATTTATTACATTTAATTAACTGAGTGACATTTCAATTTGTATCTAATGGAGTTTTTCTGCTTCCTCTTTTAAGCGCTTCATTGCGTCCCACAATTTCAAAAGCTGTAAATTATTCTTCTATCTTCTCTGGGAGGTTTTGTGACCGGTTTTAGCGGATTAGTTCAAATCAAAGAATAAATAATACCTTAGACAAATGGTTATAAAAGTAGATCTTCAACAACCAGTTTCAAATTAAACTACCGGGAATTTTTCTTAGAATTCGGTAGCTATTAAAGTAATTTAGAAACGTGTGTTTGCAATATTTTATATTTCCTATACTTTATATATTTTACATAAATAATTTCAACATTCAAGAAACCAGTTTATTATAAATGGAGCAAAATAAATGAGTTTTGTAGCAACGGGAGGTATCAACAAGCTGATTGTATTCTCAACTTTAGAATTAGCTACCTCACTTCAAAAAGTGAATATAAGGGGAAAAAGATACATTTGGCAGATTACCAGCTACAGTTATAGAAACAGACGAGAATAATAATGTTACATATGACTCCTAAAATCTAGAAACGATAAATTGCTCAAAATTCTAGGATTGGCGCTCGAATACTTGAGTGAGTTGCAGTTAAACTGATGCATCAATGAAATTTGGAAGATCCGCAATATATAAGATATCTTATTGAAATTTACACCAGTTATTACATACAATTAGTGATATTTTTGTCACGTATAAAAATTCTAGCTTGAAATGCTATTTAAATAACTTTTAGTGTTTAAGTTCATTGTTATAATAAATATACTGAAATAAAAACATCCATTTTTACGTAAATGAGTTTCCAAATATATATTTTTATATTATACTTTTTATATTAGTCCTAATTAGTTTAAAAAGTACTATTATTGACGCTCCAAAACTCTTGATTTTTCAAAATGTAATAATTTCTTTCTCAAAACTAGCATTATTCCTTTTGTTATAGTGTTTAATGACCAGTTTTACTACATACAGCACTGCAGGCAAAGACACTGATAACATGAAATGAAGGAGAACCAGTGAAATGCGATTGAGGAAACCTGAAAACCCGGAGAAAATCCGCCCTCCCTCACGCCGCTTTATTCCCCACATCCCTCATGCGAAAACATTATTTCAGAGCAGTATATGACAATTTCTTTAGTGTGATTTTGAGAGGCAATGTTAAAACCTTGAAAAAAATTAATGAAAACTTGTATTGTGCGAAAAATTTTGAGTCCGGAAAATAGTTGGAACATGTTTGCGAGAAAAAAAAGTTAAAAGTTGGGAGTGCCTATGAATTGCATAAGTTAATTGGCAGATAAAATGTGTCAAGTGGGAAAAACTATATTTTGTTAAAGCATCACCTCAAGTTCCATTTAGCCATTTCCTGGGAGCAAAGTTAATCGCTCTCTATATTTATGGTAAAAAAAAAAACGGGAATAATATGTTTTACTCCGCTAAGTCTCTTTGATTAGCAAAAAAATATGTATATGGTGAGGAGCGGGGGGGGGGGAGATAGAGAGACTGTTAGGGGTTAAGTACTATAATTGTATTAGTATTTAAGAACAGTGTAATGGACAATATTGCATCAATATTCTTGCTTATCAGGGTGACTGAGCGGGTAACGCTCTTTGGCAGGGGTAAGCGAAGAACGCTCCCGCTAGTTCTTCCCCGGTGATTTTAACTTGATATAACCCCATTGTGTTCTACACCCTGTAATGTACGAGGAGATATCTACACACGTCAAATACGTGTGTGTGTGTGTGTGTGTGTGTGTGTGTGTGGGGGGGGGGGGTAATCTCAAATACCAATCATTCGCTTTTGAGACTTCTTTTACCATTGATAATCTGTATTCTTTCTGACAGACATGTTGTGTAAAATGCCTAATTTCATTACTTTAATTACTAACACGTCAAAAAGGATTTATAAAGCTTTTGTATTTCAAACATTGGTGCTATAAAAATAAACATACTTCCAAAAATAATTTGATTTATTTTTAAGAATTGCGCTTGTGCTTGTTACCCTACAAGATCTCCATTTTAATGAGAGAAATACGTTGGATGTTTGCCGTGTATATGTAAATTGCTAGTGTATTAATAATTGTATAAAGAGAGCACATTATTTTTGGCTAACATTATAAACCAATAAATCAATAGTTCATAGCTGAATAGATTTTTTTCCAAACCCGAATAGTCCACCGTTTCAACAGGATCCGGAAATAAACAAATCTATTTCTCCATGGATTTTTCTTTAGCAAAGTGCTGTACAGGCAGTGTACGGCATTCTTATTCATGTACTTAAACACCATAAATGTAGACAATTTAGCATTCCAATTATCTTCTAAGAATTCATGGGCGTTAAGTTAGAAATTGCGGATATACTAACTTTTATTAAAAAATATATTTGTTACTCAGTCGCTTTTTATCGACTCAATGAGAAACGAAGAAGTTAGTGTTCTTTTCCATGAGCAGAGTAAGGAAATTGCGATTTTTCAAAAAAGCAGTAAAAATTACCTTTTTATAGTGCAGCATATTTGGTTGTGTGAAAATATCAAAAAATCAGTAATATATCAAACTTGGTATTAAAGTTTACCATCTTCCAACACGAAGATTTTGAAAAAAATCTTCCCACTCGTAACTACACTTTACAGGGAAGCACTTTTAAAAGTTTTGATTTTCTCAAAATAACTAACGATTTTGATTAAATAAGGTATATTTAACATATTTACATGAAAAATAAAATGTATTTCTTGAATTTTCTGAAGACCTATTCATGCTGGATGAATTTTGTTGAATTTTGCATAAATTTGTAGTAAATCGTAACAGCAGACAAAATCTGTCTGCACGAAAAATGCAGATCTTGTTAAAATGCACAGTTTATGTCGTACACACTTTTTCGTGGAATTGACCATTTTAAAGATGTTTCTTGTTACTAGTTTGTTATAGAATACTTAAAACTTTTCTTATACGGGAATTTGTCAACTACCGCAAAGGAATGGATTTTAATCCTATAATAACCGAATTTTAAAATATGTCTATCGTTTTAGCCTCGTGTTTTCCCTTATTTCCCTAGTACTTACAAGAAAGCAAGTAATGCAACAATATCTGCTAATGCTTATCTGGATTAGCATAAAGTAGAAGAATAAGCGCTTTAAAATTAATTTGTTACAGAGTTGTAGAGAAAGTCATGTGAATGGAAAACATCAGATTATTCCTTTTATTCCTTCTCAATTTGATTATTGAATTCTCTCTCCTTTGCATCGCCATTAATTTTAAATACCTCTTCCATTACAGTGTTTTAATGTCTGTTTCTCCTCAGCCAATACCTGATGCTCCAAGAATATCGGCACTGCTGATAAAAGCTAATGCTTTCGCGAGAACTAATTGCCTCTGTGACCGGATAAGAGCACATTAAACCCTCCTTTGTTAATGAACAGAATGACATTAAGTAAGGTTCACAAACGGATACAATGCGGATGTTTTAGAAAAGAAATATTCTGTAAGTGCACATGTTCAGTTACGAAAACAAAACAATGGTGCTACTGTAAGATTGATAATTCGACAGGATAATTCGAAATTCTGGGTAATCCGAATAAAAGTACAATTGCCTTGTTCTTCCTATTTAAAGCAACTTAAAATTCACGTTCAATTCGAAATTTAATGCTAAGATCCCAATAATTCGAAGTTATGGTTTATTTTATTCTTAATGAAAAAAATCTTGTATGTTCCATTCACACGACTTTCTCTACATCTCTACAAATTATTGTTAAAAAGTTTATTCTTCTATTTACTTAATGCTAATCGAGAAATAATTAGCAGAAATAGTCTTATTACTTGCCTCCTTCTAAGTAGAAGTGAAATAAGGGAGTAACATAAGTTAAAGTGATGGTCAAAAGCTGGTTGCTATGTGACAGGTTCCTTTGTTTTTATGGAAATGAGTTGACAAGCTGAAACAAAACAAAACAAAAACCAAAAAGAAAACGAGAAATATCTCAAAAATGACCAGTTCCACGAAAAAAAAAAAACGTATATAACTTAAATTGTGTCTTTTAACTTGCTCTAGATTTTTTTTTGTGGTAAGTTTTTGTCTCTTCCGGTTTAGCAGTTGTGCGAAATTCCGTAAAACTCATCCGGAATAAAGTAAGTCTTCAGAGGCTATTCCCAGAAGATTCAAGATATACCTACATTTTATTTCGCATGTAAAAATATTAAATATAAAAGATTTTAATTAAAATCGTTGGCCATTTTTGAAAAAATAAACATTTTCAAAAAAGTTTCATGTAAAGGGTAGATGAGGATGGGGGAGTTTTCCTGAAAATCTTCGTGTCTCATCCTTTAGAAAAAATAACCTTAAATGCTAAGTTTGGTATTTAACGACTTCTCTTTTTTGACTTATGCTGTCCCTGGACAGACACACACACACACACATATACACACACACTCACATAGACAGATAGATAAATATATTTTTTTTTCTTACATATTTCCGGTGAAAGCTCGGCGTCACATTTTTTTTTGTAATGTGAAACTTAGCTCAATAAATATATAGATACACACAGCATGTCAAGTTTGATATTTGATGGGTTCAAACCCATTTATATTCTAAAAGGTTCTTGGATGCCATTGCCAGAAAGTTCAATGCATCCGTTTTATTTATACTGTAAATATCTTTGGTATACAATACCTATTTTAATCGTGATAGTTAGTCATTTTAGAAAATTTTAATCATAATGGTAGTAATTTTTAGCCGGGTTTTGAACTATAGTTGGCTATACTATGAATCCTGAGACTTATAGTACTTAAAACATTGTAAGTCGCCATTGGAGTTGTCATCTCAAAATAATTTGAGAGCACCTTGTTGTTTGCCGGGAAACATGCGAGTCAGTTGCGAAAATCAATGCTACGCCGGTATCTTGCCTTGGTAGCTCAGTGGTAGAGCAACCGGCTAGAGACCGGGAGATTCGTAGTTCAAATCCCGACTATGGCATTGGATTTTTCAGTGCATAAATTGTAAGAACTAGATAAAACTTACTTCTGGAAAAATGCACGTCAAATTAAAACACACAATGTGTCGTATATATTGTGGAACTACTACTTCCAAGATATTCTTTCTTAATGATTTAAATTTTGAAATACTTAATCTTTTGTCAAACAGGAATTTGTCAATCGTAGTCCTTTTGTTTTACTCCTAGCCATGCAAATAGAACGGAATTTCAATCACATAGCAACCAACTTTTTAAAAGATTTGACTGTCGTTTTAGCCTAGTGGACTCCCTTTCTCCCCTTTACTTATAAATAAGTAGCAAGAAATATTCTGATAATCTTTATCTTGTATTAGCATAAACTAGAACGAATAATAAGAAAGTGTTTTACAGAATAGGTAGAGTGTCATAAATGGAACTTTTCTGATTTTGTAAGATAAGTTTGTTGAATCAGTAGGTTTTTTATTTTCTTTTAGCTTTACGTAATGGTTCATTATAGTTTGTAAATGTAAATGGCGTGGTATTTATGGACGCCCTTTAACTACAGTGGTTCTCAGCATCCCATTCTAAATTTTTCTCAGAGACTTCTCTTTCAGGCCGTAAATCTACGACACAGGACCAACGGTTTTTCTTACACCCGAAAAAATCCATCGTCCTCCGCCGGGTTTGAACCCGCTACCTTGGAATATGAAGTTAGCATGGTAACCATTACACCACGGAGGGCGACTCATTATAGTTTGAAAATACTGTGGAGTTATATAATGTTTATTGTTCGAGATATAAAATTTAATTTCAGTTCACTAGTTTGAAATTTTCTGGGATCAAACAATTTTCACACGCGAGAAAAGAGTTAAAACTAATAGACAAACACATTTTATTTGAGAATTCAAATCTCGTTAACGGTGTGCGGTTACACAAAGGGCAATAAAGTAAACATTT
Organism: Hymenopus coronatus; assembly: GCA_030762935.1. Classification (NCBI taxonomy): domain Eukaryota; kingdom Metazoa; phylum Arthropoda; class Insecta; order Mantodea; family Hymenopodidae; genus Hymenopus; species Hymenopus coronatus. The sequence goes on from CM060882.1 coordinate 86,457,783, forward strand.
GAATACTCAGCTGGGACGTGCATGTATGTATGAATACGAACCATTTTTTCGTGTTGTCAAAACATTGCATTGTTTTATTCTCTAGGAACGATGTTGAAAAAAATGTACAGCAAACACTCCTGTGATCCAGACCATTGAGAATAGACTCTGACAGTGCCATATTAGCATGCAACAGCGCTCTCTATGTATGTGCTACGGATCTGTATAAGTTGAACCAACAATGCAATTTTATTGTTTTGAGTGCACAGTCACGGATTCTAGAAGGAAGAGAACGTGTTATTCAACTCCTGCTTTGTTTAAACTGCGGGACAGGGAAACTATTTTATACTAAAATGGTTTCAACTGGAATTTAGCCGTTAGATTACCATTTTGTCCAAGCTTTATCATTTCATTAGTGAGGTAGAATGAAAACATCCAATATGTTCCATTCACATGTTTTTATCTGTTCTGCAAACAAACTATTCTTACAAAAGATTAAATTCTAATCAAGATAAAGTGGCCTTATTACGTAGTTCTATATAAATAAAAGGAAAATAAGAAAATGTACTAGGCTAAGGCGATAGTCAAATCTTTTAGAAACCGTCGCTATGCAATTGGCATTGAATTTCGGTTCTCTGTCCATTGCCTGGAGTAAAACAAGAGAGATTTTACTTCTCCTTCGTGAAAAGTTTCAAGTATTTTAAAATTGCTACCAGTAACAGAAAATATCTCTAAAATGGTAAGCTTTACAAAAATGTGTATAATATTAGGTAATTATACACGTTTTAACGAAGTCTCACTCTCTATAGTAAGGACTGTATATAATAAATACTGATCACCATCAACTCTTCATGGTTTAGAAGAATTCTCCTGTTCCGGCCTCATATTTCTTCCCAACTTTTAACTAGTCTTCCTATTGTTCTGTAGCCTAGAGGATTATATTTGTATGACTGAAATGGAATGTGCGAGTCAGCCATTCTTTGTAATTGACTTTTCCATTTATCTCTATTTGTATTCTTTCTTTTAAGGAAAATATGTCTAATTCTTTCCTTATGTCTTCATTTCTAATATAATGTTGTCTGGTGCATTCTTTTACTGCTCGGAGATATTTCATTTCTGTCGTTTGCATTTAGCTCCAATCTTTCTTTTTAAGTGTTCATGTCTCCGAACCATATAATAGAACTGGAACATCCATTGTCTTATAGAATTTTAGATTTGTATATTTTCTGGTTTTTGTTTTCAATGTACGAGCTGTTACTTCACAAAATATATATTGGAACTTACTCGCTTCATTGTTTTAAAGGTTACATTACAACCCAAGTAGTTAAATTTTCCCACCTGTTCTAAAACTGTATTGTTTAACACTATCTTTGATCTTTTTATATGCTTTCCTATAAATTCCATTACCTTTGATTTTTCTACTGATATACTGAAACCATAACCTGGATCAATTTTTGTAACTTGTACATACTTATTTGCAGCTTATCTTCTGTCTTGTATAAACATCATGTCATCTGCAAAGTTTAGCATATTTAAGGCATTATTTTTATTTATTTTTATTCCTAATGGTACTTCATCTTTTAATTTTCTGAGAAGATCGTCCATATGGATATTAAATAAAAGCGGAGATAAAATACATCCTTGTCTTAAACCATTATTAATTACCATATCTTGTGATAATTGTTCACTTCCTAAAACTATTTTTATTTTTGTTTCTTGATATATATTCCTGAGTATATCTATCAATTGCTTTGGATATCCTTTTTTGTCTAATACATGCCAGTGTCTAGTTCTGCTTACCTTATCAAGAGCTTTTTCTAAATTTACAAAAGCTATATATGTTTCTATATTATATTCTCTTCTCTTTTCAATAATTTGGTTTATAGAAAATATATTATCTGTGCAGGAGCGTCCTTTTCTAAATCCCATTTTGTTTTCTAATAATTACGGTTCTGTATTTATACTCAGACGTTTGTTTATGATTTTTGTATACAACTTGTAGCCTGTGTTCAGGAGACTTATACCTCTGTAATTACTACATACGTTTCTTTTGTCCTTTTTAAATATATTAACAACGTATGCATCGTACCAGCTTTTAGGAATTCAATTCGTTTTCCAACATTTTTTGATAAAATTAAACAGTCTTACATTAATTTATCTCCTCCGTACTTTATTAATTCTGCATTTATTCCATCTGGTCCTGGAACCCTTCTATTTTTCATGTTTTGTAACGATAATTGTAATTCATCTTCGGTGATTAAATCTATGGATGTTTTCAGTATTACTAGATCCTCTACTTAATTTCCATTTTCTTCTAGTTTATACCATAATTCATTATAATATTTCAACCATTCTTCTTCAGATATATTGTTTATTCTCACTTTGTCTATTTTACTAAGCTTGCTATTTAACAGACTTTTATCTTTGGGGTTATGCTGCTCCATAGACACAGACTTTTTTCAATAAATTGTTTTTGGATTAGGGATGCTCAATTTCCTGTGAAATCTTGGTATTGAATTTTGGGTGGAATACGATACACTACGAGTATATATGTGCATTGTACATGCGTGTTAAAAAAATAAAGCATTTGAATGTTTTGGATTCACACATTTTCTGTACAAGCTTTTCTTTCCTTCTTTCTTAATAAGAATATTCTGCACTACACTGGTTCTTCTTCAACGTAAATTTGTTACTCCATCCATCCAAGTTCTCTTGGTCTCTTTCCTTTCTTCCTCCATCCTTCTATTTAAGGATCTTCTTTGGTGTTCTATCTCTTCCATTCGTATGAGGTGTCTTCTATTTTCATTTTTTCTAACAGGTATATAGGTATAGAACGAATGGAATTTCACCCAAAAATTCGATTCTGAAATTCATTGAAAATACACATATTATTCCCCCGAACACAAAAAGAAAAACATTTTTAGATTGTGGTCCGTATATATGTTTGTGTGTCTGCCTGTGAACAGCATTACTGACTTTGGTTTTTTAAATAAATACCAAACTTGCTATTTAAGCTAAGCAACTTCCAAGGAGTGACAAGAAAATTTTCAAGAAATTCCTCGCAACCCAAAAATATAACATTCTTCGATGGTTAATTTTCTCAAAAATTACCCTAAAGAGTTTGATTAGATAAAATGCCATATGTTTAAGACAATTTCATTTAAATTAAAATGTATATGTAAAATTTACATTGGAATAGCCTCTAATTTCATTTCATTTCTGTATGTCACTTGCATAACTTCCTATACAAGTAATATAGATCTCGTTAAAATAGACAATTCGTGTAAAATACATTCTTTGGGGTTATCCATTTTCAATAACTCTTTATTATTGGTTTCACTTTACCAAATACTTAATTTTTTTTTCAAATGAAAATCGTTGATTCTTTTTTTGACTTGTTAAGCAAAGAAAATGGAAGCTCAAAAACTCACAGGGACCAGCTCTTAAAGATTTTACTGTCATAATTATGCCTAACGCAGTTACCGCTCATGTTGCATATACAAGGAGATATGTGATAAAACCATTTCTGCAAACGTTTGTCTCGATTAATGTGAAGTAAATGGCACAATAACTTTTTAAGAATAATGTCTGAATTGACATAGAAAGTCAAATGAATGTAATGCATGAAAAGTTTTTCCTTCAATAGGTTCTCTTTGATTTGCATAATTCACCTTTGAACTATTCTGGAATTTATTCCGTGTTGAAATTCGTGTTCATCGCCTCTAAAAATTAATTTCTAATTTAATAGTTTTATGCTTTTGGCTGCTAAGTGTCCATATTTCAGATCCATAGAGTGCCTTATAGCTGGGGCTGAAACTTTTAGTTTTGTGATATATTTTTCCTTCAGAGTACTGACTTTTAGTAAACCAATTGAAGGGCTTATTTCCAAAGTGACGTATCTTCTCCAGTTTTAAAAGATTTGGAGCTAAGCATACCAGAGCATTAAGAATCCCTTCTGCGAAGGTGTAAGTTGTATTAAATGTTCAAAACGACGTAAATGCCAGCGTCAGGAGCCTTTGAAAGCTGTTATTTCCAATGTGACGCATCTCCCAGCTGTGTTTATTTCAAAAACGCTCATAGCCATAAGGAACGCTTCAAGTAACTTATAAAAGAACTAGGTATCTCTGGTGATCATCCTGCAATGTCATTTTATAAGCAGGTATTTTCTTGCAGTCATGTGAAAGTCAGTTATGGTGGTGCTTAGGCCCATACAATTATTTCTAGTGATAATAAAATGATTGACATTAGCTGTTATATTAATTTTGTTTGTTTTTAAGGTTTATAAACTGAAAACTTGAATAATTTAAATACACAAAGTCAGGTTACAATTAACAGTTACAATTATTAGCTAGTAATATTGTTTCCAGTTGCAAAAAAAAGTTTGGTATTGGCTATTTTTAAATTTAATCAATTGTCTCATCTGGTATGCTACTTGAATGATAAAGAACATAAGACTGACAGCTATGGCGCTTTTATTTTATCAATAATACATATCAACTACTTCATATTGCAGTGGACATATATATATACATTTGCAAGTATTACAGATTTGCACATTCCAAAAATTAGGCTTCTACCTTAATATGACAAGGAATTATATGAAATTTGAATTTTGTGAAAAACTTGATTTTATGGAGAAAAGTCAATTTGGAAACAAGCCCTTCAATTGTTCTTCTACAATCAACTGTCCTTTTAATTTCTGCAGAAGAACTCCCAGATCGATATAAAATAGAGCTTAAATATTTTAATCGTTTTCAATATTAAGTATTGCAATGACTTACATGGGATTTGTGAACGCTGCCCGATTTGGACTCTTCTCTTTGGGCATGTGCGGGTTTTCCTTAGTGACGATTGGTAGTACCGGGTGTTGTTAATAAGTAGCACTGGAGTTCCGGCATACAAGACGGGTCAGTCATGTGGCTCCCGTTAGAGCAGTTCTTGAATAGATAATTATGGTTTAAATTCTATGAAAATGATAGCGCCGTAGAACATAGCAGCGCCAAGGAGTTTTACACACACAGATTTTTCATTTCTGATATTCTACTACAATGCAGAAAAGTAAAATAATTTGAAAAAATATTGTCAGTGAATGTTTAACAAATAAAACATTTTGAATTTCTCTTGCAGTTTAATACATAAATTGTAACCAATTTGAGGTTCTCAGCGACCTTAGTACTGCGCTGCCAGTGCTATATCACTGTTAATATATAGGGTTTACTCCACCTCGTTACACATTATCCCTGCAACACGCTAATTCTTTTATAGATTCGAAAACTGTATTCGGATTCATTAAAATTTATTTTTCAATCCCCATTTTTATATTACACCATCAGTTTCCTTATCCCGTAAGATAGACGATCCTGATTTCCTAGGAACAGTAAATGATATAAGTAGTATTTTGCTTCTATTTGAACCTCCATGCTTTTACAGTGTATTCACCAATTTTGCGTATACTTATCAAGTTTCAAAAAGTCCCCGGAATTGTTTATTTTCTCTTTAATGTGTACGGAAGTAAAATGTTTTATTTTTACGTGTTGGTAACGTCCATGACGACACTTCATTTCAAATTTCATGGTAATAATGATTGTTGTCTTCGCTTGGCAACAAGTTTTTGTTGTTGAGACCATTAGTTGGCCTCGTTATTATTGTTGTTATTATAATATTGATTATTATTTAATATAAAGCTTAAAATGTGTAGAAAGCTAGCTTGAAGCAAGCACAGCTCAGGATGTTTGCGAAACTAGGTCGCTGCATAAAGGGATTCTTTTTGAGGGAGAAGGTTGGTATAAGCCATGTATTCCTTTGTGTAGGTGCGTGCAACAGAGTAATAAGTGAAAGTGATTTCGGGGAAGTCTTAAATGTTTAGGAAGTGAGTTTTTCTCCATTGTATTGAGGTAGTCACGTGGTGTTTATAATGCATTAGGGGTAAGGACAAATGCATTATAGGACACATAGACGCCACGTTCGCGGTCTTTCTGACCAATGGAAATGAAGCAGCCATGGCACCATATTTTACTGTATAAGAAACAGCTTGAAGTCTGTTGGGGGTCACACCCACAATCACTGTCAAGTTTGATACAGTCACACGAGCATACTCACAATCAAGTTCCGTTGCTATACAATATGAAGGTCGGTTGCTATATACTTTATAGGCGAACAACGTGATGAAAGGTTATTAATTCTACAAAGTAAAGTTTAATCGTCGCAGATAGAAAGTTACAGGAAGTGATCCAAATTAGAGTAAAGTAGCACGTAAACCAAAGTGCTTGTCTGAATAAGTAAATGAGTCTAGTCACGAATAAATTAATATACTAAAGTGAAATTGCTTTATAATATTTCAACGGACTCCTAACTACCCCCATTGTCTCTCCACCCCGAGAGAGTCAAATTTGATGCAGATTGAGTAAAGCCTAGGTAGTCACCACAGCAGACTTCACAACAGGTACGTGGAGTGGTCTCCTGTAAGTGATTGGTAGAGGAGTACACACCGACAAACTTAGTATACACAGTGGGAACGACACAACGTGAAGCAAAAACATATATATCGTCCCATTGTTCGTATATCGCATTTCATAATGTCGGCAAAGGAGCACGTTCGAACATAAAGTGTTGTGTTTTGTTTAGTTAATCTCCCTCAGAGACATTGAGAATGATAGAAGAAGCTTATGGCGAAGCAGCGATGAAGAAAACCCAGGTGTATGAATGGCATAAACATTTCAGTCAAGATTTTCGAACGCTGAAGAAATTACTGTACATGCAAGGGCACTACGACAGGTACCTGAAAATGGCTTCCAGTAGTGCTTTCAGTCTCTTTACACGCTGTGGCAGAAGTGTGTATTGCAGAAGCGAACTATTTTGAAGGAATCGTGTAAATTATCTTATGGTATTTGTTTCTCTGTTATTTACCCATGCCGGGAATTTTTAAATACATTTTAACTTGGATTGGTGATAAGAATTTTTGTGGTAGACCTTTGGAGTAAAGTTATTGTAAAAATATGTTCAGTCTAAGTTGATAGATCTGCAAAATTGATCAAAAGTTGGGAAAAATTACACAATTATTGTTTTTAATAATAAAATGATATGAATTCTAAATTTTAAGAAAATATATCATTTTTCTCACTTTGTGAATAGGTGTAAATTATAAAAGGGAGATGCAGACTTACTAAATATACTCTCAACTTTAAACCTAATTTTCCTGTAAATACTTTCCCGTCAGATTTTCATTATCAGAATTTTCCTCACGATGCAATTTTGCACGAATTTGTTTCAGAATCACATTAAAAAAATTGGCATATATTTCTTCGAAAAAAAAGTCAAGTTTTGCAAAATATATTAATATTATGAAAAATGAAACGTTTTGGAGAGTACAAAAATTAACGTTTCTATACTGATTAGGGTTAATGTAAAAATATAACATAACAGCTCTATTTCTTAACTAGTTTGTTACAAAACTGAATTATATGTGAATTTTTTAAAAATGTATCATTTGGCTAATTTTTATTCGAACAAAGAATTTAAGCAGTAAACCTTTTAAGTAACCATGCAAGCTAGAATTTTGATACATGGCGAAAAGTATAACTATTATTTTGAATAATAACTAGTAAAACTTTCAAAAAGATATCTTCTGGATTGAAGTGGAAATACTAATGAGATTATCATATCACTTCTTTTTGTCGATATTGTGATTATTACTGAAAGTTAAACAGTTAAAAGTGTAGATTTTGAGGGTGGCATTTAAGACATTTAACCTACAAATACTTGTGGCTATGCAGAAACGACATAAAAAAAGCTTGGACTTTAAATCAAAGTGATAGTTATTAGCGCAACGGGTGGGACAAAATAAACAAAATTCACTCGTTGCTGTGGTAACATGTGGGATAAAGTAAATAAATAAATGGTTGATAGCTACAACTTTTCTATAACCTTTTAACAACATCAAATCGCTAAAATTCTTTTTCGTACAATTTCCTTGAATTCATAGGACCTAGTATGGCAAGAAAGTTTTGTTCATAAATTGGAATAATGCAGTAATATATCGAATTCCTTGCACATAGCGGTGATTAAATACACGAGTAACAACAAAATGTGCAATTTTTATTTCTTCAATTTTCACCTCCTTTTTTTTTTTTTTCTTTATTTCTTTCTTTGAGGCACCCGTTGGGGAAAAAAGTGAGATGTAATTTGCCACCGGCTTTGTCTTCGGGGATGAGATATTGTATCTTTAATTAGCTCCGGTCTTGCGCACAGGTACATGTAGTGTCATCCCCGACAGAATACTTTGCGAGGTGTTTTGCTCTGTGGAGGGGTAAGGTATTCATAAATAGTTATCTAAAAACATCGCACAATTTTAGTAACCTAGCTTGTACTTGGTGTACTCAGCATTGCTAGCACTAAGAACATGTTTTCTAAGAGCTAGTTAGACTTGTTAATACTTGTTAATTAACAGTGCCGTATTTCATGTTTGCAGATAACCCTTCGTTCGATACGAGTTGCAGCATTCAACGGAGCAATTGGAAGCAATTACCGGCCAGTGGCGGGTGAGAAAACAGCGCAAGTGGCTTTCGTTTCACACCTCTTGCATCTAGGAGAAAACGGTAAGGGAATCGTGCTCATTGAAATGTACATCTACATCAGAGTCCTTGATGATACACATGGGACCATTAACTGTTTTCCACTTCGGTTACAGAGACTTTATTTTTGAGAGAATAAATTCACCGACCAGTATCCGGTGGTCGCCTCTTTAGCGCGATGGTAGCGTGGTTGCTTGCGAAGAGGAAGGCTTGAGTTCGAATCCTGGTACCAGCGTGGGGAACTTTCCTCCACTGGGAGACCTGGTCCGGGAGCACTCACCCTCGTGAGGTCCCTAGGGAACCACCCTAGGGAGCTACTTAATTGAGAAGTAGTAGCTCCAGATCGAGAAGACCGCATTAACCGGGAGGGATTCGAGGAGCTAATTATATCTCACCCTCCAGCACTGCAGCCCATTCATGACGCCTTCGGGCCGAGATGGGGGATACAGCAGCGGGCGGTAGGCCAAGGCCCCTTGCCGACTGTCGTGCCATGTAGTTACGTTATCAATATCCGGTAATAGCTAGTTTTGTAATTTTGTATACGCTATTCTTATTTAACGTTAGAGACTAGAAATACGATGCTGTTGGTCCACCTGATATGTTGGAAGTTGAGCCGTGAGTTTTCTCAGATAAAATTGGAATTTTTTTATGGAAGCTCTTGCTTTCCAGATATATTCTCTTGGGAGGAAGACAGCAGACTAAATAAGAACAAATTTCATAATCAGTGCCTAATACAGTACTAGGTAGTGGAGCGGTAGATGGATATAAATTAAGGCGTAACGACTTAAAACATAGTATTTTTTCCACCGAATAAAACCTTATGGGAGAAAAAGCTGAGACCGGTATTTTTGTTTTTGATGTATTTTCACTATAAAACTCTACAGTTCAATCTGTGACATCAATGTATTATAAATATTAGTACTATCTTTTATAATTTTTTTTAAATTATACTTTGAGAATGTAACCTTAATTTTGCAAATTCTAAAAATGCCTTTATTATAAACCACGTAGGTGTGTGTAATGTTTGGTCTGCATAAATGGATAATCGGCAGTACATTTAACTTATCCAATCAGCTCAATTTTCAGACCCGCGTTACCGCAGAATTAAAATACGCTTGCTTTCTCTGAAAAAGAGAATATTATGGAGCACATCATTTACATTTTGTTTGAATAAAGTTGAGGATTTAATCGGTCATTTCAAATAATTGATTTTAAATCGCAATTTAATTATTCTGATATAAGTTATTTTAATTATATTTCTTATTTACTATTATTGACCGAATATAATGCATCCTTTAGTGAAAAGGAGCTGTTTATGTTGCTGTTGACAAAATGTAGCCCCAGCCCTACCAGTGTGACGGCCTCCATTTACCTGATACCAAAAATGATGTTTTAGAAAAAGAATCAGCCTGCATAGTTTTGCGCGCGCGCGTGTGTGTGTGTCTGAGTGAGAGAGATGATATATTCTTAACTCTAAAACGAAATCTGTAACGTACTGGCCATAGATAAAGAGAAATTATAATTATGACTTAAAAAGAAAATATGGAGATGCGCAATGCTGTCACAACGCCCCCCCTCTCTTCGCTCCAACTTCCCAGTCATTTTCCGTGGTCTATGGCAGACCTTTCCAACGCAAATGCTACAGTATCATCTATAGCAGTCATGTAAATGCCTGTCGCGCCCTTGCGTTGGGCGAGAATGGCTGGCGTGTTGTAGCGATGTTAGCGGATGGGTAGGACACTTGTTATAAATGAGGTAAAATCATTTCTAAAATTCCTTTATATTATCTTCTCTTTAAAATTAAGATTCACTGATACAAAGTTTAGAAGCGTTTGTACGTAAATAATTTCTCAATACTTAGGGTGATAATGATTATTGAATTCTCAACTAGCCAAGGAATATGTTGGTGTGTCATGGATTGGGCTGGTGGGAGAGTCGTAACGCCGTTGCAACTAGAGCAGGTATGACATGCATTATCCTTGGCCGTTTTCGTGCGTAAGTGTCCTTAGCATGGCTTCCTTCGGAAGGGAAGTAAAGTTTAGTTGTGCCGCGTCATAAGTTTACGGCACGTAAAAGTACCTCAAACATGGTTAAGAGACCTCCGAGCCAACTTTAGCGATTTTTCAGCCCAATATATGAAGAATGAAACGTTGAGATCCATGGCATTACAGGGTATTCTTATATAAACATCGATTTAATTTTAATTTTTGCGAGTTCCCAGTAATATGAACAAGCTTTCGGATAACTATCGTATCAGCAATAAGGTGAAAATTCTGCATAATTATGACATGGACGGAGGACAAATTCCACAGATAGACAGCTGCAAATATTTGAGAGCTTACGTGGCGAGTAACAGAGACGATCAGATGAATTTTGCATCTAGGAAGAATGGAAAACATTGCATTTCTTAATGAGGATTCTAATAAGGGGAAGAGCAAAGTCCAGGCCTATAAAACCTTAGTGCGGCAGGTATGGAGTAGATGATATGAGTTAATCAAATTGGGTTGTTAGAAAAGTTTCGTAGAAGGACTATAAAATTCACAAAAAGTGGTAAATATTTTGGGCCTACAAAAGTTGGATGCACATTAAATCATAGGTGGACATTGCTGACCGATTAGAGTGCCCAACATATTGCGCAAGAAACGATCATTTGTTCAAAATTAAGAGTAGGAGGTATAGAACTAATATATGCTATTCCCTTTTGCTAATAGAACCATTGAAGAGCGGAATAGTTTGCCTGTAGCAGCTTTTCAGCATTGTCCTCTATCCTTGAACAAATTTAGGAAAAATTTAAATTCAAAATATTGATGATAGTATATTGCAAATCATACTTATATTGTTGTAAATATCAATGATTATCTTATTGGTGATACTGATTAGATAGTTCATGAATAGGGATACTAAAATAATTAATGATTTCATAGTTGTGTGCAATAATTAATTATACAAATCCATATACTGGCAGCTATAATAATCTGTTTCGAAACTGTTAGTTCAAAAAATGTATATTAATTGTTATATAAATTTGATATAATTAGATTCGTAGTTTGACTTTTGGTTCATATTCTTATTTAGTGTTCATTTAATAATTATTTATACCTAATGTTATATTGTGCATATATTTAATCTGCCACTGAGTAATAACCACTTGTAGAGGAACAAATACGTTGCAGATGAAACCGTGTCAACTGCGCTATTGCGTCTTGAAAGGCGTCAGTCGGAGTATACTTAATGTATGACACCAGAGTAACAAAAATCTTTTTATTGCTTCAAAAACTGGTTATAAACATGTTCTGCTGCTTTACAACAATTTTATAGCACAAGTTTTATTTCACCGCTTCTACACGTAAACCTTTTACTGCTCTTTCTCTCGCAACTCCCAATGGAACTGAGTTGCCGTGGTTAGTTCTTTCCTTTTTATCTGTCGATGACGTCAACAGAAACTTCCAGAAAAAGTGAAGTTTCTCGCACATGTCTATATTCACATTCCAAGACGTTGAGGTAGTGCCATCGCTCTTCGTGTGTTTTCATTTTTCGAACACCTGCGACAAAGGCAGTGGAACTATGAAAAGAAGCCGACCACGCAGGAGCAGCAAATGGTATACGTTTGAAAGAAGTCGCTCAGACATGTGCCAGCAAGACAGTCAAATTAACTTTTATGAAATGCTTTTGTAAATAATGAATTAGTACTGTACATTTAAATCCCTTTTTCTCAAAATTATGCACTGCAACTGTCAGCTAAATATATCTGTATATGTGTATATATGTGTGTATATATACAGGGTGCTAATGAACTACAGCGAAATAATTTGCGAGATTGTGCACGTGACCATTTAAGTAATTTGAGGTCGGCGATGCATGGTCTCCG